>ML058403.1:2418156-2941758 GCA_003013855.2 Liriodendron chinense
TTCTCGATACGCTGGACACGAATTTTTCGATGCACTGACGAACATCCATTTTTACTGTTTGTTTTAATTTTGTTAAATGATGAATTTGTATGGCCCGCTTGGTGATGAATGGTGATACACTAGCTATGTTTATTCATGATTGTGGCCACGATCCAATTTTAGATGATTTTGATAAATGATGGATGGTGGGGCCCACCCTAGGGTCAATTTTTTATACTAGGTGAAGGTTGATATGTGTTGAGATTCTCGCTGAATTTTCTGATGCGCTAACGCTAAATTTAGCGATTCGTTGGCGCTGAATTTAGCGATGCGCTGGATGACGTACTTGTAATCTTTGTTGCTATTTGTAGTTCAGGGTTTGTCTCTGTGGAGTTCTTTGGGCTCCATTATGAGATGTGCTAACTTTGTTACTTGTTTTGAAGACCCCGACATTTTGGGATCCCAACAACTGCATTTACATTTACAATGATATCTTAATCCAACCTTACACCACTTACTATGGCATGACCAAGCTTGTAATCAAACGATCAAGAAAAGATATAATCACATTGCTATTATTCATTTTAAGGCATATTTAATAGGTTATATTTACTTGTAATTTGATTGAATTAAGAATTTATCAATTACTATGGTAGAATTAAGAATTTATCAATTACCATAGTAAATTCCAAGAGCTATCAGATGTATGATGTTGACATTACACATTTTTGTAGGTCTTGACTTAAAAAACAAGGCAGACACTGTGGGCCCCATCATGATGTATGCGTTTTATCTACACTGCCCATTCATTTTACCAGATCATTTTAAGGCATGAGCCAAAAAATGAGGCAAATCCAAAGCTCAAGTGGACCACACCATAAGAAGTAATGGAAATAATGACGTCACCATTACATCCACTCTTTTATGTGGTGTGGTCCACTTAAGCTTTGGATCTACCCCATTTTTGGGCTCATGCCCTAAAATGATATAAAAAAAAATAAATGAACGGCATGGATACGTATACATCATGGCTTGGCCCACAGAGTTTTAGTAATGAAATAAGGTTGAGTTTTATCACATTTTGGATGAGTAATTCCACTCTTTCCAAACAACCACAATAAGTAATTATTATGCTTTTACCATAGATTTATTGATATTTACACTGAAATAAACATGACCCTCAGAGACATTTAGGCCAGTCGCCCCAATCACTTTATATGAGCAATATCTGCTCATTATTCTTGCCTCACAATGACCCGACATTAACATCATAGTCTTTTATATGGTGGTATGCTCTAGGTTACAAAGAGACAATCATGTCTCACATCATTTACTAGATGATCATATGACTATTCATCTAAAGCATAAAAGAAGTTATTTTTTCTTAGTGCATTGGACCATTATTCTAATAATCATTACTTAGTTTATTGATGTAAAGCATATGATGGCTAGGATGTCTCTTATCATGCTCTAGAGCTATGTATTATCTATTATCATGATCAAGAATGGCCATAATACTATGCATACAGAGAAAATATTTTCACACATTGATGATACATGTGTAGACACCCCACTAAAAACGAGATTAAACTATTCTTTTGACTTCGGTTGAGCTTCGATAAAATCATCCTTGGGCAATTCAAGGACTGTTGAAAATCCAACCTGTCAAGTGGGCAGGACTCTTAGCAAGTAATGGGAACAACCGATAGACGTGATTGAAAGATTTAGAAACTGACGAATCAAATTCCGGCCGACTATCCAAATGCTCTGGAAACCTTGATTAGAACCCTAAAATCATCTATATTCAACCCGTAAAACATCTTAAATCCAAAATGGTTGCACATTTAGGGTTCCCGTCACCTTCCTCACCCAACCAAATGACTATATTAACAAAATAAAATCACAAGCTAATGGTAGCTGACAATGACGTCATCATCCCTGCTTTCATTTTTCATTCCTATAGGTGTCAAGGGACCCATTTGATAGTGCCATGTGGATCGTCAGCCAACCGCTAGCCGATGGACACCTGACATCCCCTTTGCACCGACCATAGATTAAGATGCCTTTTGACAGATCTTGCATGTCAATTTATTGCCAAGTGTCCATCGTCAGCTAACCGTTAGCCAATGATTTTCGCCTATAAATTCAGCTACAACGTCTGGCTTAGGGGGACTAGTAACAAAAATGGGAGGGAGTAATATAGTTAGTGAGAGTCTAAGAGAGGGACGTTTGGGTGGGCCCTCTTCTCCGAAGACTTTAGAAATTCCTGATTGTCGTCGAGACCCTTCTCGACTTGGGAAGCCAGCTCTAGGGAAAGCAACCCATTAAAGAAGCCAAAAAAGAGTCAAGAGTAGGGTTGGAATCGAGGATATTAGACCATCTCTTTTGCATGAAAAGGGTGTGAGGTCTTCCTATTTTTCTTCTCACATCTTAAAACAACTTGCATTCTAGTCCATACATCCCATACACATCAAAAGCACACACTCACTTTCTTTTATCTTTATTCTCAAACTCTCTTTCTTATCCATCTTTCTTTTTACTTTATTTTGCCTACTCGGGGTCTTAAATCCTGCGCAGTAAAGCCAGGTGTTGTTTATTTTATTTTTCACATGCCTAGATTCTTATACTCTGCGAAGCACAACTAGATGTAACGATGCTGAAATTTTATTGAATCTCCCTGAAAAATCCTGTAAAGTAGGGACCATGCATTGCATGGACGGAAAAAGGTGATTAACCCCCTCATTTTTTGTAATAGAGGCCTTTACTCAGAATCGACGATCGTAGATCAACCGCAGGAGTCACTTGAGTCGGGGAATTTCGTGATTCCCTGACTCGTAAGCCGATCGTACATTTTAAGCTTTATTTGGCTAGTGGTGATAGAGTTGTACACTGAGTCAAGCTACCTCGATTGGCTCGCTCGACTCAGTTTGAACGAGATCGGTTCGGACGTTAGGTTCAAACTTAGTCGAGCCACTTTTTTTCCAGCTCGAAGATTTTCGAGCCAAGTTTGAGTTGCTCATGGCTCGATTTGGCTCGACTCAAAGATCGGTTTGTGTTGACTCAATTCAAGTTTGACTCGACTCAGCTAGTTGGAAAGGGAGGTTGTTTAGTCCTACATTAGAAGAGAATAAATGAATAAGAGAGAAAATTATCTATAAAAGTAGCAGTCAGGGTGTCAATTGGCCTGGGTTGCCTTCTGGCCTAGATTTTGAACTATTTTAGACCGGACTTTTGGGTTGGGCCTATTTAAATTTTGATTTTTTCCAAGCTCGAACTCAGCTCGAAAGCTCGACCGAACTAAGTCGAGCATGCCATTCCAACTCGATGGATAAGCTGAGCCGAACTCGAGCTAGGGTTATCTGCTGGTCGAGTCGAGCTGAGCTATGCCAACTCGTTCGGCTCGGTTCAGTGTACAACTCTAGGTGGCAACTCGAAAAATCAAATGTATTTTTACATCTGAGTCAATTCCACACCCTATTTGTGCAATTGATAAGCAAAAGTGAAGGCGACCGCTTACGCGACGTGGATGGCGTTCACAATATTGAATGCAAGATATGCCTAAAAGCAATTAAGAAATATTATGTGGCATAAATCTTGTTGTATGACAATGATAAACTATTTTAATAAAATCTCATAGGTCATGCTCTCGCTTGGCCAATCTAAGCCATTAAATATCATTAGAATGCATTTATTGGTTGAGTTTAAGTTTCAACCTAATTTAATATCAAACAAGTGGATTCGCAATTAAAAAAAAAAAAAACGTGACTTCAATCAAAGCTGATCCAGATTTGGATGTGCATTCTTAGATCCAATTGAACCATTTTATAGAGCTTGTTGATGATCATTTTTCAGTCTACTATTACATAGGATAATAAAGATATAACTAGACCAATGGACTATTAATAAAAAAAAATTATCCATTTTTCTTGTAATCTGCAGATGTCTAGATAGGATGCCCATCCCAGTTTGATGTCCATAATGTAATAGACGCTTCCATGGGAACAGATCATTCAATGGACCCTTGATTACGGTAAAAGTATGCCACCACCTTAAATGGTCTTGAATGCATGATCATGTGGGCCCTTCACATCATCTTTGTAGGCCCTATATGCCATCTAATGTGGCCAGACACGTGGCGTCTTACTCACGATGGGTCATACGGTGGGCTGTGGGTGGGCTCTGCACATCCCACATGTGTGGGCATCCATGGCTAGCTGATCTATACTTTTAGTTTTTCGCCTCCTCTCTTCTTATGAGTCTCCTGGTTACTTGGTATTCTCTTATCTTAGTTTGGAGCTTTTTCTTTTGCTTCCCTGGCTCAGGGTGTAGGCTCCTGCTTTGGTCATTGGCTCGGTGTATGGGCTTTTTCTTTTTTCATGGCTCAGAGTATGGACTTTCTTCATTTTCTTTTCTTTTCTTTTCTTTTCTTTTCTTTTTTGCTTCCCTGACTTGGTGTGTGGGTTTCTCCCCCTGCCCTTGGTCTTTTGTAATTTTTGATCCACTGGCCTTTTGGGATTAATAAACAGTCATGATTAATTTATATGCATAAGGTGTAGGGTTTTACAAATTTTCTGATTTGAAAACTTCAAAATCATCTCCACACTATACTTGTTACATATGAAAAGATGATAAAATTTTCAAGTTTAAAAATTGGTGGAAGACTCACACTAGGACACTAAAGAGAGATTAGGAAATTTGTCTAAAAGAAGAAAGTGAAGAGAAAATCTCTTTTTTACTCTAACTTGTGTACTTTATATGCTCCCTCCCGTAACATGTGTCTGTATGCATGGGGCCTGCCATGTGGGCTCTGTCTTGGAGATCTACTTTTTCCAACTCACTCCTCTTCACGAGTGCAGTCCTCCTATATACTCCTTTTCTCAAGTAGTCTATCATATATCCTTAGATCTTCATAAGTAATGTGACTTGATGGCTCTAGATCTATCAATGTAAATTGAGATCCCAACTAATTTGGGTAATCTAAGATGTTATTAATGATAAGATCTAAAAAATAAAAATTACAATTAACAATATGTCAATGACCATTATATACATTGATATGCTAATACCCGTACATCGTGCAATTTTCAAATCAAATATCAAAGCCACACCATTAAAACATCCTAGTCCATGAATCATCACCATAAAACATGTCAAATCATTCATAGAAGAAAAATATGTAAAACTACCCCATGTGATTTAATTAATCACAAATTAAATATTGACTGTTGGTAATATGACAACTTGCATTGATGACGATACGACAACTTGAAAAGATGAGATCTCCCAATCCATTTGTCTGTTTGCGTGTGTATTTCAGAGGAAATATTCTCATGAAGCTTCATACCATTTGTTTGTCTAGACCACACCCATTGGCGCAGTAAAAAATAGATACTAACAAATATTTGAAAATACCTTTTTGGTACCACCACTTTTGTTGGGAGTTTCCAAATGTAGTGAAAAATATTTTTTTAAAATCCATTTTAAATTGTACAACCTTATAAATCCCTACACATGTGAAAGTGTAATTTATAACGGAGAGACGATAAACTCTCTCTTTGCGCTCTTTGCAAGGGAGGTGTTTAAGGCTATCCCTAAAGTCTTCTATATGCCCATTACGTTAGAGTATATGATCCCGCTTTATCCCATGTACCCAAATTGATCCAATCCTTTCACTGTCATAACTATCTACCATTGGCCTAATACTCATGCAAATTAAGTAGTGAACCACACCAAATTTAAACTAATGGATCATCATGAAGTATAATAATAAATATTTAATCGTTACAACAAATGTTTAATGGTTGAAAACTATTATAAAATATTTTAAATCTTTTGAGTATTAAGCCCAATGGAAAAATCACTTAATAAACATTTGATCTCCAAGATCTAAGCCATAAGTAAGTTCTTAGGAAATTGGCGAGTCATTTGTTCATCCATGTGAATATTAACTGACCTTAATGGATGCACCAAGCTACACCAACTCTTATTAGCTACATGATGACCTTATAAAGCAAGCTAAAGCACATAAAATCAAGACATTGATTTCTTACATGTCTTCAAATCTAAGTCGATGATAATCCAAGCATGATGACTCTTTAAGTCTACAAACTTAACATCGATTCACTAATGCAAATGCCAATATGTCTAAACTAATTAGAGCTTGTATCCATGGTCACTCACATTACTATGTGAGGTAGGGCAAAGGCACGCCAACTTGTCATCATGCCGATGGTGAGTTAGAGATATTCCATCCCGACTCACCATTAATTCCCTCACACATGATGACAACACACAAGGTAATAATCATAGGTTTGTCTTATAACCTATTAGGTGGTAATTGTAAAACATGGTAGTGAGATCCATGACCCATAACTCTTCCTTAGTTAGTGACCTTTATATTTACTCTCAAGTTCCTAAGGACAACTAAAAGAATCCATCTCTTTTAACCCATTTTTATGTACATTTGCGATACTCCCACAAATCAATTATGGCATACTAACATGTGCGTTTAACACCTATGGTCATTATGATATGCAGTTAAGATCATCAATATTATTGAATACATCAATGCCGTTATTCGACAAGATCATCAATATTATTGAATACATCATTGCCATTATTCGATAGTATTTACATTGGTTTTCAAGAGGCACAACTTTAATAACGGAATCCTCTCAACTATTTTCAGTGGTGTGGCCCACTTGAATCATGATTTTTTTTGAATTTTACATCTTAACGGGCCACACCTATTTGCTTGCACGGATGGTCTTCTCCATCACTACTTATAGGAGACATATTTATTGTTTAAAACAAAATATAAGTTAGGTACCATTTGGTAAATTGAAAAATAAGGTTTGAAAATTAATTTAAGTGTTGAAAACTTAAAGCGTTGAATTTAAGTATTATAAGTACTGAAAAATTAGTTTGGTAATTTGTCTAAAATAGTCTTGATATCTGAAAATAAGAACTTTTTTTTTTTTTACAAACCCGTTTAATAAACACAAATCATAAATGTCTGAAAATTGACAATTTGTCATCTTTACCCTTATTACCTCAATTTTTTTTTTAATTTTTTGTAGAGTATGAGATGAAACCTGTTGTTTCCATGCCCCCAAATTTACTATATTCTTCTTGCTAGAATAATTATAGCCCTTTGATTGGTGGACCATGGTGTAGTATACTAGCACAATATTGAGCCATTCACCTTTAGGGTCTCACCTATAATATGCTTTTAGCTTGATGACCTTCAATAAAAAAATATGCATTGGCTTGAAAAAAGATATTCTTGTCTATCGAATAAGTGGGCCACACATGTATAAATTTTTATCTAATAAGTGTGTACGTCACCAAATTTTTATCATTCAACAAATAGAAATACTATGAATAAAAAAATTCTTTAGCTTGAAAAAAATATTCTTACCCAATCCAATAAAATTTTAATATTTTCCTCTTGTGCATTTTAGCAAGAGAGTGTCACTCAGTTTGTAAGTTTTAACTCTCACTATTTTAGGAAGTTCAATGGTGAATTGTGGATAAGGAGAGATTGGAGGTCAATTAGACGCACGTGTGAGATATGCATCATATATCTCATGAATGACTCAAATATTTGGTAAGTGTGCCATGCCAATCAAGACTGTCCAAATGGCTTAGATATGGGCTTATTCAAATAGGTGATCCTTTGATCTCGCCATGCAATAATTCTAGATGTTCACAACCTACATCTCTTAGATTGGACTACCATTTGATTGTTTTGAGCCGTTGGATGTGTTTGGTGGGTATTCATTAGATTAAAGAACGATTTTCAGCCCAATTTAACTTAAATTGAATCGGATCTATCGAAAATAAGATCAAATGTCATGATCTCATTAGGTCAGATCTGGTCAAGCATTGTATAATCCAACCAGATAATTTTGAAGAACATATCAAGAAACCCACATAGACCAAATTTTATCTAATATGATTAGCGGATGAGAAGATATAATCTACCAAAGGAACATGTCATCTTGAATATCTGCTTCTGTCGTGATCCATGCTCAGATTTAGATAAGCGACCCCTTAATTTCATAGAGCTTGAAGTGTTAGATGTTATAGAAGGCTTAAATCCCCATAGGAGACAAAAAATGACAAAAATGGGCCACAAATAGTTAACGCAAATTTTACGTTTTTTTATTTTTTATTAGCACGTGTGATGAGAAAAAAAATTATATGTCCAAGATCTCAATGCTCAGATATCCGTTCGGGGACATGCGTTACTTATTTTGAAGTTATAAATGAGTATTACAAGATGTGTGGTCCACATCTCGAAAGGAAACTAGAAACACTTTAGAAAATGACTCATAAAGTCAAATTGTTATTGCCGCACATGTGGCCTAGATGTGTAGCAACATACTGTCGACATTGGCGTCAAAGATCTCAGTGCTTCAATTTTTGTTCTAAACGACTGACTATTAGTTTCAAAAGGCTTGACGGATACTTCGAGATTAACAGTTTACATATGTGATCAAACCTCATGAGGTAGCAAAAAAAGTGTTGTCTTGTTTTAAGAAGAGAAATGACACTATTATCATTTTAAATTATTTATAGGGAGCAAAATCACTCGCTGCATTCTGTGTTAAATGATAAGTTAAGAGAGGGGAGCCGGAAAAAAAAAATCTCATTCTCCAGTAGAAATCAAAATTAAGTTTTTAATTATGTCGATTTACCAAAGGCCTTAATAAAGAAAAATCATTGAAAATACCAAAATTCAATTACAAGTGCTAAAAATAAATTTTCCAAAGCAAGACCTCAGTGTTTTTTAACTTTTAATACCCAAAATACTCTCATCAATTTATGAAAACTTCCGCACACCAACAGTTACATCGTATCATCTTTGTACGGAATTTTAAACATACACAAATGGTCTACAATAGATGCCAATTGGCATGCACGCGTGTGGTAGTGGCTTACCATAAGATCTAAAGATGATCCTTTCCACCATTCCACTTGCATAGGTGAGCTAAGTGGCTTGTGAATTTCTGCTCCTGAATGATGGTCCACATCTAAAAAACAATCCTATCAAGATCTAACGGTTGTGAAGATATTTAGTATCGTGATACAAAGGTAACTGATAAGATGATCCTGACCGTCCACCTGTGGTTGTCATATTGACGGCTCTAAAAAAGTTCAGCAGTGCAAATCTAATGGTAGAAATCAAGCTCTCTGAGGCCCACCATTTTGTATATATAAAGTCCACTCTGTCCATCAAGTGCATTACACCACTCTAGGCTCTAGTGCCAAAAATCAGCCACATCCACAGCTCAAGTGGGCCACCCCAAAAGGAATAGTAGGGATGTGACACCAACCACAGGTTTCTGTGTGGGTCATCATCAAACCCATTCATGAGATGTATCTCACTGGGATGAAGGGAATATTAAAAACGATCATGATTAATTGTTCATCCTGACCTTGAATTTGAAATATGAGCCATAAATATTGGTATTCATGCACAATCACCGGTTCAAAAAATATGAACGGTTCAGATCATCATTTAAGATGTAACAATCAAAGGGTTGGAAACGTGCCTTATTACAGTATTGTGGGGCTTATTCCCACACAAAACCAGAACGGACCGTATGTCTTTCTTAATGATATAGGAAAGGACAATTGTCTATGTACGGTGATGATCAATAAGATTTTTATCAGGTGGATCATACACAAATTAGACCTTTCAGATGGACGGTCAGGATTATCATGTGGTGGGGAAGAAAGAAGAACAATCATGCAATTCTCGGATGCGGATTGACTGGTGACCCTGCCACCAGCCAATGGCTAGTGGTCGGTGATCTGTGGGCCCTACCATGATGTATGTGTTTCATCCATGCCGTCCATTCATTTTCCAGATCATTTTATGGTGTGAGACAAAAAAAAAATGAGGCAGATACAAATCTCAAGTGGACCACATCACAGGAAACAGTATTGATTGAACACCCACCATTAAAAACTTCTTGGGGGCCACAAAAGTTTTGGAACTGGGGAAAAAAAAAATATCAGCTTGATCCAAAACTTCAGCGGCTCCAAAGAAATTTTTAACGGTGTGCGTCCAATCTCCACCGTGTGGTCCACTTGAGCTTTGGATCGCCTCATTTTTAGTTTTATACCCTTAAATGATATGGAAAAATGGATGGACGGTCTAGATAAACCCATACATCATGGTGGACCCATCCCCATCCCCATCCTGTGCCAAGCACCATTGGAAGCAAACCATGGTTCAAGAATCATCCAATTTGATTATCCCGACCCTTCGATTATTATACCATGGGATGTTCTATCATCGATCTGAACCGTCCATTTATTCATATAACTAGGTACAAACTAGAGTGCAAAAATCACACCAATTAGATGATCCTAAACATTCGATCAATGGCATAAAAATGGACCGTTAAGATTGAGCAACGGAACAAAACAAATCCAGTTATCATCTGAAACGTTTATTCGATAGATCCCACTTTGTATTACTTATGATTCTAAAGTAGCATTTTAGTTGGATGATCCCAGTCATTCGACCTATGGCTACGATTGCAACAATCGGCCACATTTAAAGGGTTAGGATCATCCAATCGGCCTGATTACATATATAATATCCAAGCCATCCATTAGATGGGTACCATTATTTAGATTGTCCTTCTTAAAATTCAGATTAATCATCAATCAAGTGGGCCCGATGTTAGCCTTGTTTTTGTCCGTTCATTAATACCATCTAAGTGTACCTCACTAGATCCATCGATATCCGTCCAATTTTTTTCAGGAAGGGCAACAACAGAGTGGGATACATCTGGTGATGGCTTGGATCTCTCACATGTGTGCAACATTGGCGGTGTGGATCATTCCATCCGTGTGATTTTTACGCCCTGGCTTGCCTCTAAAACAACCCTATCTACGTGGGACTTTGGCAATCTCCCCACACTGCACGCCCTATCTTAGATGGAGGATTGTCCAATCATTCATTATGTGGGCTCACCATAGAGAGATCATAAAGAGAAGTAAAGAGGGTAAGATGAGAATTTCTTAAAAAGTTTTCTGGACAAACTTGTCCCAAAATTAGTCATAAATGTCTATCAGCCAAAGCCAAATAAACTCTAAAAAAAAGTGACCTCTCTAGGGCTAGTTTGGCATCTCAACTCTAATATAAAGAAAGCTTTTCAAACAAGAGTTGCTCGAGGCCTATGTGGCATTTTTACTCTATTGTAATAAGATCTTTCCAAATAAGACATACTTTAATAAGCTCTTTTTATTCTACCTCTTGTTTTAAATAAGTTCATTTGGTAAAAGCATGTTTTTAAAATTGAAATAAGCATCTTTGATAAAATGTTCAAATTAGAGCTTTTTGTTATGAGTAGTTGATGTCATTTTTTAAAGATTACAACAACTCCATTATAAGAGAAATACAACATGTTGTTTTGGTGAATCTCATCATAGATTGACTGTACCCCAAATGGCAGAAGAATGGATGGCTATAATCTTCATGTTTTAAGACATTTGGGCCATTCATTATATTGGACATTGGATGTGGATTGTCCATCATATAGAGCCCACCATTGATGTCGATTGTCCATTGTGTAAGCCAAACCTAAGTGGGTCGTCCATCATGCGAGGCCTATCTTGAATGTGGACCATTCATCATCAGGGGTTGACTTGGACTGCCCACCTTGATGTAAATCATCCATCATGCAGGGCCCACCTTGATGTAAATCATCCATCATGCAGGGCCCACCATCAATGTTGATTGTCCTTTATGTGGGCCCCCTCAGTGTCCACTACCCATCACGTGGAATCTACATTTGATGTGTCCATCGTGTGAGCACCACCTTTGAAGTGGATTGTCCATCATGTGAGGCCCACTTTTGACGTCTACCATCTATTTTGTGGGGCACACCTTTTATGTGGATCATTTATTATGTTGGGCCACTTTGGATATGGATCGTCCATCATGCGAGACCTTGGATGTGTATCATTCATTAGGTGGGGCCCACTTCATGTGGACTGTCCATCATGAGGGGCACTTTGATGTGGGCCATCCATCATGTGAGGCCCAATCCATCTATTATGTGGACCACCTTGATGTGGAGCATTCATTATGTGGGCCCCACCCTCAATATGGATCGTTCATCATATGGGCCCACCTTTATGTCAACCGTCCATTACATAGGCCCACTTTTGATGTCCATTATCCATGTGGGTCCCACCTTTGATGTGGATGATCCATCAAGTGGGGCCCACATAACGTGGATGGACTATCATGTTGGGCCACACTTTGACGTGGATCATCCATCATGTGGGGCCCCCCTTTGATGTGAATCATGCATTATGTGGACCCACCTTGATGTGGACCATTCATCATGCGGGGGCACATTTAATATGGGCTGCTCATCATTCAGGCTCACCTTTGATGTCCACGATCCATTATGTGGGTACCACCTTTATTATGGGTTGTCATCATGTGGGGCCCACTTGATGTGGATAGTCTACCATGCATGGCCACATTTTGATATGGGTCATTCATCTTGTGGGGCCCACCTTTGATGTCCACCATCCATCATATTGGTCCCACGTTTGCTGTGGATGGTCCATCATGTAAGGTCCAACCTTCAATATGGATCGTTCATCATGTGGGCCAAGATTTGATGTCAGCTTTCCATCATGTGGTCCCACCTTCAATGTCCACTGTCCATTATGTGGGTCCCACCTTTGATGTCGACCGTCCATTGTGTGGGGCTTGATGTGGATCATCCATCATGTGGGGCTACACTTTGACGTGATTGTGCATTATGTGGGTCCACCTTGATGTGAGCCATTCATCATGTGGAGCCCCACCTTCAATATGGGGTCATTCATCATCTGAGCCCACCTTGGAGAGATTATAAAGAGAAAAGAAGTAGGCAAGATGGGAATTACTTAAAAATTTTAAAGACAAACTTGTCCAAAAATTAGCCTAAAATATATACCCACTTAAGTAAAAAAAGCTTTTAATGAAAACGTGACCTCCCCATCACTTATTTTTTAAAAGTTTTTTAATTAGTTTCTAAAAAATAGGTAGTAAAATTAGAGCTTTACTAAATACTATATTTTTCAAAATAAGAGTTTAATTTTTTTAAAATAAATAAATAAGCTTTATTAGTTGAGATGTCAAATGGCTTTGAGTAAGCTCTTTTTATTGTAGCTCTTGTTTTAAATAAGCTAAGTTGGTAAAATCAGTTTTTCAAAATTAAAAAAAAAAATCTCTTATTTAAAATACCCTTACCTATTGTAACAGCATAGGTCAATGTCCACCTGCATCTACACCCTCCTCATCCTTACCTATTCCACCAACACCCTTACCTATTATACCAACAACCATCTTCGTCACAACCTAGCCCACAACCTTAGCTCATGGTGCCCTTCCACCTACTCCGTGCACCTATCCACTAGTGTTCATCCTATGCATACCCATGCCAAAGATGAAAATTTAAATTGAATTCGAAGTACTTTCTTACTTTGACGGTGTATACTGATGCGCCTATTAAACCTAAGTAAGTCCGAGGATCCCTAAAATATGATGGTTGGCGTGCTGCCATGATCAAGGAGCTCCATGTGCTTGCCTCCAATCAAACATAGGACTTGGTCCCTTGCTCCTCTTCTATGAACGTTGTTGGCTATTACTAAATCTTTAAGATCAAACTTCACTCTAATGGGACTTTTGAACGCTTAAAGGGTCGCCTTGTTGCTAAGGGTTATCATCAACAGGACGGAGTAGATTTTTATTAAACCTTAGTTTGACTGTCAAGCCTGGGACCATTCGGACTATTCTGAATTAGCCACTAAGCAACTCGATGTAAAAAATGCGCTTATGAATGGCTCTCTTCATGAACTAGTTTATATGGAGCAACCGCCCGGCTTCGCTGATCTAGAACATCTTGATTATGTGTGCAAATTAAAATAGACTCTTCATGGCCTTAAACATGCCCATTGTGCATGGTTTGATCGCTTTAATGACTTCCTATTGTGGCATGGATTCTTTTACAATGTAACATATTTCTCTCTATTTGTAAGTCATGCCCCTATTGATGTTCTCATTGTCCCCTTATATGTGGATGATATCATTTTTATCGACGACAAATCGACTCTATTAGATTCAATTATTACTACTCTTGCTCGCGAGTTCTCCATGAAATGTCTGTGATAGCTCCATTATTTTCTTAGGATTAAAGTTGAGCATACACATGATGATTTAATTCTCTTTCAAACCAAATATGCTTGTGATCTCTTATCCCGTACTCAAATGACTGTTTCCAAGCCATTTTCTACTCCTATGGTCATTAAGACAAACGCCTTATTAGACAACTCAAACGTTTATCCTGATCCCTCTCACTATCGCAGCATTGTCGGCACTTTACAATATTTGGTTATGACTATGCCTGATCTCTTATTCTCTATCAATACTCTCTGTCAATTTATGGATAAGCCTACTATGGGTCATTATTACGGAGTTAAATGGGCATTTCACTATATTAGTAAGATCCTTGATTTTGGACTTCATATTCTTGCTACAGTACCCTCGATCTATATGGCTTCTATGATGCTGATTAGGCGGTATATTTCCTTACTCAATGCTCCACCACTAGACTGTACCTTTTTTTTTCCCTCTCTAATTACTTGTCATGGAGTGCCAAACAACAATCCACCATTGCTCGATTGATCGCTGAGGCCAAGTACCATGTCATGGCGTTGACTGCTGCTAAGCTCACCGGGCTCTCCTATTTTCTTCGTGATCATGGTGTTATTCTATCTTGTCTTGTTATCTTATTTTGTGATAATCTTAGTGTCCTCTATATTCTTGTTAATCTAATATTCCATACTCGCACTAAGCATATTGAGATCAATTATCACTTTGTACGAGAGAAGGTCACTCTTAGTTGCTCATAACGCAGTTTGTGAACTCCTCATAATAGCATGCTGATGTTTTTACCAAACTGCTCTCATGTGCTGTTTTCTCTAACTTACAGACCAAACTGAGCCTATAGCTGAAACCCTAGCCTAGCTTAAGTGGGAGAGATAGGCAAGTTGAATCTTTTAACTATAGTTCATACAAAGCATGATTTGCATGTCATTGATAGGAAAGCTCAATTTCCACCACAAATCATAGAAAGCATGATGTGCGCATATCTTTGAGAAATCATGAATTCTAGTTAATCTGATCTTTATTATGGGATTTGTGTGCTAGACACGATTTGTCTTGATGCAGTATGAGTTGTAAATTATAAATGATTTTATAAATATATAATATTATTGTGCATCTCCTCATAGATCGTAAGAGAGAGATTTTTCCAAAAATCAATAATTGCAATGCAATATCCTTTTATAATAGGAAAGCTACTTCTTTCACCATAAATCATACAAAGCATGATGTGCATGCCCTTAATAGGAAAGTTCAATCTTCCACCACAGATCATACAAAGCATGATGTGCATATCTTCGAGAAATTATGAATATTGGTTAATCCAATCTTTATTAGGGAAGTTGGGTGTTAGATTCAATATTTCTCGAGGATATGCACTTCATGCTTTATATGATCTATGGTGAAAGATTAAACTTTGCTATTAAAGACATGTACATCATGCTTTATATAATCAATGGTGAAAGATTCAACTTTCCTGTCAACAACATACATGCTTGCAACACGAACACATATATAAAGGGTTTTTTTTTTTTTTTTTAATGTCGCTACCTTCATATGGACATTAGCAATGTCTCCTAGGCTTTTTTTAATCGTACGTGTGATGTCAATCATCAATCGGGACTATTCATCCAATAGTGCCAATGGAATAGCTATGATGTAAGAATCACTCAGACTAGATGATCCTAACCCTTCAAATGAAGCTAATTTGTTATAACCATCTGTCTTTTTATGAGACATAAATCACATGGTTACAATCATCAAACCAAAATGCTACTTTGAAACCACAAGCAATACAAAGTGGGATGTACTAGAAAGATGGGTCAAGACGATGATTGTACGCTTTCTCCTTTTATCTTCTCAATCCTAATTGTTTGTTTTTTATGCTATTGATTCGATGCTTAGGATCATCCAATATGCATGATTTGCACCATGGCTTATCATGGTTGTATGAAAGAGTGAACAGTTCAAAATAACAATTTAGTATCGTGTGGCCCGAGTCATGAACCAGCCTAGTTTTTAGGACTTGGGTCTAACTTAGGCTAACACATCTAATTGTTGGAGTGGATCTCATGTACACATCACGCTGGGGCCCACCCTCGTTTGCTAGTATTGTAAGGTCTCATGTAGTACTGCTTATCTAGACGCATATATAGTCATAGTTTCTATGAGGTTGAAGATAGTCATGCGAGCAAAAGGTGGGCATCTCGGGTGAGCCCCACCATGATGTGTATGTGAATCCACTCCAATTATCGGGTGCGTTGCCAAATGTTAGGCAAAGGGTCCAAAATCAGGCCGACCCATGCTTCAGGTGGGCCAAACGATTAGGAACGATGTATAGGGGGACACCTGCCCTCCAAACCGTGCGTTTTCCATCGTGTGGCCCACCTAAATCATGAATAAGCCTCGTTTTTTTTTTTTTTTTTTTTTTGCCTAAGTGCCTAATATGTTGTGACACACCTAATAGTAGGAGTGGATTTCGTATAGAGATCACCACAGGGCTTGTAAAAAGTCAAGGTTGGCCATTCCCCTTGTCAACTATTTCCTTTAGTGTAGCCCACCTAAATCATGGATCAGCCTGGTTTTTGGGCTCTAGACCTAAAATTTGGTAATGCATCTAATAGTCAGAGTGGATGTCCCACATAATGTACAATGAGTCCCTTTAAAATCAAGGGTGAGTTTCTCATTACTAACTATTTCGCTTGATATGACCCAACTGAATCACCGATCAACTGGTTGGAGTGCATTGTGCACATCATGGTGAGGCATTTGGTGAGGCATTATAGTGGGACATGCCATTGAGAGAGAGAGAGAGAGAAACCATGTTTGTCCATTAGGTGTGTTACCCAATGTTCCATATAGGACCCAAAAATCAGGCCATTTTGCAATTTAGGTGGCCCCTAGTGAATTCAACAACGAGAGTTCTCTCCCCATTGTTTCCCTTGGTGTCCCCTACTTGAATCATGAATTTGTCTGTGTTTGCCTTAGCTCTAAAGCAATGTCAAGCTTCTAATAGTCTGAGTAGATATCTCTCACACACAAACAGATATATCATAGTGGGGCCACCCAGTTTGCTCACATGAGACCATGTATGTATATGTAGTTGTGTGTTTGAGAAGGTATTAAGTCCAACCAGTTGGACCACCAGTTATGGTCCATGTTTACACTTACCCTAGCGGACCATGGGGTCAACCTTTATTTTTAATTTTAATCATTTATTATTTTTATTATTGAGAAACTTGAGAACTGCAATCACCATTGAAAGGAAAATCTTTAGCTCCAAGCTGAAAAATCTCATTTAAAAGGGTTAACCCTCTCCTTCTAAATTGCTTGATTGCTGCACATTGGTGACTAGACAGTTAGGTCAAACTTTTGATGTAGAGCGAGTAGCAGAATATATAATGTTTTTTTTTTTTTTTAAACTCGTTTTATGGTTAACTCTCGTATTATTCAATCAAAATTTAATTTTTATCGATTTTTCATCTTGTGATTCAAGATTTTTCTTGTAAATTTAAGAAGGCCTTGTGGATTTAAGGTAGTTGTCTCCTTGAGGAAGACAGGTGATCATTGACCTCATCATGTCATTGCCTGTGTCACCTTTGCAAGTATAATCCTATGGTTAATTTAGCGACGAGGGTTGCAAGCATTCAATCAAACTCGAGTTGAGTGTAAGTCCAGTGCGCTCAATACTGTCCTAATCATGCACATTTAATAAAATATGGGACATTTATTAACACGTGTGGTCTTGTGTCTAATTAAACTCTAATAATCCACTTGACTGGATCATATAAATTTTTTTTTACCATTGATAAATAACAAAATACAAGTGTGGTCCACTCAATGAATATATGTGGCTGATTTTTGCATAAGACAATCCTATGGTGAGATCGACCAATTGGAAGGGCTGGATGTTGAATGCACACGAAATGTTGAAAGTTTTCTTTTGGTGGACTGGAATTTGTGCAAACTCTCCTTCTCTTTATGTGTGTGTATAGGTACGTATACATTTATATGTATATACACACATATAAATATATACACACACAAATAAACCACATTTAATAGTCCAAGGTGCAAAAAAATCTCACCGAACCAATGATCCAGTCCATCCTTGATCTGGGCTTCTTTTTACTGCCCTCCTTTTCTGCGCCGGATGGTATGGTTATTTTGTTTTTGTTTTTTGTAAAGATGATAATGGATGGTATGGTAACAATTGCCTAACAAAATTGATTCTTTATAATCACAAGCAATCCATATGGGCCATAACAAATAGATGGATCAAACCGTTAACTGTTGACTGGACCCTTTTTTCAATCGTCTCCACCGTCCATATTAAGGGCCATTTGTGAAATGGTGAATATATGTGAAATTGTGTGATTCTTGCATGATAGCCAATGAAATGTATTCTAGACTTAATAATAATATATATCAATGGACTTAAATTGTGAAGTCCCTGGTGCAAATAGGAGCACCGGAACTCGTAGTGCTCTAAAAGCACTAGAGCATTTCTCATGCACACATGTGGAGATATGCTCCAGTGCTCTTAGAGTGCGACTAGTCAATATGCTCCTAGTTGCAGCAGATCATTTGGACAGTCTAATCGATTGATCAGAACTGTTCATCAAGTCAAGAACACATTCAAGGGATTCCACCAAAAAAACACAATGATTCAATGATCCAACCCATCTTTGATTAGTGTCATTTTTTGTGGACATCCTTTTCCAAGTTGTGTATATGGGATGGTTAGGATTGCTTAACAAAATCAATTATTTAGAATGATAGAAAATCTATGAGGGTCCCTATAAAATATATGGATCAATTGTAGATGGGGCCTATTTTTTTTGTAAATGATCTTGAACTTCCATAGATGGTTAAGATTGCTAACTCAATGTGATGTTTTCATGGTAGAGTAATGGATTGATTGTCCAAGGGGCTGTTTGGATGCACCCAGAGCCGTGATTACACATGTCGTCAGGCACACGCTATGTAAGTTTACTTGTTTGTTTGTCAAACACTACAGGACATGAAGTGATGGGACATGTGGAGAGTTTAAAGGCTCATTTTCAAGGGTACAATCTAGCACCTGCTAAGCAAGTATGAGTTGTTCATAGGGTGGGCCATCATTGAGAATGGACAACTCAATATTTGGTGAGTCCAATTATTAGGTGTGGACCACACACATGCAAAGATATGGTTAGCTAAAAAAAATGTTAAATAACATTTTACATTCTAAGCTACATGTTTTACCCACCTGATGAATGAGGCCACATCAACTTTTATGACAGAGCATGTGTTATGGGAACTGTCCAATGAAAATTCGGGCATGGCATGTGTTTTGCCACATTAGCAAGTATACAACCCTAATGGCTCATGTTTGCCATAGCAACAAATGTCTGTAATGCATAGGCATATGTGAGGTGTTTGAAGGTGACCTATTAAAAAAACATCATACATAATGCATCTGCTGTAAAAGTAGAAGTAAGATGTTTGATATGTGCTTAGATATTATATTTTTCTCGTCATCTTTCTTGAATCCGTTCATGGGAGGCAAACACCCATAAACAATTCCACAGAAGATATAAGAGAAATGGTGGTTAAGGTCCATTTGGATTCACAAAAAACAGAAAAGAAAACATTGTCTTTCATAAAACTAGATTTTCATTATTTGTCAAGCATTGTTTTTGTGAAATTTGTGATAGGTACTTTTCTCAGTTTCATTATTGAAAAGTAATCATTTTCCCATGGCCACTTCTACAATGGAAGCAAGATAGGTTTCTCAATTAAATCCAAGTATGCCATCATCCATCTTCTATTACTTCACATATGCTAATGTGCCTAATGAGATATTCGTTATCCACCACACCTACCACTATACTACATGTGGCATCATCCACTTCTCTTGCACCCACATGTCCTAATGAGCCACATGTGCCACCATCCATCTTCTCTTGTATCCTACATGTGCTGATGTGTCATACATGTACCACCATTCATCTTCTCTGGTGGCACAAATGAGCAAAGCATCCCAAATGCACCTAAGGGTGCCATATATGCCATCGTTCTTCAATTGGTCTATAATTTGCCATGTGTGCCTATGGTGCCAATACACACAAGTTCTTTCATCTAGCTTAAGTGCCCACATGTGTCAAATGTGCCTATGTGTATCTTTTACTAGGTGTCATCATACAATTTCAAGCACCTCATGTGTGTTATAATTCAGCTTCAATTATCCACATATGCCATCTATTCATTTTTATTTTTTTTTACACATGCATCCCACGCCCACACACACCCCTGCACTCACACCGTAGTGGGATTTCACCAACTATGGGTACTCAAAACCCCAGACCTCATGTTGAAACTCCTCAAAATTTGCCAGCATCTCGCCTATTAGCCCAGCTGGAAGATGCCTAGGCGTTTCAACAGCAAGTCTAAGGGTCGAAATGCTAAAGAGACACACTAACCCCAGTAGTGGGTGGGTGCTTCTTGTGACGAACCATGTGGGTGAGTTGCCCAGGTAACAGGGTGGGTGCGATTACATGACTAACAAAAAAAAACAAAAAAAAAGGTAAGGATAAGGACCCACCGTAGTAGGATTTCACCACCTATGTCATGTATTCTGCACTTCGCTGTCTATCTTCAAACATTCCATGTGGGTTAGATGTGCTATGGCCAAGAAATTTCTTCCAAGAAGTTTTTTTATTTAGCCAAACAACAAATTTGAAAATAGATTCTAACTTTTTAGAAAAATCTTATTAAAAAACAAGCAAAGAAATTTGGTTGTCCACAGGTTTCTAGATATAAAAGTTATACCTGGTAAGCTTTATCTCCTTTCCTACACTTTTCACGAATCCAAACGGGCCCTTGTAAGAAAATAGCAAGCAGTGTTTGTCCGACAGAAGTGTGGCCCACTTGACGACTGAGCCAGACTTATTTTGGCACGGCATGTAAGTGTACTGCTTGATGAGCAGCCTGGACCACACATTTATTTCAAAATGTTGGTGCATTTCGGATGGTAGGACCCACCGTTAACATGTAATCTTGAAGTGGATCTCGCACATGCACTTCAATCCCTTAGTATATTAATCAGTGGGACCCACTACAAACATGCCTTGTCCCACCAAAAGCCAAGCTGGAATTGTCATTAAGTGGACTGGAAATGTATGTAGACCACTGGTCCTATTCTTTCAATAGTCCAAATTTCTCATGCACATGTAACCCACCTGATAAGTGGACCATCTTGATTTTAGGTCGGGACCATGTTCATGATGGGGCCCCACATAATAAATAGCCATATCTTGCACGTAGAATCTAGCATCATTCCCTTTGCATCATGACAAAATAGGAATACTAACTTTAGTGAGACTAGGAGGGTTAAAGTAATTTTTGTTTGTGAGAGGGGGTTGGATTTGGTTTTATATTTTGTAATAGGGACTTAACTGCAATTCTAAACTCTTTTGAGGGGCTTAAGTTAAAAATGCAAATATATTAAGGGTCATAAGTTACTTAAGATAAGATACTTGTGCCTTAAATAGCTTACCTTGATTTCTACTTATTAAATTGAAGTGATTAAATAACTTTAAATAAAAAAGCTAGTTATAATTGATCATAAACTAACCTTACTTATCTCAAATAAGTAACTTATCTACTGCTGTAAGTCGAAAAAGTAACTTATTTTGTGGTATCCAAATGGGCCCTAAGTAAGACCATTGCCTGTGACCCCGGGCAGAGAGATATTCCTGTGCTCGGGGCTGTGTGGAGCCCACAGAGATGTCTGTGACAAATTCACTCCGTCCATCTGTTTTAAACGACCGCAATAGGACAGGAATCTAAAACTCTGGTAGACCAAAAACTTAGGAGTGTCACACCACACGAAACAATGGGGATTGAATGCCTAAGGGTGACAAAAGTTTTGTATCAGGATGATATTTGTGCCTACAGTTTACCTGAGTGGTAATAACTCTATGAACGGTTTGGAAGGCATATAAAAATCATGGTCAGCTCTAGGAAGGTTTCAATAATGGTGGAAGCTTTTGTTCTTACTGTTTCGTTGGTGGAGCCCACCTGAGTTTTGGATCTGCCTTATTTTATATTTATGTCCTATTGTGGTCTTCCGAAACAGATGGATAGAGCAGAATTTTCACTGACAATATCTCTATGGGCCCCACACAGCCCTGGGCACAAGTATATCTCTGTGCCTAGAGTCACAGGCAATATCCACTTCCATTAAAAAGATAGAAAAATGATCCAGTGTGCATGTTCAATAACCCTGGTTCATGAATCTTGTGGACTGCGGTCTGGATAATTAAAATGTGCCGTGTTTACTTGTCATATGGTGGGCTCATGAAAAACTTTAGAGTCTTTGAGAAATGAACTAATTACTTTATCCATTTCATGGTGGGCCATCATAAGACATGCACGCCAGTTACTAGAGATTACTAGAAATATTAATGGGACAGCTCAAGAATTAAGCAACATGGAATGGAAACTACCTTTGAATATATGGACGTTCCAAACCATCCACTTGGTCCCATGGAATGGATGACAAGATTGATTAACTTATTTGGGTAGCATTGTTTTGGATTAATTGTTCTGATGTTGTTTGTCAAGCTTTATTTAGATTATTTGGCATATGTGTTGTGTAAGAACATTAAAAACTTAGTGCATGTGGTGCATGCATGATGCTTGAAGATGTACCATAACATGTGGCAGACATGGAATGTTTGAATTTTGAAGATGTACATGCGTCTTACCACAATAATGTAATGGAAAGAAACCATGATTATGATTTTATCATTGTAAAAAACAAACACCACATTTGTCGGTCATAAGCAAATATTTGTTGGAATCGGATGCCTCAAATCTTTTGCAATAAGGGCCATTGACTGGTCGTGGATGGCGACCGACCAGTCGAACATGAAGGATCGAAGGACGGCAAGCTCTCTGGACAATGTCTGGGCATTGACGACCGGTCGACGGTACGGTGCAACCGGTTGATAGGTTTCCTAGTTCAAGTTGGTTTCTTGCGTGGTTTTGTGCAAGGTGTTTCTAATTTTGGCCTTTTACCTATTTAAAGAGTGTAATGTGAGATTAGGATATTTGACAAAAGGGGCCAAGGTTTCCTATAGGGATTGAAAGAGTTCTAGGGGAAGGGAAAAAGCTAGGGGAAAGTTTGGAGTCTCTGGGAAGAAGGAAAAGGGTTGTGCTTGTCCTTCTCATGCGAGAAAAGTTTTGGGTTAGCTTTGAGATTTCTCTTGTGGGCTGAGATCTGGGTTTTGTTTCTTCATTCTCTTGTAATTTCTGAGATCATGGTAGAATTCGCTTTATATTGTGGTTTTTTTACTCTTGATGGGATTTTTCCACGTAAAATTTGGATTGCCTTCTTGTGTCGTTTGTTTTACTTTTCTGATTGCCATTGTGGTTGCTCGTTTTAATTCGCATTCACTACCGAGATTCTAAATAATATTTAGATATTTTCAAGAGACGAGTAAAGAAATTTATTATCATTGTGTTTTTCAATTGCATTACTATAGAAATCTCGAATGCAACGAGACACATCAATTTATGGATGAATCTAAACAAGCACATTAATATTTGAATTTTATAATTTGATATTAATGAAAAATGCCATTAGTATGATTTTATCACCGATAAATCAATCAAAGCAATCTTCTATCAAAAGCAGATGTTTTGTAGAGAGGAAAAGGAATTTATAATCATTGCACTTATTCCATTCCATTACTATGGTAATCTTCAATTTAAATAGGTCATAAGATTTACTTGTGAATGGATCTTCCATGCAAATTGGCACCCTTAACCTTTTTTTAATATATAAGTTCATTTCCATGTAATGCATAAAAAAACTTTTTTCAAATTTTCGTAAGATTTCTATTTTGGTAGGCCCCATGTGATTTATGGTTTGGTTGATTTGACCACTAGATATTTAGATTGAGCATACTAGTGGGCCCTACTATAGTTGTGATTGATTCAAATACTTAATAGAGTTGTGAGCTTGAACTGTGTTACGTGTGTGTGTGTGTGTGTGTGTGTGTGTGTGTGTGTGTGTACATTCGGATTGACCTTCAAAATAAAGTTTGGCCGACATTTTTTAATTAAAGACTTGGTATGCTTTTC
The DNA here is from genome assembly GCA_003013855.2 of Liriodendron chinense. Classification (NCBI taxonomy): domain Eukaryota; kingdom Viridiplantae; phylum Streptophyta; class Magnoliopsida; order Magnoliales; family Magnoliaceae; genus Liriodendron; species Liriodendron chinense. Next base: position 2,442,458 of record ML058403.1, read on the forward strand.
ATTAGATTAGTGATGCATATTAAAATGCATGTATGTATGAGATGTACCTTCACCTGATTTATAAGAAGATCATGATGAGATTTCAAAGAGACTGGCACGGTTAACTCTATACTTAGTCAAATCATGCAAGGCAATATATTGCAACATGGATGGATCATTAGTTGATCTAATGGATCCTATATGATAATCTCATAAATGATGAATAATTGATCATTTATGATGTACAAATTGAGTCATACAATGTATTATGAGACAAATTACCTACAAGCCACCAATCAATTTTATCCAACTGCTATGTGTGTATACTAGTACCATAAGTAATACTTATGTTCTTATTACTCTACGCTAAGTGACAATGCTACTTGACAAAGACATGATGAGATTACACTACTTTGGTGTCCTTTTTTATTAACATACACAACTTCATCATATTTTTTTGGCACTTCCTCTTTCCAATATCACCTCGGTCTTTTCTTAAGGCTGAATATATGCTTACCAAACATGCATACTCGAAATGAGTTTTACATAAGCAATTTCAAAGAATTGTTTATTAAAAATCAATTTTACCTTTTCTTGAGGCAACACCAAACAACCCTAAAGGTTATAAACAATTGTGCAAATGAACTCCAGCGCACTAAATTTTTTCTTAAATTTTTCTCCCCCTAGCCTTGACCCAATAGGGAGACATGCATGTTTAATATGAAGCGAGTGTGCACCAATTCTCCGTACACACACAATCTTTTTTCCTTTTTCTAACTAAGATAAAAGTAAAAATAAATAAATAAATAAAATAAAATAAAGCACTTTGGTGGGGGATAAGGGGACATGTATGTGGATGCCACCTAACAAGGAGCTTGAGTGTCACTTTGCCTAGATGGGCAATAAACCCACACCACTTTTCTTTGTGAAAATGATGGCTAATGCCAGTAGCTTCACGTGTCCCTCTCAACTTCTAAAGAGACACAAGGAAAAAAGAAAAGCTGCCATTGGGTGTATGGTAGGGAGCCAATGGTGGGGCCCACCCCATTAAATGCCACAAAGATGACAAGTGGGTGTGTAAGAGCATTCAAGTCCATGGCTGGTGTCTTCACCTTCCATTAGATTTTTCTTGCTCTCTCAGTAAAAGAAAGTGGACAAACATGTCACAGTCTCCCCTTGTTTGGAGGAACTATGAAAATTGCCCAATTTTCTTTTTTAATTTTAATTTAATGCAGAGAGACCTCTATCACTTGGACAGTCCAATCCATCTATATATGTGTACCGTCTATTAAATCAAGTACAATTTTTTTTTTTTTATCATACTGATTGGATGGTCCAATCCATCCCTGATTTGTTCTTATTTTTAGCCATACCATTTTTTTTTTTTTTTTTTTTTTTTGAGCCGTGGATGGGTTGGTTAGGATTGCTTTAAATGGAGTTAGAATCATAAGTAATCTATGATGGGCTCATTGGACCTATTTTTATACATGCACCATCAAAATTAAAAGCTTATGATATTTGCATGATAGCCTATAAAACGTGTGTTAGATCTAATGTACGGTCTAGATCAAGCGATAGGGACTGTCTAAGTGTTCCAATGCAACTAGGAGTATTATAACTTATAGTGCTCTCTCAATGACTAGGAATGACACTGATTCCCATTGAGAAATCATCACCTACATCCAGCTGCATGTTAAATTAGCATGCAACCCCATTATTTTTGCCAACTCGTAGCTTGGGTACAGCATCCAAGCCATGCAAACGGTGGCCCCCACCATAAAGATTATCCGGCTCAAAAATAAGAATGTACCACTTGTCAGTTAGGCCACAAATTGAAATTAATGGATGATCGATGGCCTGACTCAGAATACAGATTGTATGCACCTGATGAGTGGATCGCATTCTGAACGGGTCAGATGCTGTATGCAACAGATGGGTTGGCTGGCAAGTTACCAATTCTCACCCAAACGGGGAAAAACAGTGTTTTCAGTTATTCAATAGCATTTACATTTGGAAATTACCATAGATGGAGATGCATCTCTCCATTTTGCCAAGTTGGGGTAGACTCCCATGTTGTTTTTTCAACATTTTCGTAGATCTTGGCCAATGAAACTCACATCACCATTGTCATGCATCAATCTGGACCGACCAAATCATGGGCTCCATCAGGAAAGAGCTTTTCCCATCATGACCCAAAAGTTATCTAAGGGCCATTTTGGGTCATAGTTTAAAAAACCCAAAACTCGACTCACTTCATGTTCACCTGGATCTGGCCAACTCAAACGACTCGTTATTTAATAATTATAAATTGTTTTATTGTATGTATGAAGATATTTAAGGGTGTGTTTGGTTGCACTAATTTTTTTGAAATATTAAGAAATTTTGCACCAATTTGCACTAATTAATCATGAAATTTTATGATATTTTTTTTAACCAAACGTGCCCCTAAAATAGTTAAATTTACCTAAGTATTATAAAATAAGAGATCTAACAACGAAATATTTTAATTCCATGCTCTTTTTTAGTGCTAATAAAAACTGGTTTCAAAAGCCATGGTCACTTGGCTTGAGTTTTTGAGTGGACTCAACGAGTCTTCCCATGTTTAGGCCGAGTCAGCCTCAAGACCTAGTTTTCTAAGGACTTGTCTACTGAGTCAGTCTCAAGACCGAGTTTTTTAAGGACTTGGCTCGAAATCTTGCAGTCGTGTCAGTGAGTTTTAGAGCTATTGTTTAGTTGCTACTTAAAAATGAATTCCATCTCATTTTAGGGTGCATTAAGGCCCATTTGGTTGCACCAAATATCATGAACACAACCAGACTCGAAACTCAAATTTCATGATTTTTGGTGCAACCAAACTCATTTTTAAGTGGCACCCAAACAAGCCCTTGAGATTCTTAACGATCTCATATAATTTTTTTAACATGTCTTTTACTTTATTTTTTACACGCACTCACAACACAATGGAAGTTCCAACCCTTGACCTCGTGTTAAAACTACTGTGAATATTTATTCATGAAGTGAACTACACTTGTATTTACTATTTATCAATAGCTAGGCATTGTTTTGTATGATGTAGCCCACCTAATCAGTAGGTAGGTCTGATTTCTTCGCGAGGGGATCGTTGCACCAAACTCATTTTTAAGGGGCACCCAACCAAGCCCTTGAGATTCTTAACTATCTCATATCATTTTTTTGTTAAACATGATAATGGTCCATTGCAAGGTTATGATTCATTATTGTACTAATTATCAGGCATATCTACTCATTGAGTGAACCACACTTGTATTTTATATTCATCAATGGTTAGACATTGTTTTATATGATGTGGCCCACCTCACAGATAAATAGGTCTGATTTTTTCACTAAGTGATCCTTGTGGTGGGCCAACCTATTCGAAAGGGTTAGATGTCACATGCACTGAATAGGTTGGAAGTTATTTACTGGATGGGCCTTAACTTGTGGTCCAGCTGATTGGACTTGAGACCTTCACATTTGAAATTTTTTTGTTGTATAGAAGTATTAAATAGAAGCCGATGACTGTTGTGTTGGTCCACAGCAAGTGCACATTATTGTCTGAAGATTTGCTACGCCTACACGTATGTACAAGGGGTAGCATCTACACGCCATTAAATGAGCCAGCGTGGCATACAGGTGGACATCCAAGCCTTTCATCATGTGGGCCCAATGTTTAAGATGCTGTTACCTTTAAAAATAGGTTCATCAACTTATCATATAAGACACTGTGTTTGAAACAGGTGAACGGCTTAGAAAACATCATATAAGTTTTCTCCAGCCTTGTAATTTTTTCACAGGGTGTGGCCCACATGATGATTGGACCAACCCAACTCTTGTAGGAGGGAATCTAGATAGTGGGACCCTCCTGATAAATGGTTTGGATCTGGTAGAGTAAGTGCCATGCTGGCACATTTGGTGGTACGTACATGAGCTGCCTTGGACACGTGTGTGGACGTATCAAAGCTCTGAACATCCATCCAGCTGAGTGAGTACAGTATCCAATCTACAAAAAAGGTGGGCCCCACCTCGAAGAACACATGACGCAGAAATCAGGTGACGCATCATAGTAAGACTTTAAGGTTTAAACCATAGTTTGAAAACTATAAAACTCGAGCTGACTCGCCCGAGTCAACTCGACCAGATTTTACCAAGTCAAGAAAACGACTCGACTAGTCAAAACTCAAGAAGAACTCGACATAATTTATGTCTTATTTATACTTCAGATATTAAATATTACTATAAAAGTCTCAAAAGCCGAGTTTTTGAGTCGACTCGACTCGACTCGACTAGGTTTCGAGTCGATTCAAGTTTTGTGTGTTCTTAAACTATGTGTGATATCAACCATTGGATTATATATTTTAAACACTTGTTTTGATGGGCACTAAATAGATGGTTGGGATTGTCCGATCGATCTCCGTCGACAATGGGCCAACGGCTTTACACCACCATTTAAGAAACTTTGAAAAAACACAATAATATTTTTCAGCCAAGCAGAATTCTTTACCAGAGCAATTTCCAGAATTTTACTGAAACACTTCATAAATGATTCGTCCTATCACAGGTGAAGGATGTTACGGCCGTTTGCTTGCAAGCACAACTCTGCATAGCTGAGTTGGTACAATCTCCACATGGGGTTGATGTATATACATGCATGCATTGTGCCCACATGATTGTGACCCATGCACACGTGTCACGACGTCATGGACCAGACACAAGACTACTGACTCACTAAGTGAGTAGCTCAGTACAATGCAATGAGATCATGGACACAAACAACAGCTTATGCCAGTGGTGTCATCAACGAAAACAGGATCAACGTCCCAATCATGATGATGGCAATGTCCTGAATGACAATGGCCCACTTCATTTTTTGAAGAATGAATGCATGCAATCCATGGCATTTGAAGTTCACATGCAATGCATGCATATGTACGTATCGCATCTAAGAGTGCAATAGGTAGGACCCACCTTGAAGATCAGCTGGAAAAAGAATCAGGTTGGTCCATTAATTAAGTGGCCCACCATGCAGTTTTTTTAATTAAATTATCGACCATTCGCAAGGTTGCTCGCCTGTGAGTCTGTGACTGAGGAGTGGATATGTGAAATTTGTGTCAGGGCATACTTCATGACATGGCCCACCTTTATAATGGCTTGGATGTGGTATATGCACGCGTAGTTGGCACTATTACATGGACTGTATGCAATGCATTGTTGGGTGAACATTCCTCTCACTGAGGAATGAATTAATGAACACACATGGGTGTAATTATGTTACTTGTACAATGCATTCCAACAAAACAGGGCGATCTTACTCTCATTGTGTCCAATTCATTAATGAAGTAGTTGTCTGTGCAACTGTATAAACGTGACTTGAGTTACTGTCAAACTAGCTGTAGAGTTACAATTTTCTTAAGTTTTGTCTTTGTTAATCATTATTTGGATTACCTAATTGATCTAGGCAGGATTGTTGATCGATTGCATTTAATCTGATGCACTGTTGTTGGGTTGATCGAAGGTTAATTGGGTCAGCCGAAGCACGCTGTAATGTTTCCGGTCGACCAAGCTAGGTCTTTTTCGATTCATTAATAGGCTCTATTTATGTCTTGGTTGACGGAAGGTGTAACCGACAAAATGCATAAATTTTTTAGAAAGTGTGGATTTTGTTTTTTAATATTGTACGGGAGTATATAAGAGATCTTCTAAACATGATTTGGGTAAGGGTGAGAGAACCTACATGATTTCTAGAGTTTTGCAAAGGGAAGAGCTAGGGTTTTCTATACTGTACGTAGTTTCATCTCTTATAATTTATTGTTCATGGTAGATTGATTGTTGCTTTGTGCCGTGGTTTTTTTTCCGCAGGGGTTATCTACGTAAAATTTGTGATCTCTGTATGTGCTTGAATTTTTCATTCTCTATTGCTTGTTTGATTTGTTTTGAAGATACTTCCATGCCCAACAAGGATCAAGACCTATGTTAGAAGGGGCCATGCACTAACTTACAAAGATAGTAGATGTTTAGTGGAACTTATTCTAGTTTAGTCTTCCAAGGTTTTGTATACCAAGATTTTCTAAATCTAAAGCCTTGTTTGGCACACGCCTAAAAATGAGTTTATCTTATTTTAGTTAATAGCAATTATGTATTAGAGATCCAATACTCAGTTATTATTAGCATGAATTTATTATATATTAGACATCAATATCTCTATTACATAATGAGAAAGGCTTTATAAGTTATAGTGCTCCTTGTTGCATTGGGATACTAAGATAATCCAACGGATTGATCCATATTGTTAATTAGGTCCAAGAAGAAGGACGTTAAATATGGACAGTTAAGATCATTTACATAAAAATAGGAGCAAGCAATTGTATCTATTTGTTGTGACCATCATGGATATTCCTTATGAACCTAAAGAATCACTTTCGTCAGGTGATCACAACCATCCCATCCATGGATTGGAAAAAGGACAGCTATAGAAAATAAAGACAAATCAAGATGGATTCGATCATACGATCAGTGTAATTTTTGCATTTTAAATCTCATGCCTAGTGGTAAACTCACAAGAGTTTCAACATGAGGTCATGGGTTTGAATACCCATTGTGGTGAAATTCAACTGTGTTACTATGAGTGCATGCATGAGTGTGTGTGTGTGTGTGTTTGTCAAATTTAAATGGACAGCTCAAGTACACCGATTGGATTGTCCAAGTGAACCCATACAACTAGGAACACTATAATTCATAGTGATGTAGAGCATTTCTCATACATAATTATCATTAACTAAAATGAGATGAACTAACTTTTAATTAAGCATATGCAAAAGCACAAGATACATTTACAATTTATATATGTACCATACACAATGTAATCATATATTCCAAGATGCACTTGGGGCCACCAGTATTTGGTACTTATCTTTATATATACTGCCACCCCAACTAACATGTTGGGTATAATAATAAGTTATTATGAGAATCGTTGCCCATGTACCCATCACAATATTGTGAGTGAGACAAGTCTCACCAATGTATCTCTACATTAACCCTTCAACTAACATGTTGAATGTAATAATATGGGTCACGAGGATCGCAAATCGGTCCTTTCATTTTCATGTGTATCGCCACTTACATATTCTCAAGGTGTGGTTGGATACACTAAATTTTATGAAATTTTGTACCAAATTTAAAATTAGGTGCAACCAAACGCAAACTAATAAAAGGAAAATGAACTTGTTGAATAGATCCTTTCATAACACAGTGTTGGTTTATGTGCAGCTTTATCTCTTGCATGTGATGATGATGTATCATGGCATGTTGTAACGGCCGTTATATAACGGTAACGATTGCAAACCATCACACGTTATGGGGTTATAGCGGCCTTTTCAGAAAAAAAAAAATGACCCGTTACAGCTTTTATGACGGTCCAACCGTAATAGTAATAGTTGTGGCCGTTACAGCCATCATTAATGTTATGGAATACCTTATAATGCTTGTACATTAATATGGTCTATACAATGGAATCCATGATTAATTCCATTGACCTGGCCAGATCAGGTGTCTCAGTTTGGATGTCGTATCCGTAAACTAAAAAATTACACTTATTTTCTTACATAATTATTGGATTGGTGGGCTGATTGGTTGATTGAAATGAATAACGTCTAACGGTCTTGTTTTAGTAGATAAGTGTCCATGAGTAAGAGGTTAGAATGGTTCAATCAATTCAACATTGGGATTGGGACCTATGGATTACAATATTTCAGAGCTTGTGCATCAAACATCATATGTTGCCGAAATGATATAAAGTGGACTACAGATGTATTCTTAGTCCAACTACACCAAAAGACGCCCCAACGAAAGCATAGTACACTAGAATTAGACCTAGTCTTATGTAGAGTATGACATAAGTGGATCCCAAGCATATCCGGTTTGAAAAAAAATTCATTTGAACTATGAAGAAATTGTTGTTTGAAATTTCGATAGTAAAAAATATGTAACTTTACATTTGGGAATCACCATGAAATGCATGACCTATCATCTTTGTGTAGCAGTGATCCAGGGTCGGACCAACTGACGTAGTGGGTCACCAATGATTGTTTCACAAGAAAACACATGACTTAAGGGTTATTGAGATTTTAGGATATTTTTTGTAATTTTCATTATCGTTGTATTTTTTTATTTTTAGAGTTTTAGAATTTTCATTTTGTCTAGAAGTTACATGTAATGATACTAGAAATGCTCTGATAAGGTTTGAATATCATTTCTATTTTTGAAAAAATTTAGCCTTTGGAAGAGATTTTGCTATTTTGGTAATTTCTAAATGAATTATAGCTTATAATGTTAGAAATCTTCGATTATTATTCAATAGAAATACTTGAATTTTTCCTTTTATTTGTCAACTTAAGAACTCATCTTGTGGATTTAATGTTTTAATTAGTTGAAGAAGATGGTGATCTTTTTTATTGTTATTTCATGCTCTTCCCTCTGTTATGGAGTATCAAATAACTTTTCAAAAAAATTAAATAATTAGTGAGATGTACCATATGTGAGGAGTTAATAAACATCACCATCTTTTGCTAATCGAGAGCCACGTATGTGGAACTCTCATAAGATCCACCCCATTCATCAGGTCCGATGTTTCATGATTACCACGGAACCCAAAAATCATGATGATCCAACACTCAGGTGCACCATAGGAAACAGTTGAGATGGGGCCGACCATTAGTTTTGTGGAGGAACTACCTTAGTGTTTATATACAATCTAATTTGTTCATATGATATACCTCATCAAGATGAAAGAGTTACCAAAAAGTCAATATTCAAAGTCATAGGAGGTGAATTTTGAGGTTTTAAGCATGTCTCTACTGGGTGGCCCACTTAAGTATTGAATCAGCCTGATCAAGAAGGTGTGAAATCCTCACCTTTCATCAGGTGGGACTCACAGCCAGTAGACTCATTAGCCATGCATCCGACACATGGTTGTATTCATCCAACCGTCCATTTATATCTTAGACAAATGGTCCACTTGATGAGTGGACTGGCCTGATTTTTGAGGCCACAGCATGTTCCCCATGTGGCCCCATCTAAAAGAACGGTCCGGATCTCACAGACGTGCCACACTCAAATCATTACCGATGGTTGGGACCATAATCAAGAGTGAATGAAGAGTAATTAGTGGGAGATGTGTTGGGTTAGGCTAACAAATGAGGAGACAAAATCCACTTATAATCATTCAACGAGTACTTAGGAGCAATTATAGTGACCTTACAAGTGAAAGCTCTTGTCGAAAATGATTGTGTACTGCTTCTTGTCGTTGGCTTGATGTGGACTTATCATCACCTCTAAATGTGGGGCCCACATTAACGACGTTACGATAGGGACGGTCACTATCTAACGGAAAATGCCCATCTCATGCCGGTATAACTATTTTACGTGGGTCCTTATCTCATTGGGGGCTTTGCCATGAAAATCATCTAAATTCACTGCTTTAAAGAAAGAAAGAAAGAAAAAAAAAAAAGGATATTGACTTTTCTTAACCGTACATCTAATAACATAGAAGAAGTAAAAAGGCCCAAATGGGCCTCTCAATTGTTTACGTAAGAAGCTTTTATGAGAAGCTAGCAAGAGGTAAATGGGTCTATTTATTGTTGTTATATGCCAAATTAAGGGCTTGGCCTGTTTGGACGCACTTCTGCCAAAGGGGTTTATTTTCAGTTAACTTTATGATCAGTTTTTGTTGAGTTAGTTTTTTAACGTCTATTTTGTTAAATGGTAGATAAAATGGGGTTTACAAAAATATATACAATGCAAAATAAGATTTGATTCAAAATATAGTTTTAAGTACTAAAAGCCTATTTTAAAGGTGCCTCCAAACAAACTCTAATTATTTTGTTGATAGAGCTGTACACGAACCAAGCTAAATTGAGTTTGACATAAGTTTGGTTTGGCTTGTTTATATGACACCCTTATTCGAGTTTTACATGAGTCGCGCTTCGAACCTATCCCTATTGTTTGAGCTTGATTTAGTCCAGATTATATGAGCTTGAGCTTGGTTTGGTTAGGTCCAAATATTCAAACCAAACTGAGCCAAGTTCGAACAGAGGGTTGTCTCTTTTTTTTTTCTTTTTTTTAAATAAACAATATACATAATATGAACTTTTTTTTTTTACAAAGATAACATTAGAAAATAATATTAAAAAAGACTAATACAAAAATAACAACACTAAAAAAATAACATAATGTTTAATATCCTTCATAGGAAACAATATGCATTCATGTATATGTATTATGCATCATCCATGTCGTCATGTTTATGTATTATCCACGCCATCTATCCATTTTTACATATCATATTAGGACATGATCCTAAAATTGAATCATATCGAAAGCTCAAGTGGATCACACCATAGGAAACACTGTGCATACAATCTATGAGTCGAATCAAACCAAGCTGGATGAAGCCAAGCTTCAAGTTGAACCAAGTCGGTGTTGCCCTGGTTGGAACTTGGTTTTTTTTTTTAAACAAGCTTGACTCCGAGACTTGGTTTGATTTGAACTTCTATTTGAACCAATCCTTTTCAAACCAATCCAATCTCGTGCTTTAGAGTTGACTTGGTTTGTGTCTAGCTTTCACTACGGATGACCTTTTTTCGTAGAAACCTTTCATAGAAAATCCTCTAAATTCATGATTTTTGTAAAAAAGACCTTAGTTACACATGTTTTCCAAATTGGACATTTAATCACTAGATGAGGTAAAAAGACCTATGTGCACGTTGACTCATGGTTTTTTTCCTTTTTTTTCTTTGAACCTTTAAAGTTATTCAAAGAAAAGAACGAGGGACAAATAGGTCTTTTTAGATGTTATTATTTACACCCGACTTATCATGACTAGATTCAATAAGTAGGATATCACCACTAGTAGAGAAACTAGAAAAGGTATTTACCAAGCAAAGAAGAGAAATCTTAAGAATTTGAAATATATTTCTGCCATAGACACATATCATGCTAGGAATGCCATAGCACCTTAAGATGTGTGTGCGATCAAAATTATAAAAGTGGTCATCCTTCTGATAACACATGACAAGAATACATAGGCTACATATACATAAACCGCCCAAATAGCATGCATAACTTAATGTAGCACTAAGGCGATAACATCTAGTGATAAATAATCGAATCTAATTAGCCTAGCACAACGGTAGACTTCTAAGTAGTACACCAAAGAAGAAAAGTCTAGGAAATGAAAACATAACCACACATAGGGGTGTCAATGGGCTGGGTTAGGACCTGGGCCAAGCTTTGTCCAAGCCCGGCCCGCCTATCTCAACTTATGCCCAAACCCAGCCTGAACCCGTGACAGGCCACAATAGCCTAGTCCAAGCCCGACCCAAGATAAAAATGCAATGTCCAGCCCGAACCGAGCCCTAACCCGAGCCCGACCTTTCACATAAAGAAAGAAATTATCCTTTAATCTAGGGGTGCACATGAAACTGATGGAACTGGTAAACCGGACTGGAACCAGTTAGTTCGGTCCGATTTTGAAGCACACCGATTCTGGTTCTGATTTCGAAAATTAAAGAACTGATTAGTTTGGTTCGGTTCTCAGTTTGGGGTTCTATAGAACCGAACCGGACCGCAGAACCAAACAGTAGAACCGAACCTTAAAACCGAACCCTTAGATTATTTCCGTAAATGTCTTTCTGTACACCTTACACAATAGCTAGGCCATTTATCAAATGGATCACATCACAAATGATTTTACATGGTATCTCTTGAAATGTTTGCTAGATCTAAATGGACGGTTAATATCAAGCGATTAGCGTGCCCAAGTGCCCCTACGCAACATAAAAAGTAGATCATTTATTTTTATTATTCTTATTAGTCTTAATCAGTATTAATTTATATAGAAAAATGCTAAGTGGGTTAAGCCCAGAACCATTTCGATTCCATGGTGCTAATGGTTCGGTTCCGGTTCTGGATTTTCTAGAACCTTTAGGAACGGTTTAGGTTCCGATTTCACCCCAGAACCAAATCGAACTGTGTGCACCCCTACTTTAATCGAGTGTTTTTCCATATAAAAAAAAAAAATCATCAACACTATAGAGAATAAAAAGAGTTTTAGGGGGGAGATAATTTTTAGAAAAATTTTGTGTAAAATTTAAATTTTAAAAGGAGGGAAAATATTTTAATTTAAATTTTAAATTAAAAAATATATTCAGGTTGGGCTGGGTTATCAGGCTTTTAAATAACCTAGTCTAAGTCCGGCCCGTTTGAAAAATGGGCTTATACTTTAGGCCCAAACTCGAACCATGGGCCTAATACTCTAGTTCAAGCCCGGCCCAATGCGGGCTAGGCCCGAAATCCCGTTGGGCCAACCCAAGTCCATTGACAACCCTAATCACACATAGTAATGTAATGATTGATTAACCCCTATTTAAAATAAAAGTGTATCAAATTGAAGTCGCTAACTGATCTGATCGTTGAACTCGAAAGCTAAGGGATTATACGCAAGGCCACTACTTAACTTATAAAAATAACAGAGAATAGAGAGCTCCAAACCCTCATCAATCCAAATCTAATAAACTTCTATTTCAGCTCAACGCTCTCTATCAAATCTTTTATCCCACGTGGACTCCTATCTTATCTTAGCTTAGCTTAATTTAACATCTCTACTTTTGTCCAACACCATGCTATATCAAGTTTGAATCAATTATCGTAGCCTTAATTTAGTTTCTCAACTTTTGCCCAGCACATCACTGCAACAAATTGGATTTAGTTTAGTCTCATCTACGACTTCATTATTTGAAACCTCAAATCTCTAAGTCCTAACTTAGTGATTCCTTTGGCCACAACCCGTTGGCCAAATCATGATCGTCTCACAACTGTCTTATCACTGTTAGGTCTAGAATACTGTTAATCATCCACAAACATCTCACCCATTTAAATTGTCGCTGGTAATTTTCTACTATATTTATTTATTTGCCGATTATACTACATCTATATTCAGATTAATAAAATTGACACTTTGCCTTATATTTCTTATCTTCTTTCTCACCGTTTATTTTGTTGACAAACACAACAAAGTTATTAACCATTGTGATAAAAGCTTCATTTTCAAGGTTAAAAAAAAAAAAAAAAAAAAAAAAAACTCATTTGAAAGAGTTAGTCATATCCTTCACAAATCACCTAATTCCTTACCAATTGATGGCTAAGTAGTCAAGTCAATCTTCATATATTTACTTTTAATTTGGCTATTTCGATGCCTAGGGTAACAAGGTCTTCAATTCGATTCAAATCGAATAAAATCAAATATGATCTAGCACACTTAACACATATATACTCGCACACGAATAATCAAAATCAAGTTATTTACCACACATGTGGCCAGTGTGTCCCAACTGAAGCCCAACAATTACATCCCAAATTAATTATTTCACACGGGATCTTTTTCTTTAGGAGTTCTTTAGGACACCCCCCCCCCCCCCCCTTTAAAAAAAAAAAAAAAAAAAAAAAGACCTTAATTATATATATTTCCTAAAAGAAGACCCATTTGCCCTAACTTTCTTGTAATAGTTTTTTAAAGCAACATATAAGGTGGAAATGGGTCTTTCCAAGTTGTCTCCAATGGCTCCAATTTCAAAAATGTGGATGACCAAGGACTTCTTTTTTAAATCCTAATTTAAGTTGTTTTCAGGTAAAATTCCTTTTCCTAAAAGGATTCTCTAGCAGAGTGGATCCCAATTTAGATGACTTGTAAAATGAAAACTACATTGATTCCATTTCCTAGTTGGACAATTTTTGGACATTTAATGGACGGCTGAAATGAAATGATCCAAATCAGACAAAAAATGCTGATTAATCAGAGTTTAAAATAATTCAATCAGTTTTAACTTTTACGGTTTGGATGGTTTCATTTAGGCTATCAACGGGTCAAGCTAGCCCGTCGGGCTTTCAATCTTGGCCCACTTCTGGCTTCACTTGGGCTGAAATAGTAGGCCCAATGGATAGGCCGAGGCCAAAAGGTTAAGCCTGTCTATTAATCAGTATGGCCTCAGGGCCTCAGGCTATGGATCTCAGACCAGCCCAAGCCTCACTTGGCCCAACCCAAAACCGGGTCCTTAATGTCCCAAGTTTTTTGAGTTACATATTCCACGAGTAGGACTCTTGAGTGCTTGTGTATCAACCTCCAGACGTTGTCAGAGTATTAAATAACTCTCATTTTGTAGAATCGGTATGTGGGTGGAACTTTCATGACATCTACCAGCGTAGGTACGCTCACTCATGTCCACGTGGAACTCAAAAATCATGATGACCCCGCCAGTACCCAGCTCGGTACTTTACTTGGAAAAGCTCTGTAGGCCCCACCATAATGTATGTGTTTTATCCATGAAGCTGGATCCTCTGTTGGCTTCCCAAGCAGGAAATCCCTGCTCGGAACCTTTTCATTGGTCCACATCATCACATAGGTCTACAACGCCTGTCGCATCCTCAATGAAACCTGGTCACACCTCAGTGCAACCTGGTCACATGACGTCATGCAGTGTGATGTGGACCAATGAAAAGCCTCCAAGCAGGAAATTCCTGCTTGGAAGCCAACAGAGGATCCATACTCTTTATCCATTCATGTTGCAAGCTCATTTTAGTGTATGAGCCCAAAAATAAGGCAGATTGAAAGCTCAAGTGAGCCACACCACAGGAACCACAAGAAGCAGCCGGGATAGTGACGGCACCCACCGTTGAAACCTTTCTAAGGCCCACCATGATGTTTATTTGTCATCCAACAAGTTCAAAAAGTCACATGAACTTTGATGAAGGGAAAACATAAAAATCCACTTGATCCAAAACTTGTGGCCCACAAGAAGTTTTCAACGGTGGGCATTCAATCCCCACTCTTTCCTGTGGTGTGGTCCACTTGAGATTTGGATCTGCTGTCATTTTTTGGATGATGCCCTAATATTGGGTGAGGTCGGGCTGCACCTAATCCACTCCCTATTCCAAAATTAATATGAACTTTCATGTGTGTCTGCATTTCCCCGGGCTGTTCGATTTTTGACCTTATAATTATCACTTTTTCACCCTGTTTGAAAATCCATTGTAATTTCTACTTTGAAAATCAGTCTAAATAGACTAATTTAATTTGTGGGCCCCATGCATATGGGTCTAAATAGTCTAAATAGTCTAAAAAGTCTAAATAGGTCTAAATAGTCTAAATCGGTCTAAATAGTCTAAATAGACTAATTTAATGTATATGGCATATCTAATCTGCGCATTAGTTTTACCATAACATTTTTCTTTGGATCTCCCTCATGTTTTAGCTCATGCCATAAATTCATATGGTAAATCGATGGACGGTGTGAATAAGTGACATGCATCATGATGGGACTCATAAATATTTTGCAGCTTCTTCGATTTTAGTGTCTAAAAAGTAGACAGTGGTATCAAGCTTCAATTTTAGTGTCTAAAAAGTAGACAGTAGTATCAAGCTTTGAAAAGGATGAGGTAAATACTTAA
Organism: Liriodendron chinense; assembly: GCA_003013855.2. NCBI lineage: Eukaryota > Viridiplantae > Streptophyta > Magnoliopsida > Magnoliales > Magnoliaceae > Liriodendron > Liriodendron chinense. The sequence continues at coordinate 2,457,953 of ML058403.1, forward strand.
TGAAATAATCACTCATAAATACATGCAAATGGATAATAATTAATTACAAGGTATCCTCTTGACACTTTTTTGAAGGTTGACAAGGATGTACACTAGAATGGAGGAGAGTATGAATTTCATGTGGGCTCATTGTGATACATGTGGCTTATCCACGCCGTCCATCCATTTTGCAATAATGTGATTTTAGGGTATGGACCCAAAATTGAGGCAAATCCAAAGTTCAAGTGGACCATGCAACACGAAACAGTGGGTTGAACACCTACCGTTAAAAACCTTTTACAACCATGATATCCTGATATCGTGGTGTGGGCCATTTGAGCTTCGGATCTGCCTCATTTTTTGGCTTATACCTTAAAATGTTCTGATAAAATGAATGGACGGCATGGATATGTCATAGATGTCACACTAGGGCCCATAAATGTGCATCGATCCTTTCCAAATGTTTTTGTACAGTGGGGAAATACCCACTCCTATCAAACGCATGTGAATGGTAATAATTACCAACTTGCATTTATTTACATGCATTTATCCAAAGCCTTGCATCCATTGCAATCATCATACCAAATTTTTTTAATCTTTTTATCCCTCCAAGGTCCGGCCAGATCTATGTGGGAGCCACCCATGATATATTTGTTTACCCACACCGTACATTCATTTTCTAATATCATTTAAGGTATGAATCAAAAAATGAGGCAGATGCAACGCTCCAGTGGGACTGCACAAGATATGACTCTTGCATTTATTGCAATCCAAGCTTGCTATTTGTTGTGGTCCACTAGAGTGCTGGATGAGCCCATTACTTAACATGATCCATAGACGGTGTGGATACAAAGACATCATGGGGGGTCCCATGGCTGGTGCGTCTTGGGTGAGGCCGGGGTCTCACCTAATCCTCTGCCAATCTGTCTAACATCGGAATTGCTTACACCAATTAAAATTTTGGGAATCTCCAGATGGGCCACAGATGAATTTGGATAGTTTGAACGGTGTATGTTCGTTTTTATGGTCTATAGCCCATCTTATCATTCGATTTGCAGAGTTTTGGTCTATATGGTAATCACCCTGTGATGCATCTATTGGACGGTTTGGATGTCAAACATGCAACTGGCGGACCCCACAATTCTCGATGCACCACTTAAAAAAAGAAAAGAAAAAAGAACGAGCTTGTTTAGGTATTTTACTCCTCAAAAAGCTCTACTCGGTAACTTCGGTTGATAGAGTAGGGTTGCACATCAATTCGATCAATTTGATTTTTAATGAAATTGTTATTGACTTGATTCCAAATTTTCGAAATCGAAATCGAAATTGAATTGAATTGATCTCAATTTTGAAATTTCAAATTGAAATTGAATTGATCCCAATTTTTTAGGATCAATATAAGATTGAATTGATGGATTTTTCTATTCGATTCGATTTTTCGCATACTGTGAATTAAATATCATAATTATCAGGATTAATCATGAACTTAATGAACAGTTTGAATTGATCAATTGAGCTATCTGAGAGAACCAATGCGTTAGGAATACTATAACTTATAATGCTATAAAAGCACCAGAACAATTCTCATTATATAACGTTTTATCAAAATTGTGTAATTAGAAATTGTATAATTATTGGATTGAATTTTCTTAATATCATTCTTCATAACTTCTTTAATCTTAATTATTATTATTGTTGTTGTTGTAGTTGCTGTTATTATTATTCATAACTTCTTATTATATAATGTTTTATCAAAATTTCGTAAGTAGAAATTATATTAGTAGTAGACCGAATCTTCTTGATATCATTCTTCATACCACGACAAATCAAGAAAAACAGTCAGCAAGGGTTGAAGAAGATGCTCATAAATTCTTGAAGCAGCAAGCATAAAAGTTGTAATTTAATTGAGTTAATGTGTTGTCATTTCCTATTGTGTTAAGCCATAAATGCGAGTGGCATCTAACACAAAAATATTTGCACACGCAATTGCTAAGTAAAAGCTTTTTTGCTTGCCATCTGAAAAATAAAAGATTTATCAAATATTGTGCAAGTAAATTTTTTTGTAAATGACCATACTATGATACCACTAGCAATGTGTATGCACATTTTGATCAATTGGAACTGAAAATTGGAACGATTCAATTCGATTCGATAAATTGATCCCAAATTGAATTGTGTGCAGCCCTATGACATAGAGGCACTATTGGGTAAAATCTGAATTTCTGGGGTATTTTGCTGTAAAATTCCCTGCATACACTTTCTCAGTGCCTGTGTAGCATCACACCCTGCCAGAGTGTCAAAGTTTTCCTCAAGTCTCTTCAGCGATCCAGAAGTCACTTGTTTTTACACCTTTTTTTTTTTTTTTTTTTTTTTTTAATTTTCTAGGCAGTAGTAGATGGTTAATATCCATTCATTTTAGAAACTATACAGGTAGGTCAATCAAATTAGACTGTCCAAATTGTGGGTCCCAAATTAGATGGGACAACACCAAAATCCAACTGATTGAACGATCGTCATATCTGACACTTGGAACTTCTTTTTCCCTGAAATTGTTGTGTCCACTATACTGTCGATTTTTAGAGAAGGCCGATTGCATACTGAGTAAACTCTGTGGGGCCCACACGTTGTCCATACGTTGTCTCACTCAAGATACGAGTATGGCTCACCTGATTTTGGTTGCATGGTACATAGGTGCGATATTGACATGGCTAGGCCCGGCCCAGCCCAGCCCGGAGTCTATAGGCTGAAGCTGTAGCCCAGCAACCACCAAGATCAGCAGGCCCAAACAGTTTGTTGGGGCCCACTCAACGTTAACCAACACGAAAATTGGTCAAATCTATATTTCCCATGTGAAAGCTCTTAATCCATCCGTTGATCAAGTGGGCCACCGTGCACAAATAAATAGACATTTAGATCAATGAAATCAACGGTCTAAATTCAAGATGACTATTGCCTAAACCGAGGATTGGAATGGAATACTTGCATGATAGAAAACATTCACGTATGAATTCAGGCCACAAGCCCAGCCTAGAAAATTAATCACGCCTTACATGACAGGCCATGGGCCACACTAATAAGTCCAAGCCCGGTCGAATGCCGGCGGGCAATCCACCCTGTTCATTGCCACCCCTACATAAAAGATCGTTGGATATGAAGAACAGAGCTGTCAATGGCTGGCCTGGATCTATCAATTGCAAAATTCTAAATAGCATGACCAAACAGTTCAAAAATCCAGGCCTAGGTTCGCACATTGACCGCCCTACCGGAAGGGTGTGAATCACACAAAACAAGCCAATGTGGCTAGAGATAGCCACGGACGAGGCAGCCCACTCAGCCCTGTAGGCTCAGGGGTTGGACCCCTAAACATGCCCGGGAGAACCCTGTTCATGTCTCAACAATCCAAACCGTTTATTTAATGGGATCCCCATAGAGGAAGATGCCCAAAAAATAAAAGGACTATTTCAAACCATCAATCATTTAAATCTAGCCCAGCCCAGCTCTGTAGGCCAGGGCTTTTAGGGACAAGGCCATGGCTGGGACTTACCGGCGCCAACCCTGGCCCCACCCTATCGGGGCCCACTGCCAATGCATCGAGTTCAAGTCACTTGTGGGCCCCACAACATGAAAATGGCCTGGACTTCTCAAGGGCGTGTTTGGAAAAGAAAGTCAAGGAAATTGCATTTCGGCGGAGATGCAAGTTTCCACTGTTTGGCTACACAAATTTTGGTTTCTGCCGGATTGATTTTCCATGCAAATGTGCCATTCATTTTCTTTTTTCCAATGTGGTATTTGGAACTTGTTATTTCCTTATCATCAAAATACATAATTCTTCATTCTCCAGCATTCTTCCAACGCAGTCTTCTCCTCAAAATCATGGATTGCAGACATCCTCAAAATCATCCAATTCGAAATATCGTAGGCTTCCAAAGCACATCTTCTACGGTCAAACCGGTGTTGTTTTTGAATGGTAAGCCATGCAATGAAGTGTGCGGCAGCCAGATGAGTACTCTCGGAACACAAGGATTCAACCGATTCAAAATGATTAAGAATTCAAAAAAAGAAAAAAGACTGCAAAACTACAAGCAAATTATACACATGACATGAACACAATCAAAAGCTATAACAAAGCAAATCTTCAATTTTCTGGTTCTTGACCGACGGATGGATCTATAGTAAATATTCCAAATATATAACAATTTAAGTTTCAGTCATAGCTCTAAAATTCGGTTATTCAACTCGAAACTCAGCTGAGTCAACTCAACGACCAGCAGCGACAAACTGATGTCTCTAACCAGCGAGCCAACCAATGCTTGCTTGTTCTTCAATTTTATATCCACTTATTCATATATAAACATTTAAAAATTTAAAAATAATATTTATTTAATTATAAAATATCGAGTCAAGTGAAGACTCATCCGAGTCTTTGAATCCACCACACCCAACTCAACATAGTCAAGTTTTCGAGTTCTGGAACTATGGTTACACAAAAGGGATATAAAATATCGAGTCAAGTAAAGACTCATCTGAGTCTTCAAATCCACCACACCCAACTCAACATAGTCAAGTTTTCGAGTTCTGGAACTATGGTTACACAAAAGGGGAAAAAGAAAAGCCACATGATTAGTTTTCAGTTTCGACGACTCTACGAGAAAAATAACTTTCCGGCTATTTGGTGTCGACATTTTTGAAGACTGTTTCGCCAATCATCAAAATTCAAAAGCAGAAATCATCATGGTTGCTTGACGACCTTAACTCCGCCTGACATGAAAGCAACGACCTCCATCTCCATGGTGTTTCCATATAACCATAAACAGATGGAAGAAAAACAGAATATAAGAGGTGATGGACTGAGCACTCCCATGTCCACGAAACTATCATTTGGGTGGGTCATGCGTCAAGAAATAGCGGAAGTAAACCAATATGACTATCGAGCCGGTGACAGACTTGCCATTTTCACAGTTGATTAAAAATGGCTTGGAGCAAAGTAGACATTCCACCCACCAAAGTTATAGATAACAAGCTTCTTGTGTTTGGAGGCACTATTGGATTGGATCGCAATAATTAATTTCATAAAGTGGAAATGACTGAATTGCAATTGTCACCCTAAGCATTCATATCAAGAAAGCTTTGGACCATAATTTGGATATATTTGAGTTGGACTTGAAAGGAATGTAACTGAAACTTGCAGGCTAGACCATCATTATTACGATAAGAAACATCATCCAAGTGATCCTCTCCACAAAATTGGATGTTAACAATCCAATTGGGTCATTCATCCAAACACAATCTAAAAAAAATCTTTGGAGTGTCCAATCCAACATTAATATCTTAAGGACGAGTTTGGTTGCACATGAAATTTCATGATCTTTGATGCAACCAAACGCAGGGTAATCTAACACCTATAATCACAAACATTAACATCACTTATAATCACAAACATTAACATCACCTAGTTAAGGAAAGCACTTCACCACCATCTGAAAAAGTATGGAGAGCACTGGTTCTGCCAAGGGTTAAAGCGTTTGCATGGGTTGCTACAGTAAATAAGATTCTCAATTTAGATAATCTGAAGCAGAACAAGGTACTTTCCAACAGATGCATAAAGTGAGAATCAATTAATCGTCTATTATTTCATTGCTTGTTGACTACAGAGGTGTGGGCTTTCTTTCTTTCCCTATTTGGAATAGCCTCGACATTGACAGAATGGCTGGAGGGGCCATTCAATGAACGGGGAAAAAAAAAAATCTTTGGATGGTGTGTATATTTGGGATCCTTCGGGATCATCTGAGAGCCGTGGAAAGAGAAGAACACAAGATTTTTTAGGATATGAGATCGCTAGGAACATTCAGAGAATGATTTTTCACACGATCCTCAATTTGGAGCTGGCAAGAGATAGCATCCAACTCGTACAATAGGACTTCCGCCCCATAAAAGTGGGACACCCCAAAAACCAAGCCAATCTAACCATCATGTGGGCTACCACGTGAATTTGGAGGCTTTGGGGTGGTTGTCCATTGCTTTCTATGGTCCGGCCCTCCTAATGATTGGATAGCCTGATTTTAGGGCATTCCATCATCATAGTGGGTCTCACTTGATCCGCAATTTAGGGAGCATATAAACAACACGATAGGCCCCACACGAGTAGTTGAATAACGTTTAAAGGAGTTATTTAAAACTCTAGTAGCATTGTGATGCTTGATACTAATGTTGGTTCACCTCCCAATAGACTCCTTGGCGTCCTAAGCAACCCAACAAGTAAAAGAGGTAAACAGATCCCTCAATGGAGCCTGAAACATGTTCTCCGTTGGGGATTGCCAAGCTCAAGAAAGAAGAGGGCCTCGGCCAGAAACTACATCACTAATCTTAGTGGTTTATTCCAAGTTTGGCCTCTGCAATCTGTTTGGATTCGTGGAAAGGAAACGAAACATCCCTTCCTAAAAAACCAACTTTCCTCTTTTCATTTATCCTTTCTTTGTAGGAAAGACATTTCCGCAAAATGGGTCATTTATTTTCTCACCTCCCCCTTGTGAATGGTTCCCACACTAATGAGAAGGAAGACTTCCAATGTGACAATGTATTAATATGCCCAATCAGAGAAAGATCATGCCATTGCCCATTCCAAGCAACTCATGTAACACATGCCAACGTACCACATGCTATATGTGCCATTATCCATCTTCAATCACCCCACATGCCATTACCCATCTTCAATCACTCCACGTGACACCATTCATCTTCAAGCGTCCACTTATGCCATGTACCAATGCACAACGTCCTACACATCCATCTTCCAACATACCAAATGCTACATTTGTCAACATGTAGTGTGTGCCAAATATCTTCCTTAAAAGTCATTCAACTGCCTATATGTGTATGATGTTTGACCTTCGGATCAAGTAAGACCCACCATGATGATAGGATGCCCCAAAATTAGGCCTATTCAATCATCAGGTGGGCCACACAATAGAAAACAATGGACAACCACCCCAAAACCTCCAAATTCACGTGGTAGCTCACATGATGGTTATATCAACCTGATTTTTGGAGCATCCCACTTTCATAGTGTAAAAACCCTACTATACAGTTGGATGCCATAAACCATGGTGGCACGCAATAAAGTCGTAGAATAAGCTTAATGCAAATGAGATTGTTGTGAAGATTCAGCATTTTGAAGCTCCCTCCATTACTTCCCTAACAAGTGAATACTCTTTCTTCAATGCTTCACCAACACCACCTAAAAGCATTTAAAGGCTTCCTTCTTCCAAATCCTTCGTTCCTTTTCTTTCTCTTCAACGCAAATTTGACAAGTATTAAATGCTTGCACTCCTTTTTTATTTTTATTAAAAAATCCTCCAAAGAGTGTATGTAATCATTCCTTACCTTTCATTCATTTTCTCTCTCTAAGATAAATTTGGCAAGTATTAAATGCTTGTCTGCTTTTTGGATTTTTTGTTAAAAATGCTCAAAGATCCTCATATATACATCGAGAAGAGGCCCCTCAAGAGGGAAGAAGGCCGAAACTAAAAACTAAACCAGCAAATTTAGTGGTTCAGTCCGAGTTTGGCCTCTACAATGTTGTTCAAATTTGTAATAAGGAAAGGAAAGGAAAGGCCCTTTCCTATGAAACTTTCCTCAATTTGTGTATCTTGTTTTGTAGGGAAGGCACTTGGCATAAATTTTCTTAGAAAATGGATCATTTATTTCCTCCTCCCCATTAAGAAATGGCATTTCCCACACTCATCGGAATAGGATTATCAATATGATAATGTATCAACATGCCATGTTTGCAACATGCACCTTCCATTCAGCACCCTATGTGTCACATGTACCAATATCCTACATGTGACAATATACAACACGATACATGTACGGGTGGCAATGGGTCAAGTCAGGTTGGGATCGGGTCATAATGAGGATTGATCCAACCTAAACCCAACCCATTTATCAAACAAATTGAAAATCTCAACTCTAACCCAACCCATCCATAAATAGGTCAACCCAAACTCAATCAACCAGAACCATTTAATTAAAAATTATAAAAATAAATAAAAAATAAAAATATTGTCATCTTGTCATTTTGTATAAAATAGAAATAAAAATATCAACCACATATTTAGAATTGTTAATTAATATAAAATCAAACTCTTACTATAATCCAAATTACAACCATCACAACCAAGTTTAGGGCCTTTTAAATTTAAATATTATTATAATTAGCATCATCATCAATACATATGTAGTTAGCATTTAGCGAGGAGGCAATGGGCAAACCATATTCATGAATTGTTGAGTCTGGCTAAGCAAACCTAAACCAACCCGTTAAATTCATGTTTGACAAAACATAACCCGAACCCAACCCATGTGGGAAATGAGTCAACCTGAAAACTAACTTCCCGAATCGGGCCCAGGTCAAGCTGGTGAGTCATGTCAAGTTTTGGCAACCCTTAAATGGAATATGGCACATTGACAAATAGCAAATATGGGGTACTTGAAGATGGACAATGGCACATGTATCATGTAGTATATTGTCAATGAAGCTTGTGGTGCATGACAATGGAACATGTGGGAGCTTGAAGATGGCACATGTGAGGTGCTTGAAAATGGAAAATTACACATGTAGCTAAGGGTGGAAAAACTTGATCCCACCCACCAACCTAACCTAAAAAGTCAGGGTTTGGATCAACCCATCTCCCATATGGGTTGGGCTCGGGTTATGTTTTGTCAACCCAAAAATAAATAGGTTTCAAATTTACTGGGCCGGACACGACAAGTCATGAATATGGTTCTCCCCTTGCCTCCTTACTTAATGCTAACTATATACATAGACATAAAGCCTTAAACTTGGTTACGATGGTTGTAATATAGATTATAGTAACAATTCAATTTTAAATTACTTAAGCGTTCTAAATATGTGGTCAATATTTTATATCTTTCTACAAATGGACAATATTTATTTTTATATTTTAATTAAATGAGTCAGGCGGTTGGGTTTGATTTAACCCATTTATAGATGGGTTGAATTGGGGTTGAGATTTTCAACCAATTTAATTAAGGGGTTGAATTTAGGTTTGACCTATCCTCGTTATGGCAAAAACATAACTCAAACTAACCAAACCCATTGCCACTCCTACATCCATTTTCAAGCTCCCATGTGTGTAACATGTGCCACCATCCATCTTCTATGGCCCCATGTGTGCCCCATGTGCCAATGTGCAATGTGCGCCAATGTGCCACAGTCCAACTTCAATCACCCCACATCACTTTTGTCACGGGTGCTTCCATCCATCATCCCTCATGCCCCACATCTCACATGTGCACAATGTGTTACACCTACCACCCTCCATCTTCAAACACCTCACATGCACCACATGTGCCACTGCCCATCTTCAAGTACCTTGATGCGCCATATACAAATCTACTACACATGCCACAATCCATCTTCAAGTCCCCACATGCCACCATCCATCTTTAAGCAACCCATATGTGCCACCATCCATCTTCAAGCACCCATATGTGCCAATGTTGCACTTGTTCTATGTGTTGTCCTCCATCTTCAAGCACCCTTCATGTGCCACATGTCAAAATGTGGCACATGCCAACTACCAAAGAAATTTCCCTGAAAAGTTTTGTTTGCTAAACATATTTGAAAATGGGCCTCTATTTTCATGAAAATCTTATTAGAAAAACAAGCAACAGAACTTGTTTCCTCTCCAGTGATTTCTTTTTCTTTTAGTTGTCTGAATCCAAACAGCCCCTGCCCCTAAATAAAGAAGGGGGTGACTTGGAAATGGGTATTTTAACTGTGATTCTAAATAAACAAATAAAAAAAATTTAAAGTGGTAGCTTCAAAATCGGTATTCCAACTATGACATCGTAGCATTTGTATATTCATTTTCAAAGGAATTGTATGCCACCATTGCCTTCTTGGCGTGGCTATGCATTTCTATTGTCGAATAGATAATGCATGTGAGCAAGCCAACAGCACCAAAAGTACTAACAAAAAGGCACACAATCAACATATATTTATCCATTTCCCACTGAGAGTAGGCCATAGACATGTGGCCAATTTTTGGATCATCCATTCATCATGATGAGGCTTGCATGATGTGTAGGTTTGAAGGCAAACAGATATACCTCTAATGGACTAATATACCCTGTAACATGGTCAGATATACTCTCTAATGGACTGATATACCTTCCCAAAAGCTTTTTTCAGGATTCGTTCCTTAAGCCTAAGCCCAACGCTTCCACTTTGAAGCATAGATTTGCACATTCAACTCATATTTGTGTATCTCCTCTGAGGATTCCCTGTTCCTAATTAAACATCATGTTTGGCATTTTTTTGGCCTTTTTATCTTTAAGAACTAAATTCTTTCCATGTCAGGACCAAGGTATGAGACATGTACAAGAAAGTCAGGTTGGTTTCATGCCAAGGAGGTCTACCACTGAAGCCATTTTTCTAATTAGACAATTAATGGAGACGTATAGGGATCTTTTCCCACCTAGATTTTGCTTGCACGGGCTTCTTTAATAAAATTTCGTCACTCTTAAAGAAAGTGGAGAAATATAGGGAGAGGAGGAAAGATCTGCACATGGTCTTTATTGACATATAGAAAGCTTACGATAAGGTCCCTAGAGAGTTAATCTGGTGGGTATCGGTAAAGAAAGGAGTTTCAAAAGGACATTGACATGATTAAGGATATGTATGGGGGAGTAGTAACAAGTAGAGAGACAAGTGGGTTCCCAATTGCTATAGGCTTGCACCAAGGGTTGGCATTGAGCATGTACCTTTTCGATTGGTTATAAACGAGTTAATGAGGCATTTGTAGGAAGAGATCCCAACGTGTACCTTGTTTACAGATGACATAGTTTTGATTGACAAGATGAGGGCATAAACACAAAGCTAGATTTATGGAAGGGTGCTTTAGAATCAAAACGATTTAAAAGTAGTCGGACAAAACAGAATATATGAAGTGCAATTTGAGTAACAATAGGAGTGGGAACAAGGAATTAGTAAGATCGTTGACCACGAAGTTTCCAAAAATGACCACTTTCAATATCTTGGATTGATAATTCATGAGAGTGAGGAGATTGAGAAGGATGTTGCCCATAGAATTCAAGTGGGGTGGAATACATGGAGATGTGCCTCTTGAGTTTTATGTGATCATTGTGTACCACTCAATCTAAAAGGAAAATTTTATAGGGTGGCTATAAGATCAGCCATGCTTTATGGGATAAGAATGTTGGTCAGTTAAGGAACTACATGTTCATAGGATGTGTGTAGATGAAATGAGGATTTTGAGATGGATGAGTGGCAGGACAAGGATAGAATTAGAAATGAATTCGTTCGAGGGAATTTATGAGCATCACCAATGGGTGTAACAAGATGAGGAAAAGTAACTTAGATGGTTTGGTCATGTGCAATAGAGACCAAGAATTGCACCGGTTAGGAGTGAGTTGGTACAAGTTGAAGGCACCCAAAAGGTAAGGGGACAGCCCACGACGACATGGGTGGAGGTAGTAAGAAAAGACTTGATGACCTATGGTCTAACTGAAGTTTTTGCCCTTGATAGAGTGGAATGGCAAAATAGGATTCATGTAGCAGACCCCAATTAGTTGGGATAAGGCTTAGATGGTGATGATGATGATGATCTTTTTCCATAGTTCTCAAATTCAATGACTCAACTTGAAACTCAGCCAACTTGCTAGCAAGTGTTTATTATAATAAAAGGTAAAAGAGGCCGATGAGGTCTAAACCCATCACTCAAAGCAAATAACCGAAGTCTTCCACTAATAGGCAAGGCACTATCTATTTTACTATTTTGCCCTTTTCTAATATTTATAACCATTTTAAAATCTGAGAGATGCTCTGGTGCTCTTGGAGCACTATAAGGCATCGTGCTCCTAGTTGCATCGGTTCACTTGGACAGATCCCAATTCGAACATCAGGTGGGCTGTGGAAGCCCTCTCTCGTTATTAATTCCTATCCGACATTGGAATATTCAATTTCCAATAGATCAATCTGAATTGTCCATTAAATTTAGAACATATTTCATGGGCTACCATGCAAAAATTATACTAACCAAATGATCCAATCCATCCTTAATTTGGCCTTATTTTCTATATTTGTTCTTTTTCCAAGCCATAGATAGGATAATTGCTTAACAAAAATGATTCTTTAAAATCAAAAGCAATCCAAGATGGGTCCTAACAAATAGATGGATCAAATTGTTGATTGGACGAATCATGACAATATTCATATTTCAACTACATGCTAGAGTACGCCATGACGCATTGCATCAGAACTCAAGTGCGCTGAGAAATGGGCAAGTGTTGGCTAGGGCATCCCCCATAGCAACGCGCTACAATAACTCCCAATTATGGTGAGAAGTAGGCAGGTGTTCTCACACCATTTTGGACTAGCAAGTAAAGAAACTAGTATAGGAAACTAAGATTTCTCTTACCACATGGAATGTCTAGGGCATCCCCCATAGCAACGCGCTACAATAACTCCCAATTATGGTGAGAAGTAGGCAGGTGTTCTCACACCATTTTGGATTAGCAAGTAAAGAAACTAGTATAGGAAACTAAGATTTCTCTTACCACATGGAATGTAGGAACATTGACGGGTAAGAGTATGGGGTTAGCAGATACAATAAAATCAAGGTGTAGACAAACCACCTAGTAACAGTATAGCCAGTCGCACCTGTTTAAAAGGATCACTATTCACACGAAAAGCGGAACCATGTACCCTATTTAAGTCCATATAAGTTCATATAGGTCCATGCCAAATCACCCCCAACCTAATCTAAACCGACTTGGAGCCTAATCCAAACCATCCAAACTCCAAAATAAGGCTAAATTGACCATCTGGTGGTAGCGGAAATCCAAATTCTGCCCCTGCCAAAAATAGAAAATTTCCAAAAATTGCATGCGCAGAAAATAAAATCCACTCGCACCTTCTCTCTTCCGAAAGTTTCCAGGTGTCCCCACAATCAATGATCAATCAGTCATATATCGGATTTAGTCAAAGATAGGTAGCAAAAATTGGATTTTCACTGCCACTTTTTTCTCATCCAAAAGCTACCAGCTATCCTGGCAATCAACAGTCAATCCGTCCGATGTCGAGATTTGGTCAAAAATAGGTAGCGGAAAGTTGGTTTTCTCATTCAAAAGCTGCTAACTATCCTTTCAATCAATGGCCAATCATTTAGATGCCAAGATTTAGTCAAAGATCACTAGCGGAAATTAAATTTCCCTTGTTGATGAAAACCCAGTGATGACATCATTTCTTCAATTTCCTATCCCCCCCCCCACCCCCCCCCCCCCCAATCATAAGTTATTTCGACCCTTATTACCAAAAATCTTTAAAAGATAGCTATTTTACCCTTAACCTTCCCCCAAATTACCAAGCCGCCATCCAACAAGAAGATGTCAAGAGTCCAAGGGCTTCCAAAAGCCAATCACAACAAGCCATATGACATTTTAGCCTTCACGTACTCTAAATAACTAAAAGGCCATAATACCTAGCTATAAATTCCTCTCACCCCTCTCATTTACAAAACACAACACACTGTTTCCACACCAAGCCTTGAAAACTAGGTGATGACGTCTTAGAGATTAAGGGTGAAGTACTCCCCTCTCTCTAACACTACCCTCTCGTAGATTTTGGTAGTGAAGCTTTAAAGACTAGGCAAGGACGTCCTAGAGATTAAGGGTGAAGTGCTCCCCTCTTTCTAAAACTACCCTCCCACAAGTTTCATGGAGATCCTACAAGTAAGACACGAATCGAAGAGCTCCAATTATCTTTTCTAACTGAGTGCTAGTGTTCTTCCTTCCCTGCTCACAACTCACACTAGTCGTCTTACGATAAAAAATCTGGTAGAGTCGGAGATCTAAGAGCTCTAATCATCTTCTCCCATAGAAGAGTATCAAAGTTCTTTTCTCTCCACTCATATATTTAGGCCCTCGACTAATTTGAGGGGTTCATTTACTGCTTTTTGTTTTTACATGACTTTTTACTAACTGCATTGATAAATTCTCCTTCTCATACACCCCCAACTATAGATTTACTTCATTTCTTATTTATCCATTTACTTATAAGCAATAATCTAAAGCTAGAATCCCAATAATCCCAAATCTCATAAAGTAAAAACCACATGGTTGTACAGGTAGAGAAGGGTTCCTAAAACCTTCATTCTTTGTAACTAAGGCCCTCACTTGAAATCTATAAACGTAGACCACACGAAGTCATTCAAATCCAAACTGTTCATTTTAACCTCTAGGTCATCTTGGTTCTACAGTGTCTAGCCTGCCATAACTTTTGAGATTTTAGCTAGTGGCGACTCCATCAAACATTTTTCAACTCCTCCAACCGCATCCCCACATCCAGTGCACTCCACACAATTCATTCCATAGAAGGAAAGTTAGCATAGCTTGCGTTCAAAAGACCAAGTGGAAATGGGAGGAACTAGAGAAGTTGATGGATGTAAACTTTAGTATATGGCCTAAGGACAAGCATAGAAATGGGGTAGGGATAGCAGTAGAAAAACATTTAAAATTTATTAAAGTTTTTCTTAGAGGGGAAAAAACCTTCAAGTGAGATCGGGATAAAGTTTTGAAGGATAAGTCATAGATGTTGATAGGATAAGCCGTAGATGTTGAGTAAGTGATTGAGTTCTATTAATAAAACTTGTGTTGGGAGAGTAGATAATCAATGTCATTAGTGCCTATGCATCGTAGGTGAAGTTAGATGATAGAATCAAGAGAATTCTAGAAGGATATGGAGGGAGTAATGTAAGGAAGTCTAAATGAAGAAATGATGTTTGTGGCAGGAGATATAAATGGCCACGTAGGAAAAGAGAATACAAGGTATGAGATGGTGCATGGAAGATATGGTTTCGGGAAAATGAATGAGACAGATGGTATCCTCAATTTTATTATGACATATGATCTAGCTTTAGCAATCACATACTCTAAAAAGATATGAATAATTAATCCCCAAAAGTGGATTATATACGGGCCAGATATATTCTTTCCACTTATGAAGACAAAACGATTAATATGTAAAGACCACAATGTTATACCAAGAGAGGTTTTGACCTCGTAACATAGAGTATTGGTCATAGATGTCTACAGGAAGAGATGGGAAAAAGGGAGTGAAATTAATAGGTGTCCAAAAATGACGTAGTGGAATTTAAAAGGAGAGAAAACAAAGTTTTCGGTAATAAATTGATGGAAGAAGGAAAGTGTAATCTCAAAAAGGTAGTTTTTTTATTTTTTAAAAGATTGATGCTTTATTTAGGGGTGAAAGCAACCCAGAAACCAAAAACAAAAACGACAATATAGAAAGAAACAAAAACCAGAAAACCTAAAGAGAAGCTATACAACTCTAAATCATAACAACAGAAAGGGAAACACCTAAAAGAGGCCATACAACTCGAGACTGAAACCCAAAACCGAAAAAGACAAGCAAACAAGACACCCAAAGTTGTTCTAGCTAATAAGGTATCAGCAAGGAGCAACAACAACAACAAAGGGGTCAGCGAGGATGATCAAGGATAAAAAGAAGACTCCCAATCCATGATGTCGTGGGACACTAGACTAGCAATCGAGGAAGAAATAGAGATGTCATGGAAGCAACAATTATTCCTCTCCTTCCAAATCTCCCAAACGATGGCCATTACCACCAAGCGCCAAGCATATCTTTGCCCTCCACCAATGCTGGAAGCGTACTAAGCGAAAAGCATAGTGATCATCAAGTTAGGCATCACGCAATGGACTCAAAATTGGACAAGATTGAAGACCAAATGTCTCAGGCGAATGGGCAATGCAGGAAAAGGTGGTTGATAGACTCACCACTGTCGAAACAAAGGATGCAAATGCTTGTGAAGATTAGCCGACCATGTTAAAGATTATTGACTATGAGGGTTCTTCCCTTGGCAAGGATCCACCGCATATGGTTTGCAAACCTCAGACCAAGAGAGGTGAAATTTGTTGTTGTACAGGTTACCATTCCAAAGAAAATATCTTCTTAGTTCGTCTATTCTAGTAATAATATTGGGGCAACGAAATAAGGAGAGAAAGTTAGAGGGGAGATTAGATAAGGTTGTTTTAATGGAAGTAATTCGTCCACCAAAGGATAAGTAACGGCCTTTCCAGGGGGAGAGCTTCCTTTCAATTTTTTAAATGACAGTCCCAGAGGTGGTTGACAAGCTTGCCAATATAGAGCGTCAAGCCAAGGTAGGTGGAGGGGAAAGATCCACCCTTGCAACCAAATGTTTTTGCATACGAGAAGAGAATCTTCAGAGATGTTAATGCCTAACAATTCGCTTTTAAAAAGATTAACTTTTAGACGAGACAACCTCAAAATAGCAAATAATTTTATGGAGATTAACTATAGCGACATCAAGGCCTCACAAAAGAGCAGGGTATCATCATCCGCAAATTGGATATGGGTGACTCTAGGGCTAGAAGGGGCCACCCTAAAACCCTTGAAGAGGCCAGTGGATTCTCCTTTCCTTAAAATTCGACTAAGACCCTCCACAATGATGAGGAATAAGAAAGGGAGAAGGGGGTCACCTTGCTTAAGCCTCTTAGAGGCTTTGAAAAAGCCTTTTGGGGAGCTATTGACAAAAACTGAGAAATGGGCAAAGGAAATGCAAGAGAGAATCTAGCCTCACCATCTAAAAGAGAACATAAGGCGACCAAGGACATATTTGAGGTAATCCCAATCGACGTGATCGAATGCTTTCTCTATATCTAGCTTACAGACTAGACCACCAGAGCCTTCTCTATGTCGAGAGTCTATACATTCATGGGCTACAGGGCACAGTTAAGAATTTATTTGTTGGCTAAGAATGTCCCTTGGGTCTCAAAGAGGGTTCTGGCAGGCATAGGTCTAAGCCTGGAGGCTAATCTTGGCAAGAATTTTGTCAGGAGAGCCAAGCAAGCTGATAGGACAAAAATCCTTCAATTCAGCAGCTCCCTCAACCTTCAAAATCAAAGCGATGACCCCTATAGCCCCAGAGATCTTACCCCTCTGGAAGAATTCAAAAATGCAAACAAATACATCTTTTTTCAAAATATCCCAGACACATTTAAAGAAGGCAAGAGGGAAACCGTCGAGACCAGGGAGTTTATCACGACCCAAGGAAAAAAACTGCCTTTTGATTTCCTCTTCATAGAAGGGGGAATCTAAGGTGGACTTTTCTTTAGACAAAATCTAATCGAATTCCAAGATGTCCAGCATAGGTCTAACCCAATGCTCCGTAGAAAGCAAAGAAGAGTAGAAAGAGGTAATGTGATCAAATACCTGAAGCTTGTCTTCTAAGATAGAACCATTGAAGAGGATAGAACTTATCTTATTAGATTTGGCTCTGTAGCTCGCAATGGCATGGAAGAAGCAGGTGTTCGTCACCAACTTTTAGCCAGAAGGACCTAGATCTCTACCTCCATTTTATTTCCATCTGCCTAATCTCTAAGGATCTTATCTTCCTCCAAAAGAGGACCAGACTCTTCCTGCATAGCAAAAAGCTAAATAGCCGAATGGGAGAAGAAATAAACTCCTGCACGCATAGGAGACCACCAATTAGAAACCATATCCAAGAACTCTTCTATCTCGAACCAGGAAAGCACAAACCTAAAGGGTTTGGGGCCCCAACTTTCTTCCACGGAATCGAGCATAATGGGAAAATGGTTCGAAATAGGTCTCAGGAGACCACGTTGAAGGATATAGTTAGGAAGGCTCATAACCAAGAGTGCGAGGACAAGAGATCTATCAAGTCTGGAAGGGATCGGGGGGATTCTAGTTATTGGCTCATGTATATTTAATGTCCATTAGAGGTAAATCGATCATACTGTTAGCCCCCGCCCAATCTGAAAAGGACTGCATACTCTTGGATATATAGCTTCCATTCGACTTCTCAAACGTGAATCAAATGATTTTGAATTCTCCACAGAGACACCAAGGGAGGGACGATTTAAGTATAATGGCGTTCAGATCATCCCAAAGCATGTGTCTAAGCGAAGCCTTGCAATGGCCATAGATAGTAAAGAAAACCCATTTGAAGTTAGAAGATAGATTTTTAAGGACGACAAAAACAAAGAACTTCCTATGAGAGAGAGTCCTCTTTAATCCAAATATTGAAGTCCCACGCAACAAGGATCCATCTGCTCCCAAGGGAAATAGAATCTCTATTCCAATAACCCCAAATGGAGTTGAGATCAGAGGGTCTTGCCGACTGGAGCTTTGTTTCTTGAATGGTAATGATCTGAGCTTTGAATTTCCTAAGCAATTCCTTAACCTGGAATTTTTTCCTATCACAACCAAGACCATGAACATTTCAAGAAATAATCTTCATTGGACAACTGTCAAAGCCCTCCTACTCATTTTCGAAGATATGGAGCTCGATCCAACCTAATAGTTTATCGAAGGCTCTAGATTGGCTAGTTCCTTCCATTCATGTGGGGATTTTGGGGGTTTTCTCGTAGCACAGGCAGATCAATCATCCCGATTTTCTAAAAGTTGAAGGAGGTTGATATCATCCTCTTCATTCTCCCTGAAGGACATCCCCATTTGACTTTTCGAAGTCTATGAACCCCTCTTTTAACCATAAGACGATTTTTACATTTGGATAAGATAAGAGGAATACCCATAAACAGGTATATCTGGAAGTAGAGAGGTCAGGGATTTCGGGTATGAGGACGACTTCCGGCACTACCTAAAGAGGTGGGACCTCTAGGATATGAGGAGAGGAAGGGTTAAGGAGGATGGTAGGCGTGATGGGATGGGAGAGAGGATGGAGGTGGTTGAGGGAGTTAGATTCTAGTTCTAGTAGCACTAGGGCCCACTGCAAATCTGTTAGGCTAGTTGGAGGAACAAGGGAGAGGGAGGGAGATGCTGAACCACAGGGGCCGGAAGGAAGGCTTGAAAGGAGCTGCTGCAGAAAGGGGAAGAGAATGGTCGGGATGGAAGAGGATTGGTAGAGAGGTGAATAGAGAAGGGTTCCAACTGCTAGATTTGAGTTTTCTCTCCTGAGGAAAAAGATCCACGTGTCAATGCCAAAGATCCCTACATCAAAGATGGAGATATTTTCCCCCCCAATATCAAAACGTTGGGCTCAAGGGAGCCAAGGATCTGACTCGGAGCAGGACGGGATACATCTAGAGTAAGACACGTGTCGAGAGTAGGATGAGGCAAATTGCCTCCCGAACAAGAGATCTGGCTCGTTCATGAGTGGAGCACATGTCGGCATTGGACTCAATTTCATTGACATAAACAGTCAAAGTAAAAAAAAAAAAAAGGAAGAGAGAGAGGACTCCATGGGCGGCTTGGAAGAGGTCAAGTGTCGAATGTTGTGAAGAGAGCACACTCCGCATTAATGTAAGAGGTCTCGAGAGGTCTCTTTGGTGACGTGGAATAAGATGGCTAAGTACATTATGAAAAAGAAGTTAATGTATATGGAATGAGATGGCTAAGTGCATTACGAAAGCAAATGTTTTAGGAGTAGCAAGGGGGAAAAGACATTCATATAAAAAAAAACTTGGTGATGGAATGATGGTATGTAAAAGGTTATTAACAAGAAAAAGCTATTAACGAGAAATGTTCATATTTCAAGTAGCAAGGGACTAAAAAACCAAGAACATTTACAACAACGTAGAATTGCCAAAGAGAATGCTAAGAAAATAGTAATTGGGGCTAAACTTATGGATTATAATGATCTTTATAATAGATTGCGAACACAAGAAGGTGAACAAGAGAAGGTGAGAAGGATGTCTTCGAACTTGTGCGAATGAGAGAGTGAGTGAGAGAGAGAGAGAGAGAGAGAGAGAGAGAGAGAGAGAGAGATCACATTAGATGCATTAAGTGTGATGACTAGAATGTATTGGTTAAGGTCGATAAGATCAAGGAGAGGCGGAGAAGCTATTTACAAAATTTATTAAATAACAACCACTCTTAGAGCTTAGGGATAGAGGGTATCATTAAATCAAATGAGTTTTGGGGCCATAGATGCTTTCATAGGATTAGGACATCTAAGCTATGAAGCATTGAGAAATATGAAGTCAAGAATTTGTACGTGCACAAGAATATTAGTTTATTTTAGTTGACCGATTTACTCGACGAGATTATAAAATTGAAGAAAATGCCAGACGAATAGAGCAAAGGTATTGTAGTACCTATTTCTAAGAATAAAAGAGACATACAAAGCCACGCTAACTGTCATGGGATTACACTTATGAGCTATATTATGAAACTTTGGGAGAGAATGATCAAGCAAAGATTAAGGAATAAGATGAACATACCAAAAAATCAGTTTGGTTTCTCGCCAAGAATGTTGACGATTAAGGCTATGTTCTTACATAGACAAGTGATGGAGAAATATCAAGAGTGAAGAGAGGAGGAAGGATTCCACATGGTCTTTATCAACTTAGAGAAAGTATATGATAGGGTCCCTAGAGAGTTAATTCGGTGGGTGTTGGGAAGGAAAAGGGTTTCAGATATATTGACACAATTATGCATAAGTATGAGGGGACGGTAACAAATGCGAGGCTACGAGTGGAGAGTAATGAGTTTCCAATTATTATAGGCTTGCACCAGGGGTCGGCATTGAACCCATACCTTTTTGCATTGGTTACAGATGAGTTAATGAGGCATTTACAAGAAGAGATCCCATGGTGTATATTGTTTACAAATGATAATCTTGATTGACGAGACGAAGGAGTGGGTGGATGCAGAGATAGAACTATGGAGGGATGCTTTAGAATCTTAAGTTTTAAAATTAGTAGGACAAAAACAAAGCATATGGAATGCAACTTTAGTGAAATGAGGAATTAGTTAAGATTGTTGACCGAGAGATGCCCCAAAATTACCATTTTTGATATCTTGGTTCTAGAATTTAGGAGAGCATAGAGATTGAGGAGGATGTTGCTCATAGAATTAGATTTAGGTGGATGAAGTGGAGATGTCCTTTAGGGTTTTATTTGCTCACCACATACCATCATAATGATGAAATTGAAGGAAAAAATTTATAGGATAGCTATAAGACCAATCATGCTTTATAAGACAATGGTGGGAAGTCAAGGAACAACATGTTCATAAGGTGAGCATGGGGGAATGAGGATGCTGAGATCGATGAATGGCGAGGCAAAGAAGGACATAATTAAGAGTGTAATGCATTCGAGGGAACTTTGGAGTAGCACCAATAGATAATAAGATGAGGAAAAATAGATTTAGATGGTTTGCCCATGTTCAACAGAGACCAATAACTGCACCAGTTAGAAGGAGTGGGTTTTGTTCAAGTTGAAGGCTCTCAAAGGACAAGGGGAAAGCCCAAAAGGAGGATGGTGGAGGTAGAAGAAAAAGACATAAGAGCATGGTTTAAATGAGGATATGGTCTATGATAGAGTGGAATGGCGTAACAAGATTCATGTAGCTAACCCCAATTGGTTGGGATAAGGCTTTGATGATGATGACGATGATGATGAAGAAATTGTCGATTGGACCTTCTTTTCTTTTCTTTTTTTGTAAACAAGCTTGATTGCATATTAATGGCCATTGATTAAATGGTTAACATTTATTAGATTGGAATGATGTTAGTATGCAGCCCATGGAATGTGCATTGGACCTATCTGAGTGTCCCAATGCAACTAGGAGCACTATAACTTATAGTGCTCTGAGAGCACTCGAGCATTTCTCTTAAATATATATTGTTCCTTTACACATCTTTTAAATTATTTCTAATTGTGTTAGTCGAATAAAGACTCATTTAACTCTTTGAGTTGGGTGGAATAAAGACGTTCAAGTCTTCAAGGCATCCTGACCTAGCTGGATATCAAGCCTAGTTGACTTTTCATATTTGTTTTTGAACTATGATTTTTTTTCTCCCAAATCTATAATGTTGTTGCCATATTCTACTATTATGCAATAATGACATTAATCGTATTTTCCATGGTCTAGAATGAAGAGAAATGGAAAACAAGAAGCAAGAAAAATACAACATTATTTACATTCAAAGTTTTGTTCAGACTAATCTGGATAGATGTGTTTGGATTAGGCATGCATCTAGATTATGCTTGTCTAGAGACACATATCATACAAGCCATTTAGTTGTTTGTTAAAAGCCTGACTCAATAGCTAACGACCAGGTAATCTGTTGTTTGTCAAACACCCTAGAATCTATCCATATAGAAGCAAAAGCGAATACTTAAATTGAGAATAAGCAGTAAAACCCAATAATAAAAATAATAATAATAATAATAATGAGCTAGTTTTGACATGGGTAGTTCTTTGATACTCTGGCAAATAGAACACTTGATACGCAGGCACTAAAAAATGGTACATGCAGAAACATTAATTAAAACTAAACCAACTAAAATGGGTAATGACACATCACAATTTCTTTATCTCATGTAGTGCACTCAAATAGGACATGTGGTATTATGGGCTTCGTGGCCCATGATCCAATTGTTCATTGGGTGGGGTTCACCATAGATGGGCCACTAAATGCGAATGTGAGTCACGTGGATTGTAACCATAGGATGGCCCATGATCTAATGTTCTTTCCCACCGTCCATTCATTGTGCCACATGTGGCAGTGAATATTGTATGTGTAAGATTTTCCGCCGTGACCAATCCATGATTGAAACTGTCCTGATGGACAATCCACATCATTGACCATTTTGCCACTTCCAATTTGAGTGCAAAACACCATGTTAAGGAAACTGTTGTCCACTCGAGTATTAGCCAATGTATGATAATAGCCCCATATCCACAGTTGTTGAGTTAATCCACACTATTGAATTGATAGACCTCACCGTAGATGGACCATATCCCAAAGATTGGAAGATTGATTCCAACACATGGGATGTGGACTACCTGTGCAAGATACAAGCTGATCATAGAACAGACCTCACTCAGAAGATGCCTGATCAAGCCAATCTGATCATCAAATCGACCACAGATCTATAGAAAAATTGAATGGTTGACAAACATCAGCGACGGGCCGTCCTAATGAACGGCCCTGATCTCACATCCACGTCCTGCATTACACCCATGTCGCCTTTCAAAGAGAGCAGGATGACATCATCCTAGCCAAGAACTGAGGCACTATGCAAATCCACTCCGTCAATCAGGTGTATCCATCAATGTAAGGCCATCAGGAAAAAAATCAGCCCGATCCAGAACTCAGGTGGGCCACATACAGGTAACAATGTGTACGGGACGCCAACCATAGGTTCGAGTATGAAGACAACAATAACGTATACATTCCATCCAACCCATTCATTGGATGGGCCTCATAAGGAAGAAGGGACAGTCCATAAACCAGCCTAACACATACCTCAGACGGGCCACACCGCTCGAAGAGCTGTAAGAATGATTTATGTTGTTACCTACGGTGTGGCCCACCTGAGTCTTAGATCAGGCTGAATTTTTATACACGAAGGGAACCTAAGAGGAAGAACCTGATGGATGGAATGGATTTCATATACAGAACATGATGGGCCCCACTGAAGTGTGCTACTGGAGAAGGAGAGGAGGAATGAAAGGTACCTGGAACGCTTCAGTCTGGGATGCTGGTTTCATCTCTCTCTCTCTCTCTCTCTCTCTTTTCCTTGGTTTGGAGCGGAGAACTCGAAGACACCACTTTCTAGAGAAAAACATTTTATACTCTGGCAGAGGGTGATGGATGATACACAGGCACTTAAAATTGTATGCGATTTATATAAGTAGTTCATATCAAACCGTCCAAATTATTTTTACCAGTTTAGATGCATCATATACAAAAAAATTAGCCTTAATTAATCATCTTTCTATCAGATTGGTGGACATTTCTTGGACAGTTAGTAATGATAACTATCCAACCGTATTATTTCAATATGTAAGTGTCCATGAATCAGAGGTCAGGATTGTTCAACCAATCCGATTAATCTCACTGTAATTTGGTAACATTTGTTTTCACAATTTAGACAGTTTAGTTTGAGTGAATACACTGCAATTGTACCATTTAAAAGCGCCAGTGTATCAAGTTCTATACATAGCCAGAGTATCAAATAAAGGAGGATGTACGATGCTCTGGCACGTACGATGCGTGATACGCAGGTACACAGAAATTGTACATGTGCCGTGCATTAAACCGACTTAACTGTGTAAGCCGCTGTCTTGAAGTCAAGGTGCCTGTGTTTGAACAATCCGAGTCGTTGACACGTGTTTGTTGAAAGCAGGGCAACGGATAAGCTATTACCAGGATAACACCTAACCGTGTGGGGCCCACCTTGATGCCGCTATTGTATATCCACGCCGTCCATCCGTTTTTCCATTTAATTTTTAATGGTGAGGCACTCAATCAACACTGTTTCCTATTGTGTAGTCCACTTTAAATTTGGATCTTATAATTTTTAGAACCCCATCTTAAAATGAGCTGTTGATATATAACAAATCATCAAGATGGGCCCTATCTTATAGGTAACACCAACCAGGGCAATTATCCGTTTTAACAGCTTATTTTAGGGCATTATTCCAAAAATAAATTAGATCAAAATCTCAAGTGGACCGCACTGAGGAAACAGTGGTGATTGACCATTAAAAACTTTTGGTAGGCTATCAAAGTTTTAGATCAAGATGATATTTGTGTGGTCCTTTCATCCAAGCTTTTATTTAACATTATCAACAGGTTGGATGGCAAATAAACATTCCCATGGATCAGAAGAAGTTTTTAATGGTGGAGATTAAATAACCACTGTTTCATGTGGTGCGGTCCACTTAAGATTTGGATCTGCTTCATTTTTTGTATCATACCCCCAAAATGAGTTGAAAAACGAATGGACGGCCCGGATGTAATTAAATTACATGCATCAAGGTGGGCACCACAGTCAGGATCCACCGACCTTGGTGGATCCAGGAAGCCCGCGCCAAAGAGATATTATACTCTGGCAGATAAGGATGGCTGATGTCAGGTGCTCAGAAATTTCATGTCATGCAAACAGGGAGCGGATAAGGTGGGCCCAGGCCTCTCCCAACACAGTGCGGCCCGGACCGTGGGGCCCACCTTGATGTATATATTCTAAATCCAAGCCGTCAATCCATTCTTCCATATCATTCTTCCCATGGCCCACCATATTGTTTTTCATAATGTTTATCTGCCATCTAACCAAGGTCACACAAACCTGAACGAGGAAATACATATATATATATACACACACACATCAGCTTTATCCAAAACTTTTGTGGCCCATTCATGATAATGCCCTAAAATGAACTTTTAAAATGGTTGGATGGTGTGGATTTAAGGCACATACATCACTGTGAGCCCCACAGTCAGCGGTCCCACCCACCTAGGTGGATCCGGGGTCTCACCTATCCTATACCAGTAGTTCAAATTAAACCGTCCATTTTGTAGGCCCAAAATGATGGACCATAGTGTAGTGGTGTAAAGGATACGCTGATTTGATTTTAAAAATTAAATGAAAATAAATATTAAAGTGGTAGTTTAAATAAATAGTGGCCCACAATTCAACGGTCCAAATAAACGTTCATTCATCAATTTAGCCAGTATATCCCATAATTCATTTTAAAGCCGGGCATTTTAGACCGTGTAAATTGAGTCAGTGAGCGGTGGTGGTAGTCTATGATTGAAGTTATTTGGTGCTTCTACATTATATAAATATATTGATATGCTTGCACCCAGAAATTGTACATATGCCACGTATTTAATTCAAATTACAGTGGCTAATTTATGGAAACCATTGCATGAAATGTATATCCACGCTGTCCATATGTTTTGACATCTTATTTTAGGGCCATGGTCCAAAAATGAAGCTGACATTTTCATCAAGGTGACATTTTAATCCGGGTCTGTCTGACCTTATCAACAGGTTGGATGGTAAAAAAAACACTACAGTGGATCCTAAGAAGCTTTTAATGGCGAGCATTTAACAACTGCTATTTCCTGTGGTGTGGTCGACCTAAAATTTGTATCTTCTTCATTTTTCCGACCAAGCTCTAAAATAATATGACGAAACAGATAGATGGCTGGCGTGGATATACATTGCATACATCGAGGTGGGCCCTACAGCTAGGGTTGCACCCACATTGTTGGTTCCGGTAGGGCTCTCAATGAAGTGGGTCAGATCCGAGATCCAATTCTCTCCGAAACTGTATAATGCGGATTTGGATCTTAAAATGTGTCCGATTAGTTAAATGGACCGGATTTGGATTATAAAATAGGCCCAATTACTTAAATGGACCGGATATGGATTCACAAGAGCATATCTGAGTTCGATCTGAATCCGATTAAGATCTGACTAATTGTGACTTTACTGTATATGTTATATCCATGCTGGCCATCTGTTTTACAAATTATTTTAGGCCATGTCAACCATACCATAGTAAATAGTGGGATTTGCATCATTTTTGTACTAAATTAAATATATTATATTATATATTTTTTTGTAATGGGGTGTATTAGGACCTAGATCCGACCTAATCAGATGGTTATATGGATTTTGGATCGGAGATGGATCTAACAATTTATAAATGGATGGGATATGGATATCACCTTTTGGATCCGAATCCGTTGGCATTTATAAGGACTTGGAGCCGGATCCAACTAGATCCGAGCCAGATCCAACCCATTGAGAGCCCTAGGTTCCGGGTCTCAACCAAGTCGCACAACACTTCCACAAGAGTTCGCATGCTGCAACTTGGCATATAAAATAATGTATGCATCACACTTCCGTGAGCCCAACCTTATGCCATCAAGGGAATCCAAACCGCTCATTTCATTGCCTGCATAGCTAGTACCATGTATGGCCCATTAGTGCTAACACTAGGTTCACTTCCCACTGGACTTTTTGTAATATTTATGCATTGCTTAAAAAGTGGTCTTTCTTCAACCATACACAATGACATAGTGTACATGGCAGTTTGGACAGTCCAAATGCCTAATACAACTACAAATGGAGACACTGAGAAAATGATACTAACCATTTGATTTTTCCTTGATATTTGACCATTCATTATTTTATTTTAAACCATCCATTTAATAGGCATCAGTTTAATTGTTGCCATTTCTTCATCAATCTGATTTTAGATATTTGATCCATCGGGAGCCTGATCATCCGAGGCCTATTGGCATCCCGTGGGGCCCACCATAATTTATATATTTTATCCATTCCGTCAATCCAATTTGATGAGCCTCACCATGATGAATGTGTTATATCCCCATCGTCTCTCTATTTTTTAAGATCATTTTAAGGCATGGGCCCAAAAATGAGGCAGATCCATAGCTCAGGTGGACCACACCGAAAGAAAACATTAGAGATTGAATGCCTTCCATTAAAAACTTGTCGAGGGCACATATGTTTTGGATCAAGCTGTTATTTATGTTTTCCCTTCATTCATGTCTGTGTGACCTTATGAACAAGTTGGATGAAAAAAAAAAAAAAAAACATCATTGTGGGCCTAGGAAGGTTTCAACAGTGGTTGTCATCGTACCCACTGCTTTCTATGATGTAGTCCACCTAAGCCTTGGATCTGCCTCATTTTTTGGTCCTGTTCCTAAAATAATCTTGCAAAATGGATAGATGGTATGGATATAACACATTCATCATGGTTGGCCCCACAAAACTTTATTATGTCAACACACCACCAAAGTTAGTAGTGTGGCACACAACACAATCTGTTTCCATTGAGCACTACCCCACAAGGGAAGTGACTTGGCTGCGACCCGGAATCATTAATGTAGGTAAGGCCAACCTTGATATATGCATTGTATATCTACATCGTCCATCTGTTTTCCCAAATTATTTTAGGGTATGATTCAAAAAATGAAACAGAAGCAAATTTCAGGTGGACTGCATAAGGGAAACAATGACTATTGACTGTTAAAAACCAGTTAGATATTTTTTTTTTTTCTTTCATCTAGGTCTACTTGACATTGCTAATAGGTTGGATGGTCAAGAAACATCATAGTAGGACCCTAGGAAGTTTTTAATGGTGGGCGTTCAATGACCTTTGTTTCTTGTGGTGTGGTTCACCTGAAATTTGTATTGTTTTATATTTGGGGACTTATCCTAAAATAGGCTGGCAAAACAAATGTACAATGTGGATATACAATTTAATCTTTTTTTTTTTTAATTTAATTTTATGCATAGGACATACGATTGAAACTATTTTGTTTGTTGAATCATCGATGAAAAATATTTGGATGGCATGCACACCTATAAGATAACAATTTGTACATGTTTGGCCCACTTATTGGATAGGACATAAATATTTCATTCAGAGTCAAGTGTTTTTTATTCAAGGTCATCGATCCAAAAGCATGCTAGGTGAGACTTTATAGATGAGTGGCCATAATTGTGCTTGTGAGAGACATCATGGTCCACCAATTGAAAGGTTATAATTATTCTATCAAGAAGAGTGTAACATATGGTCTATCAATTGAAGTGTTATTTTTTAGAGATGTATGTGTATGGTACATAAGTATACAAAATTTGATTGCATGACAATAATATGTTTTGTCTTATAATATACAAAAGATGGAAATTAAAAGATAGCGCTAAATATGATAAGCATGTAAATAAGTTTATTTTTATCAAACAAGTTTTTTTTTTGTAAAAAGAAGTGTTTATTTTCATATATCAGGACTTTTTAAAAACAATTATTAAATAAATTTTTCGATACTTACAAATACTTAAATTCAGTACTTTAGGATTTCAGAACTTAAATTAATTTTAATACCTTATTTTTCAGTTTACTAAACAGTTAGCATAATATTCTGGATGCGGATTTCCTGCTAAAGCCTTCCTAGGCTTGGAACTTAGGTGGGGCCCACCTGTGATCTTTGTGAGAAATCCACTTCGTCCATACGTTTTTTGAGCTCATTTTAAAATATGATCCAAAAAATGAGCCAGATCCAAGACTCAAGTGGGCCGAAAAAGTGAGGATTGAATGTCCACAGTTGAAATATTAGTGGGGCCATAGAAGTTTTGAATCAAGCTAATATTAGTGTTTTCAGCTCATCCCAGTAGGAACGACGTTATGAACGGTATAGATGGCCTATAAACATCTCTGTGGACCCAGGGAGGTTTCAATGGTTGGAATATCCCTACCCACCTTTTCCTTTAAGGCATGTTTGATTTTAGTTTCCAGTGGTGAAAATACACGCAAGTGAACTATCATTACTCTAGCCACCTGTTTGGTGCGTGGATGTAAATGTACCCGCATCTACCAAAGTATTTACACCCAAAACGTCTTCTCCGTCCGGATGATTTCCAAGGAAATCCGCAAGGAGATCTTGCTATGCTCGAGGAGTCGAAGAGACGGCTCTGTTCGCAGCAAGTGGTCCGTAGGTGAATAGAAAAAATGACTCGTTCCAACAAAAGGTTTAAGACAGCCCATTGCTATTCCGAAGAACGTCTCGTTCCCCGCAGGTAAAAGCGATGGTATGACGATTTCCTGTTGCTAGTGCAAAGATCATCTCTTTCTTCTAAGACTTTGCATGTTTGTTGCCAGTTCCTTCCTCATCAGATGCAAAAGTTCTGATTTCTATCTTTTCTTGTTTTTTCTCAGGATTTGCCTCTGCTTCTTCAGTCGGCATCGCATTTCCTTCCACAAACGAACAACGCAACCGGTAAGTAGCCATCCCTGATTTGTGTTTACTACTTACTGCATGCATGCATCTTCAAATACATGATGGTATGGCTGTGGATGATCTGTGAATAGTTCCCAAATTCTTCAAGATATTTGAGAACTATTCGGAAGGATATCTCCTCCGAACGCTATGGTGGTTATATAGACAACTCAATCAATTGAGCGAACCTACCTCTAAAACACATGCGTTGGGTTAACAAAGAATCTCAAAAAAAATTTGCATCTGGATGACAACAATCAGCGTTGATTTTGTTTTATTTTTTCTAGCCATTTCAAGTCATGGGATGGCTATGGTCGCCACAGAAAATTGATTCTTTATCACACGGTTCGACTTTCATGATGGTTCATAAAAAAGAAGTTATCTGTTCTAGCCCATTCATCGACAGATCTATTTTTCAAGAACCACATTGATCGGTCAATGTTAACCATTCATAAACAAACGATGAATCCCAACTTGTTCATGCCGTATGGTCCGTTCGCGGTTCTTGCCTATCGCCCGAAAATGAGAGGCTATGTCGACCGGATGGACGGCTTGGATCTTACATTGACGGATGGTGGGTCGCAATGATGGAGGTGTGGGAACCAAAACCTCCCATTCCCATACGCTTGTCTGTCATCGATTGAAGGGTAACATGCCAGAACTGAATGTTCATAGAGGGCACATGTCTCATTATAGCCACGAAGTAGGCCCCTCACATTTTCCAAACCAACATTGAAAGTCATGTTTTTTTACTTTGAAAATGTATTTGTCATGAATCCGATTCCTTCGTTACCTGCCTGTTTGGAGCTTTTTATAAGTTTTATTTATCACAATGGTTTGCAACCTGTTAATTACATAGGCAGTGCAAACAGATTACACTATCAAGTGAAGTATAATGTGGACTAATGAGAAGGCTTGAAACAGGGTACTCCTGTTCCGAGCCAATAGAGGATCCAGACTTGTATGTGAAGGGTGACTAAAGAACCTATATGTATTTTCTTCTTGTACCTGTTTAAGATCACTATACAAATACTTTTGTCATTGGTGAATCAAAAGATTGCTAAGAGAATAATTCCAATTAAAGTGCAGGCTCTATGAATTTCTGTTTCTAACAACGGATTGGTATAATCATTTCATTTCAAAATACACTTTTTCCATTATTATGTAGGGCCACAACATCCTCTAATAAACCTGACCTGTGATCCACCCTACAGCTATGTCTGTTGAAAAATATTGGTACATAACCTATCAAAACATCAGCGGATTATTCACAGGATATGAGCCATGACATTCATCTGCATTCACTGGACATTTTACATGGCCGATCATCGCATTTTATCAAACAATGAACGATGCACCTGTCTGTTGCTAACAGCATAGCAGATTTGTGTTTCATATATACGTAGATATGATCACATCCTGTTGAAGACATATCCTCCTATTTTAATCCCATGAATATAATCTATTATAGACAGATTTTAATAATTGCTGATAACGGATGGACCGACGAAGAGATGACCATCTTCGCCGTCATAATGGGTGCAGCGACAACTGTAATGGCCGTGGGTGAGTACTGCCAGAAATATTTATTTCGTGGACCGCATCGTAGAGGGAATTCCGAACGACTTTGACTACTAGACACGATAGTTAGGGCAGTGGATACAGACTGTATCTCACAATTGAGAATGCGCAAGGCAACATTCTTCAACCTTTGCTCCATTCTCAGGGAAAAGAAGTACCTATCTGATGCAAAACACGGAAGTATGGAAGAACAAGTTATAATGATACTCCATACGGTATGACATAATGTCCGAAATCGAGTTATAAGGCATCGGTTTCTTAGGTTGGGAGAGACTGTCAGCAGATATTTTCACCGAGTGTTAGACGCTATGTTGTCGCTTTACCCAGAATACGTGAAATTACCAAGAACAGATATTCCCTTGGAGATTCTATCAAATCAGAGTTGGGCAACTTACTTTCAGGTAACACTATAAGTAGTACATTACTTTATTGCTGTTACATTCTTTTTTACAATATTGAAGAAGTCATGACTCATATATTATTCATTGTAAGGACTGTATCGGTGCAATTGATGGGACACATATACCGGCTTATGTTCCAACTAACGAGAATGGTGTATACCGTAATAGAAAATGATTCATTTCTTAAAACATGATGGCTGCTTGTTCATTCGATATGAAATTCATGTACATGCTGGCTGGGTGGGAAGGTTCCGCATCCGACATGCGCGTTTTAAATAGTGCGTTGACTCTATCACAAGATCGATTCACAATACCTAATGGTAACTTTTCCTCAATACTAGTAAGGTTATATTATTTCCATTCAAACCGAAGCTCAAATACTTAATGATAATGCTCTAAACAATATTGTAGGTAAATATTATGTAGTAGATGCTGGATATGCCCATTCACCAGGCTTCATGGCACCATACTGAGGTGTACGTTACCATTTGAATGAGTATCGAACAGGTAGATCTTCCCAAAACAAGAAGGAACTTTTCAATTACAGGCATGCTCAATTAAGAAATGTCATTGAGCGTTGCTTTGGAGTGCTTAAAGCTAGGTTTCCTATCTTAAGGATGGTTGCACAGTATTCCTTCAATACCCAAGTGAAGATAGCGATAGCTTGTTGCGTTTTATATAACTTCATCCGGATACATGGAGAGGGAGATGGACATTTTGAGGTTGCTGAAAGATCATCACAAGTGGCTGTGGATGGCATTTCACCATCTCCGACGAAAATTTCGACTATCGATGAGTGTCGAACCATTGTGAATGTCACTCAAAGCGAAAGAGATGCATGGACCCTACATAGAGATGAAATTGCTACAAGGATGTGGAATGAATTGCATTTCATGAGTTGAAGATCTTAAAAAGATTTTTTTCGTTTTGTTTTGTACTTAATTTTATGATGTTAGTGAACTTCCGTACATGTTAAAAATAGCTTGAAAGTCAGTTCTCCAAGATATTTTAGATTATATCTAATTGCGTGTGCAGAATTGAGACCCGGAATGAAACCTATGCCTAATATGTCTATTGTGTGCAGCCCCTTTCAATGTTTATCTACGTCATTTGTCTGTCACTATTTTCTTATTTGA
The DNA here is from genome assembly GCA_003013855.2 of Liriodendron chinense. Taxonomy (NCBI): domain Eukaryota; kingdom Viridiplantae; phylum Streptophyta; class Magnoliopsida; order Magnoliales; family Magnoliaceae; genus Liriodendron; species Liriodendron chinense. Next base: position 2,490,683 of record ML058403.1, read on the forward strand.
TGGTTATGAATGTTTATGTAGATTACCGAGAGTGCTTTGGATAGGATGAGTCTAAACAAGCGTTGCCTGTTCTCCATACCTAGCAGATGCCAGCGACAAAGTACTCCTGAGGAAGTAGTTGGGGACGGCCAATCAACCCCTAGGAGGACTCCTAGAAAGTACAGCTCAAAATCTGCTGAAACTATTTCACCCCCTACCGGCATACTACGATGGAGTGATGAAATGGACAATTGCCTAATTGATACACTGATGGAGGAAGTGGCCAATGGCAAGAAAAGCGGATCTGGGTTCAAAAAAGATTGCTACACCCCGGTCGTTGTGAACATCAGAAGGACTTGTCGATTGATCATTACCACTGATCATGTAAAGAATCGTCTCCGCACAATTAGAAAGATTTACCACACGGTGCGAGACATGAAAAACGCCAGTGGGTTTGGATGGGACGATGAGTTGAAGTTAGCCGTCGCACCGGATGATGTTTGGGAAGGTTGGATAAGAGTACGTATCTATTTTTCTCTTCAAACCAATCATGATCTTTGTATTGCTTAAACTTATGCATCATAGATAAAACCTAATATGACTATTATTGTCGAATATTTTGTAACAGTCGCACCCCTATGCAAAGCATGTTCTCGGAAAACCCATGCCTAGGTATGATGACCTAGAGTATTGTTTTGGAGACGACCAAACAACAGGTGCTAGTTGCATGATAGGGAATTTCAAGACATCCGGTCGACACAAGGGACAACCTGTTCCGACAACTGCGAACGGACATGCCATGGACCTCAACGATGATACAGTCGTGTTGTCGGAAGATGAATACGGGGAGAGTAATCTAGAAATCCACTGGTCATACGATAGTAGAGGAGGTGTCAATGACCCCCAACTAAGCCTTGCCATGAATGGGAATGAATCATTGAATGGAGCTAATACTAGCAACATGCGAAAGCGTGCTAAGATAATTCGTCCCCAAGAAATGATGGGCACATGGATGATTGACATGGCAGCGGCTATGAAATCTATTGCATCTACCATGAAATAAGGAAAAGACCTTGCTAGGATGTCTAACATAATTCCAATGCTGTATGATTTGAATGGCCTGTCTTCACAGGACATTTTGCTGGCAACAAAACTGTTTTCGAAGGAAGAGTCATATGGGGCAACATTCCTTAATTTGCCTACTGAGGCCCGTTTGAATTTTGTGGTCATGTTGTTGAACGCTGACAAGGAACAGCTGTGATGGAAACTTTATTAGGTGGGAACATGGATGGACTGACAGAATGGACGTAATTATAATTCTATAGCGTATGCGACTCATATGTTTTTTTTTTTTTTTGTTATTTTTTGGATTTGGAAAACTTATTTTTTGGGTTAACTAGTTGGCTAAACATTTCTATATATTTATTACATGACATGGATCTATTATGTGTAATCAAACACGTGTGCAAGTACTTTGAAAACAGGTTAGCGACCCTTGAATTATCCATAGTTCATTTGACAGGTTAGTTTTTTTTCCCCCCTCTAAGACTGTTTATAATTGTTGATGGTGAATATGCCCAAATTGTAATCATTTTCAGGTTGCTGTTTTTATTTAATCATTATTGTGGCTTGATAGTAGTTATAATATATCTTGATTAATTTTATGGAATCTCAGAAATTGCTGTTACATTCTTTACTCCAGGTAAACAACAAATACTGGATATGGGCAAGGTATATGTGGTCTTTAACGAAAGAGCTCCTGGTATATACTTTACATGGGAGCAGTGCAAGGCGCAGGTCGATGGCTTCAGCAGGGCGGTGTTCAAATCCTACCGCACCATTGAAGAATGCTACACTCGCATGGGATGCATTCAGAGGGATCCATCAATACAATGACGTGGCAATGCCTTAATTGCCGGAAGCAGTACATGTAGACCAAACTGAACCACATCAGGGTTTTCAAGGACCTACTCCGCGCCGAGCACAAGGACAAATTAACATAGGAGTGGCGAACTCGGCAACGTCATTCGAGGTAGGGGAGAGCAGCCGCTCCTCAGATGATGATTATGCGATTTTTGATTTCATATGCACCATAACAGTCTTTATATTTATAATCCACCTTATCATCTACCGTTAAGTACGTGATTCGCACATGTTGGATAGACACTGACACTTGTTTTCAAGTTATAACGCAAACCAGATTTTGCCAGCACCCCTTTTGGCAATGGAAATTACATGCAGTACGGTTTTTACCTTTTGGACATTATGGACATGGTGGAATGTGTATAAACCACATATGTATGTAGTGGTTGTCTTGTTTAAACTGTTATTATTATTTTTTTTTTTGACAACAACGTACGTCTCATCTGTCATACAGGATGGACGACCCTAGTGTTGGACGGAGTGGATGTTTTGTATAGGTGATGGGTTGTTGTTGAAATGAGTTACAATTGGTTGGCTTTGTCTAACACAGGTACTGTACGCAGGGAATTTCTAATTTTGCTAGCTATATGTGCTCTACTTCACTATGAGGTATGGGGACACCTCATTTTAATAATTGCACATTCATACATAAACGATAGAACCTTCTTTCCATGGTCAGCGTGGGACTGACCCCAATCTCCATTGACGACCTGGTATTAGTATGACGGAGCTCTCATCCTACCATAAGATGTGTCTGTTGGCGTTGCTTTTGTTTTGGACCTAGACTGTTCATTGAGTAGGTGTTATTCCGGGGCGCGATCACCTGTGCTGTGCTTGTACCTTTACATTGGCATAGTGCCCCAAGGGGAGCACCATACCTAGAGAAGTCAAAGCTCTTCCCAACCCAAACACCTTTTCAAACACTATACATTCCCTGGACAAATTGCTTTTACTATTTCCAAGACAATTCAAACAGAGGAAGTGGCAAAAGCGAATTGCTTGGAATGATCTTTGCTTACCTAGGGAAGTAATAATTACTCATTTCCCATTAGTTACACCGGTGAAATGAAAATCAAACACCCCCTTAGTGCAGCCCACTTAGGTCTTGGATCCGACTAATTTTTACTTGCATGTCCTATAATGGTTTCACAAAACTGATGAACCGGGTGGATTTCTCACAAACATCATGGTGGCCCCAACTAGGTTCTTAGTGCACGAACTTCCTTGGGAAAGCCTTCGGCGGAATCCGCGTCCGTATATTCCATAATTCATTTTAAAGCCCGCATTTTAGACCAGTTTAATTGAGTCAGTGAACGGTAGTGGATTGGTGGTACGTCTACAATATCTGATTGAAATTATTTGGTACTTCTGCATTGTATAAAATCAATGAATTGCTAGCACCCAGAAATTGTATACATGGCATGTATTTAATTCAAATTACACTGGCTAATTTATGGAAGCCATTGCATGAAATGTATATCCACTCCATCCATATGTTTTGACATCTTATTGTAGGGCCATGGTACAAAAACGAAGCAGAAATAAATTTCAGGTGGACCACACCAGAAGAAACAGTGGTTATTGACTATTACAAAACTTTTGTGGGCCATGAAAGTTTTCGATGAAGCTACTACCTTTTTTTTTTTTTTAATTTCATCATGTCTGTATGACTTTATCAACAGGTTGGATGGTAAAAAAAACACTCAACGACCACTATTTCATGTGGTGTGGTCTACATAAAATTTATATCTTCTTCATTTTTTTCGGAACAAGCCTAAAATGATCTTGCAAAACAGATGGATGGCGTGGATATACATTGCATACATCAAGGTGGGCCCTACAGTCAGGGTCGCACCCACATTGTTGGTTCCGGGTCTCAACCAAGTCACTACAACACTACTACAAGAGTTCGTATGCTGCAACTTGGCATATAGAATAACGCATGCACCACACTTCCATGAGCCCCACCTTATGCCATCAAGGGAATCCAAACCGTTAATTTCATTGCCCGCATAGCTAATACCATGTATGGTCCATTAGTGCTAACATTAGGTTCACTTCCCACTGGACTTTTTGTAATATTGATGCATTGCTTAAAAAGTGGTTTTTCTTCAACCATACACAATGACATAGTGTATATGGCAGTTTGGACATGTCCAAATACCTAATACAACTACAAATGGAGACATTGAGAAAATGATACTAACCATTTGATTTTTCCTTGAGATTTGACCAGTCACTATTTTATTTTAAACCATCCATTTGATAGGCATCAGTTTAATTGTTGCCATTTCTTCATCAATCTGATTTTAGATATTTGATTTTTAGTTTTACCACCTATCACCATGGGTTACCACCGTTTCCATGCCTATTAGTGGTCAATACAAGTACAACTGGAGCATGCACTTACCTAATCAAGGGTCAGGTTGCTCAGGGCCTCAATTCGAGCCCAACCCAACCCAAGGTCGCTTTGAGAATTTTAAGCGCAAGCCCAACCCATACCAACCAAATTTTTGGGCTAGGTTAGACAAGTTAGGGCTGAGCCCAACCCAAGTAAAACCCATTTATGAATACCAATCTTGCAAAATCACGAGACTATTTGTATGCTTGGCACCAACTATGTTTTTTAGACTGAGGATGTCCAATAAATATTTATCTTGGTATAAAAGAGCCAAAGTTATAAGTATTTCTCTTGGGATAAAAGAGCCAAAGTTACAAGTATTTCTCTTGGGATAAAAGAGCCAAAGTTACTTCATGAGACTTCAATGCCAAGAAAGTAACACCAGAGTCTAAGGTGGAGTGAAGGCCACGAATCATTTAATTGACACTATGAAATACCAAGAGGTACTCGACTAAGATAAATGAGCTTGGATGGTTATTGCACTGATTAAACTCTGTTGGGCCACCGTGAATGAATGTGATTTATCCACGCAGTCCATCCAGTTTTAAAGTTCATTTTAGGGGCTGAGACCAAAATTGAAGCATATTCAAAGAATCAAAGCTCAAGTTGGCCACTCTACAAGAAGCAGTGCGAATAATGATTTGCACAATAGGACCAATAGTGATGTTTATTTTTCATTCAGCCTATTCATAAGATCACACAGACGTGGATGAAGGAAAACACAAATATCAGCTTGATCCAAAACTTCTGTAGCCCCCAAGAATTTTATAATGGTAGACGCTCAATTCACACTATTTCCTGTGGTGTGGTCCACTTGAGCTTTGGATATGCTTTATTTTTGGGCTCAATCCCTAAAATTCAGAATGGATAAAATATATAAATTATGGTGGGCCCCATAGGATGCCAATCGGCTTCAGATGATCAGGCTGCGGATTCCACTTAAACAAGATGACAGGGACATTCTAATTGTTGAAATCAATCCTATTGTGATTTTCATGTTGATGTAGCAATCCGTGATAATTTGTGATAATGAGGAATCGAAATAATGACTCTAGCAAGGGAAAGAAAAACGCGTGTAGTGGTAATAGAAATCCATTTACCATTGCCGTATATCTACCCAAACGTTCTTGCTTTTTTGCTTTTATCACTTATTACCACCAATCGTCCATCGTTTCCATAGTGCCAAATGATCACCTTATGCTATCTCTCTCTCTCTCTATATTGTTGGATGGTGGAGATTAAGGCCACAATTACTTGCAGCTCCAACCTAAATATAAGATCATTTTCAATTCCCAAGCCCATCTCCCCTCTTTCTCTCGTCAAATAGAAAAAAGACTCTCAATGCACCTCTCCCTTCCTATCTCTGTTTGCCTCATGAGGAGAAACTCTTCAAGTGTGATCTCTCCTCTCTCTCTCTCTCTCTCTCTCACACACACACACACACACACACACACATAGCCGGTACGTCATGAATCTCTATTTTCTTTTGGCTGTCATGGTCAACAGTAGGAATAGATTGGTCTAGCCCACTTAATGCATGGATTGTCCTAATTCGAAAGTTCAAGTTTTCATGGCGTCCATGACGGATTTCCCTTATTTGAGGCTTTCGCCCTAAACATGGACCACATCATTAGGTGGCCTTATTTGCAACCGAATTCAACAGTTCACCCAGCTTGATGTCAAATGAGGCTTGTGTTAACCCTTAACCTGACCTAACCTGCCCAAGTTAAACCCTATGTTCACGTGGATAAACAACCCATCATTATATCAAAGTATAGTTAGTGCCTTACAATATCTCACAATTAGGCGTTCTAACATTGCTCTTACTGTTAATCATGTATGTCAATTCATGCACTAACCCAAAGTCAATGACAGTTAAGTGCAACCTTCACTACTTAAATTCGTTACTTGCCTCCATTTCAGGTTGTCATTGTCTTTGCAGCTTTGTACTCACTCTGATGCCAATTAGGTTGGATGTCCCCATGGCCAATGGTCCGCTGGGGTTTTTGCATTTATTATCAAGCATACAGAGATTGATTTTTTTTTTTTTTTTTTTTTATAGAGAAAAGTCACTCACCATGATCTTGGTGTTTAGTTTTTCTCTACTAAAGATTAAGTTGCTGCTATCATCATCAAGCACATCACAAGATCTTAATTCCATTTCTTATGAGACAAGCTCACTCTCTAAGGTGAAATATTTCACTTGAACAAATGTATTAAGGATGATCCCACAAGATTTCCAAATCACATGAGACATATCCCAATCTCTCTAATCCCGGTCCAAAAATCCTACCTAATCTCTTCTTCTCATCTTATATCTTTTCATGTATATTGTATTTTACTGTTGTAATCTCCCCATATAAAAAAGGGTTGTAATTCACATTAACATAAGCAATATTGAAAGATTTTCATAGTGATTCTTAAGTTTTTCTATGGTCACAAGTTGACTAATTTGAGATTAAAAGTATGCATAATATAGTCATGTGTTACAGATCCAAAACCGTTAAATGCAACATGAATTTTAAGAAGCCTACTTTTTTCTTTTTTAAGTTATCTATTTTACTAGACCATATTTAAGAAGGCAACACTTAAGATAAGGTTTAGTTCCTAATAGAAGACGGAAAAATTAATAAATAAATAACACTAAGATCATTGTTAGGCCCATGACTCAAAATGAAATGACCGGGCTCGACCCTATAAAAGACAACTGACTGCTCGCTAGCTACACAGTCCGATCACCCGTAATCCCTTTACAACTTAAGGATTGCATATGCATTTAAACAATTCATGCATGAGAGAGAGAGAGAGAGAGAGAGAGATGATCATTAGCACTTGAGGGGGTGTTTGTTTTTCAATTCCCTCATGTAAATATATGGAAATAGATAATGATTAATTACCAATGTAATTCTTGTACTTTTTTCTATGCTGACAACACATTTTTCTTTTTTACACTAAAACCGAGGAAGGTGCGAATTTCATATGGGCCTACTATGATATATGTGGCTTATCTACGCCGTCCATCCATATTGCGGAATGATTTTAGGGCATGAACCCAAAATTGAGGTAGATTTAAAGCTCAAGCGGACCATGCTACACGAAATAGTGGGTTGAACGCCTACCGTTAATAACCTTTTACGATTATGATTTCCTATGGTGTGGGCCACTTGAGCTTTGGATCTGCCTCAATTTTGAGTTAGTGCCCTAAAATGTTCAGGTAAAATGAATGGATGTTGTGGATATGTCACATACATCATGGTGGACCCATGGACCCCACAAATTTAAATCAATCTTTTCTTAATTGAGTTTTAAGACGAAAATACACCCCGATTTCTAAATAAATGTAAATAGTAGTAATAAGTTTTTTGCCAAAGAATGAAAAATCAAACACCTTTGAGAGATGAGGCTGGGGTGTGTGGTTTTAGAAAAGAGAGACGGCAAATGAGAGGAGGTGTATGATTTTAGGGCTAAGTTTGGTAGGTAATTCAAAGATGTGATAGGATCTATGGAGCTTGATAATCAAATATGTAAATTCATCTTGCCAACACTTTTCTTTGGTTGTAAGAGGGCAATTTCATAATTTCACACAATGCTTTATATAAACCCTAGTCATATGGGGTAATATATATTCTATCGTGGGAGATAGAGAGTTGTCATTGTATTGAGAGCTATTTCTTCATCTATTTTGCCTTTGAGCAGTGTGAATTTATGGATACACCAGAAGGAAACCACATTAATTTAAGTTAGGTGGCTTTCATCTTTTACTTTTGCTTTTTTTTTTTTTCCTTATTTTGATTGATATTGCCTTGTGTATGGTTAAGAAAGGACCTCTTCTCCCAACAAGATGAGAGATGAGAGTAAAAGGGGTAAGTGTTCAGCAAGGAGCAATAAATTTAGTGGGTAGTAATAAAGCACAGATAATCTTATTAGTTTGAAAGCAAGTTGCCATTTGCCCTCGAACATGTTAATGTAGGATTTATAACTGACTGACTGAGAAAAGGACAAGCTTTCTACAGGAGAAATCATATAGTAGAGGCACTGATCAGAGAAGGTGGCAAATAAGAATCAATTTTTAATTTTTTTTCAACTGCATGTTGTGATTAGTAGCTTACCCTATTATGCTACACAACTTATTGTTTCATTTCCCTTTTAGAGATCATTGGTAAGGGAAGGTTACTACCATACTTCATAAGAATATATCGAATAAGCGTGAATTTTGGTACTCTCAGGGAGTGATAGTGGTTGACACACAAGTAGTAACAAATCGCACGCATGGCAAAAAATTAACCCAAGCAAATGTCTCAATGACCAAATGACAAGATGAGTTGCATGTGAATTTTGATGTTTCTAAGCAGTGTATATAATATTTTTATATTGTGGCCTGCCTTATGTTTAAATTAATCAAAATTTTATTTTGTTTGAACATCACGATGGGTTATATCTATTGAATGTGTTGGATGTTATACACATACCACATGGGTCTCCTAATTCTCCACTTTACCACTCTTAAAAAAAGAAGTAGACAATGGGTGTTATCGTAATTTCTTTGCTCAAACGTGTTTTGGTTCATAGAGGCATTATTTGACAAAATCAAAATTTTTGTAGAATTTTGTAGTAAAAAAACCCTTAAAATAAAATTTAATTTGAGAAAGATAACTTATTAACATTGATTGCCAGTTGGATAAAATTAAATTAAGTTGATGTGTGCCACTTTTGCAATTTCTTAGTGCCTTTGTATCAACTATCACTTATAAAAGAGTTCCAACCATCAGCTCTTGCTATGGTTTATGGTCATTTTCATGACTCATCCCCTCATACATGACACTTATACAGTGATATCCAAACCATCCAAACTGATGGGCCCAAATTTTGCACATTTTCAATTTACCATATCCTTAAATACACACAATAACAAAATCATAGCCATCAGAAGAGTGGTCAAAACTAAAATAGTGACTTGAAATGGAGGTGACTCACATCCTTGTAGGCGGACACAAATATCCAGACCATCTAAATTGCAGGGAACACTGTGGATTGAATAAATCTTTAGATTTTCAGTGATGAAGTAATCCTAACCATCCAATTGATGGCTATCAAATAGATGGTTGAAATTAATGGCAAATTAATCAGATAATTAGTGTAGTTTTTTTAAATACTCCACCCACAATTGATTTAAAAATTTTGATATTGCCTTCAACTATGCCACGTGGATAGCTGAAGATGAACCCCACTTTTAAAATCGCGATGAACTATCACAGGATAGGTCACTTTCTTTAACTTAGGGGAAATAGCTTTATGTGAATGAGATCAACACCGTCCATCAGGTACATCACCTTGTGTTTGATCTAATGAAAGTCCCACCCCCCGTGGCTCTCGGTCTACACAAAAAATACCCTTTAAAGTCCTCAGGGCAGAAATGGGCCTCGCCCTAGGCCCACCAAACAAGATACTTGAAGAGCTACCCTATCGTACCTAGGGCTCACTGAGAGCCACGCGGGCAGAGCTTTCATGAGATCAACACCGTTCATCAAGTATTTTGCTTCATCTTCAACTTGAAATTCAAAATTAATGACCATCCAGAACTCAAATAGGCCCCATCCAAAGAAAAATAAGTTGGGATCCGGCTCACATTACTAGTTTTTGCATTGGCCTTCTGAGGATTTTAATGCCATCCAATCCATTCATCTGATGTGCCTCGTTAAGCTAAAAAACCCACCCAAAAATCACGGTATTCCATACCTTAGGTGGGCCATACCATGTGAATTCAACAAATTTAGGTGTAATTTATTGTGTGGCCTGCCTAAGTATCAAATCAGCCTGATTTATGGGATTGACGCTAAAAAAGGTGATGCACCTGATGGACGGTGTGGATTTCATGTACATTAAGTTGTTTCAGCTTGATCCAAAACTTTTGTCGTCCATAGGAAGGTTTTATTGGTGGGAATTCAATCACCACTTTTTCATGTAGTGTGGTCCACCGGAGACTTGGATCAGTTTCATTTTTGGGCCCATGTCCTATAATGAGCTGGAAAAACGGATGAACAGTATGGATCTACAATAAATAGATCAATGTGGGCCCCATGGTCACAACCTGACCGAACTCGGTGTTACCTCGACCGGATGGAATCCGGGCCCAAGAGAAGCCCAGACCCAGCCCTCCACAAATTATCTCACATTTCTCATTTCCTTGAAATTGACCTCGTTCCTCGCTTAAATTACAATTAGGTCCCATCTCTATATATTCATCCTAGGGTTTGTGAAGGGCTTTTCTAGGGTTAGGGTTTCAGCTGCTGAGAGAGAGAGAGGGAGAGAGAGAGGCAGCAGCAGCTCCGGCCAATCAAGATGGTGAAGTTCCTGAAGCCGAATAAGGTCGTGATCGTCCTGCAGGGCCGCTTCGCTGGCCGCAAGGCGGTTATCGTCCGTTCGTTCGACGATGGGACCCGCGACCGCGCGTACGGACACTGCCTTGTGGCTGGGATTGCCAAGTACCCGAAGAAGGTGATTCGAAAGGACTCTGCGAAGAAAACGGCCAAGAAATCGAGGGTGAAGGCTTTCATCAAGCTTGTGAATTACAACCACATCATGCCTACGCGTTACACGCTCGACGTCGATCTCAAGGACGTCATCGCTCTCGATTCCCTCCAATCCAAGGACAAGAAGGTGACTGCCGCCAAGGAGACCAAGGCCCGCTTCGAGGAGCGGTTCAAGACCGGCAAGAACCGTTGGTTCTTCACCAAGCTCAGGTTCTAGGAGGATGCGCGGGGATTCCCGCCGGGGAGAGGGAGAGGTCGTTTCTATCCGCTTTTTCTTCTGTTGGGTTGATTTTGGATTCTGGCTTTTTTTTTGTTTTGTTTTATCAATCATGTTAGATTGGGATCATTTGGATGAAAACTTTAAATTTGAGCTTAGTTTATATAATCGTTGGATCGAACCAATGGGGATTTGAATTGGGTTTCTGTTTTTTTAGATTGCTGAAGTTGGTTTTGTTTTCGCTGGGATTCCCTCTAACTCACAAGCGGTGGAAAGGGAGACATTGCTTTGATCCCATTTTCTTTTGGTGGGTTGTTGTTTGATTATTGTTTTTGTTCTATCTCATATATTATTAGCTTGGGATGATTTCAAACGGTATCTTCAGTTTTGAGCTTAGTTTATAGGATCCTGGGTCGAGCCAGTGAGTTCTTGAATTAGGTTTTTGTTATTTTGGGTTGTTCAAGTTGGTTCTGTTTGCACTGGGATTCCGCTGACTAGCCAATGGGTGAGAGAGAGAGAGAGAGAGAGAGAGAGAGAGAGAGAGAGAGATTGTGTTATGATGCCCCATGATTCAGTTCTCTTAGATTTGCTTAGTCATTAATAATGATCTCCACAAGATCCCTTAGAGTCTGAGAGTTGTTGGATAAGAGTCCTATATAGATCTGGAGATTCCTTAGAGTCCTAGAGTTGTTGGATAATATTCCTATATAGATCTGCATTGCTTGAGGGGTCGTTTGGATGCCTGTAAAATCCTCAAGTTGTAAAGGGGTTACAGGTTATCGGATTACAGGGGCTGTTTGGATAGCTGCATTTGCCTATAAAGGCTTTACATCATGTAAACACATTACAACTTTTAGTTGTAATTTGAAACTTGGCAAAAATCCATGTTTCACATTACAGGTAGAGCTTTTATAACTAAAAAGACATTATACATGATAGAACACAATGGTTGATATACACTCGTGATTTGTTGGGCGCATCGTAATGTACGGTACATCCAATTTGTCCATCACGTGCTTCCCTCAATTCTCTCCTATGACAAAAATAAAAAAACAACTTGAATGATCATCAAATGGACCACATGAAAGTGAAGGATGGGACGCCCACTGTTAAAACTTTCAGATTGCATTTGGGGCCCACTGTGATGAGTGGAGGACATCCAATCCGTCCATTGCATGCATGCTTTGATGCTCTCTTAGGGCCCCAAAAAAATTAATTCCTTTTTACGTGATTTGCAAATTTTGGTAGGATTTACCGCCTTGAGCTCTATGTGGTGTGAATACCTACTTTATACATTGTAACACTTTACAAGTTAGCCAAACATATAATATGTTTACCTGTAAACAAGTTACCACTTAAAAGCCAAGCAGAGTAGCGTGTAAAGTGTAAATAGTTCACACTTGAAACTCTTTTCAGGTGTAAAGTGTTTACAACTTAAAACTTTATAGGCATCCAAACGACCCCTTAGATGGATTCTAAGCTATGTTAGGAGATTCCTATATAGATATCTATCACAGTTTTGAATGACGGTATTGGCCGCCGTATCGGCCCTGCGGAAAAAAAATGATACAATATGGTCCCGGATCGGAATCGGGGCCGTATCGGTCATAATTTTTTTTTGAAGCAAAAAAATATGAAAAAATATGGAAAAAAATGAGATATTCATGAATCTATCATTTTTTTTTTTTTTTTTTTTGTATTTTGACCATGTATTCAATAGTATATTGGACCATTCTTTGATGAGAATGTTGTTTGTTGACTTGACTTGTTGAAGGTCAACTAAATGGGCCCTAATTGAACACAAATTAAACATGATTTGGTGAACAATGGCCCATTACATTGGCAATACAACAAAAAAGATGAAATATAAAAAAGAAAGTGAAGGTTTACCATTCTTTATGATTTTTCCCATAATTGTCCAATTCACTTCGATTTGTTGAATCCCATTCAAATCATTTGTTTTGACCCCAAAATAGTTCCAGGTCTAGCCTAAGGTAAGTTTTTAAGATTCTTCCATGGTTTAAATGAAAAGAAGAAGAGGAGACATGAGTGAATTTTTGAAAAAAAAATAAATTCAAATTTAGGGTTTTATAGGCGTATCGGCCTTGTATTGGCCGATACGGTCCACCATATTCCGATATGGCTGTTACAGCCCCGTAACACAATACGCCCATATCGGCCGATATGATACCGATTTTTAAAACCATGATATCTATTGCCTTAGATAGAGTCCAAACTATGAGAGTTGTTAGAGAAGAGTCTTTTATAGATCTATATTTGCTTGGTTGGAAAAGCAAGAAAGATAATCACTTTTCTTCTACTGCATTAGTAGTTGAATAGTTAGATAGTAAATAAAAATATCTTCTAGCCAGGCTCTATCAGATTGTTTCAATCGCCCTTTTCTTATCCTGTGTTGTTCTTGGATTCTGGTTTTTGTTTTATCACTTACATTAGCATGGGATGATTCAGAAGGTAACTATAGTTTTGAGCTAAGCCTTTTTGGTCATATTGAAACAATGCATATTTGTATTGGGATTTTGTTATTTTGGATTGTAGAAGTTATTTTTTGCGCTGGGATTCCCGCCAAGTTACCAGTGGGGAAAGAGGGAGAGATTGTTTTGATCCCTTTTTAATTGGTTGGGCTGCTCTTGGATTGTTTGGGATAATTTCAATGACAACTTTTGAGCTCGGTTTATAGGATATTGAGATTGAATTGATGGATCTTTTGAATTGTGACTTCGTTATATTGGATATTTGAAGTTAGTTTTGAATGTGGTTGGTGTTAACTTGGTTAAGGCCTTTGTAGGGATTTTATAATTGTGAAATGGGTTGATTTTCGTTTGGATTTTGGAGGTTAGTTTTGAGGATGAGCTGGGATTTATGCTGAGTGAGTTGCCGACGAGGGGGAATCAGAAGGTTTGCTTTGGTCCCCTTTTCCCCCTCCTGTTGATTAGGAGGAATCATATGGGAAAAGAAAACATTTTCCTTCGTGGGATGTTTTCAGTTGTTTGACAAGTATTGCAAGGAACACTGGATTCCACACAATAATCATTAGACTTAACATCAGTGGTAATTCTTAGGCACAAGATATGAGGTGACATTTGTCTAATGAACATAAGATTTTCGCTTACGAATCAAACATACTCCTCTTTTTTAGATCTTCTGATTTTCTCTAATGGCGGAATTCATATTACAAATTTCCTCTTTTTTTTTTTTTTTTTGGCATGGATTCTTGCTTATCAACAGGTCCTTATGTTAGTTTGGGCTTAGTTTGTAGGATCTTTAGGTTGAATGGATGGATCTCTGAATTGGGCTTTTGTAAGTTTGGATTGTTGAAACTGGGATTCTCACCATGTCTCCAATGAGGAGAGAGAATTTTCGATTCCTTTTAATTTTAGGTCGTCTGTGGATTGCTGGAAACAGAATATGAGATAGGAAAACAAAATTGCGAGTGGAGCTGAGATCAAAGCAAAGAAAAGCAAACCTTTAACACTTATTGTTTTGTGCAATATATGCTGTGCGAAAAGTACCGATCCCTTTTACTTTTAGGGCATGTGTGGATTGCTGGAAAACAGAATATGAGAAAGGAAAACAAAGTTGCTGACATAAGTGGAGGAGCAGAGATCAATGCAAATGAATGCAAACCCTTATACACTTATTTGTTTTATGCAATATTTGCTGTGGAAATGTGGTTTCATTTCCCTTTCATCTGTTTAGAGTAGCATGCAAACGTGTGGAAATCCAACCCAAAATGTTATGATGCTTCACAACATATAGATTCATATCCATGCTATGGTGGTCCACAACAATCATGTTTGTATGCCAACCCAATCCAGTCATTTGTTGTGCCTTGTCACGATGGAATAATTACCTAAAAACCACATTATTCCAAAGCTCAGGTGGGCAGTATCATGTGAATTTAGAGGATCTAGGCATATTGTAATGTTGATTGTTGAATCAACCTGATTTTTGGATCAAAGATCAAAACTAGGAGTGATATACCTGATGGACATGGTGGATTTCATGAATGTTAAGTTGTTTTTCCCACGTTAGAGAAATAACTCTGATACATTGGTGAGGTATGCAAGCATTTTCCTTCCTATAAATTAGAGAAAGGGAATGATGTGAAGTTGTTTCAATCCAAAAGGTGGAAAGGGAAACACCTGGACATGTTTAGTTTGCATTCCTAGTCAGGTGAAACTGTCCCATCAGGGAAACCCTTTTGATTTCCTTGCTTTTCCTGACGTAGATTAAATGTTGGATTGGATTGGATTGGAGGAAAACTTTGGTTTGGAGGACTAAATGTTGGATTGGGTTGGATTGAATTGTTGAAACGCTGGATTTTGTTGTTTATTTGTGGAGCTTTGTTTTGATAATTTTGGATTGATATTATTCGATGGGGGTGTTTGGATCGATTCAGTGGAATGCTAAGAGGGAGGTTGTATTGAAATGTCGATGTTGAGTTTAGTATATTTCGCTTGAGCTTGTTTGATGTGATTGTTGGATTGAACCTGTGAAATCTGAAAAGGGGGTTTTGGTTTGAAGAGGACTAATCCAAGCCATAGCATTCTATGGTATCCAAACATTAAAAGCATCTTGATTTGTTGAATCTTGATTGAATTTTTGGTGTTTCCATTTCTATTAACTGAATATTGACCAAATCTTTGATAATCAAGACCGAATTATGTGAACATTTCTCTTGCCGCTTTGCAAACTATGATCTGAACCTAGGTGATCTGTTGCACCTTCTCTTTGGGGCTTGTTTTGATGTAACTTCCACAAAGCCTTTCCCTGCAGAACCAAAGTTTTCTTCAGTTCATAGAAAGCAAATCTGGTTGGTTTTTGGCCAGTGGGCTTTTTTATGTCCATTTTGTTGGGTGATTTTGAAACTAGTGATATGAGGTGTGTTGCCAAACGGGCCACAAGATCGCCCATTCTGATCCAAAATCAGGGTTTCAGGTACAAACAGCAGTTTTGACATGCTTGTCAAAATGTGGCCCATGTTGGTTGGCTCGTTTTGATGGTTCTTTACAATGAAATTGTTGCCATGGGTGGGAAACCACCTGTTTGTTTGATTTGTTATTGCTTTATTCCATTCCTTCTTGGCTTGGAATAATGAGCATTTCATTTGATGAGAAGTGGCCTTGGATCTAGACCATTGACTTGATGATCATCATGCCTAAAAGATCTCTCATATAGGAAGATCCTATATATATCTAAGCTGGGGACCAGCTCCCATGCCGTCGTTAGTTGGTGGGGGTGAATGTTTGTGTCCTGAGTTATAATATTCGTCCCGACTCCTAGTTAAATTAAGGAGATCCCCGGACAAACTAAAACAAGTAATGGACGTTTACGTCACATTTACCCAGTAATTATGCAAAATACGAGCAAACCAACAAACAAACAAACAAAAAATCTTTAATGGCGGAGCTTTTAACATTATTAAACTAACTTAAAGTACATAAATATGTGGGTCTTTTTACACCCCGGGTGTCACCACTTATATAATATAAGTACAGCAGGTAGGTAAGATGTTAGGGTAAAATCCCGTACATTTTTTTACTCCATTTAGATGATGAGTTTACCGGGTATTGTGTACTTTATCACGAATGTTACCTCAAGTTGCCAACTTTCAATAACGGAAAGATCCCGGGTGTGACTACAAATAAACAGCAGACTGGATAAGTATCCTGAAGAGTCTGTACCTACTTCCCTTTAACTTTTTTTAGTCAAATTAGGTTTTAAGGACACCGGGGATTCGATAATAATTGCCATGCTCAAATTAAGGGTGTAAAATCAACTACACCAAGTCAACTCGAAATCTAAATGGAGTAAAAAACCGAGTACGTGATTTTACTCGGCCGCCTTACCTACCTGTCTTACCTATATTAGATACGTAGTACCACCTGGTGTCTCAAAAACGTCGGGGTTTAAAGAGGGTGGAGATAAAACGTGGTTTAAAAAATTGGCCAATAACAGTAATAACTTTATTCTCTGCCTTTATCGACACATTTATTACTAATGGTAAATGTAACACTTTACCTTTAGTTTTGGTCGGGATCTCCATTTACTTCCATTTAACGTCCTTAAACCTCATTTACCTCCATTTACCGAACACGTAAACTTATCCTCATTTACGTACATTTATTTAACTTAACCCTCATTCCCCATCCCAAGGGAACCTCTCAGCGTGGTTGTTTGTTTCCACAGCGATGCGTATACAGGTGGATGACATACGTACTGTTGTTTGTTATCCTGTCAGGCTTATTATAATCCTTCTGCCAAATATCGTATATGTATACTAATTTGGTATATCACATTTGTATTAAAAAATTAAAAAATTATAATTTAATCCAATTCCTCCCATTTACTCCTAGGGCATGTTACACATTTTTCAAGAATGACAACTGACTGTTTGCACATGTTACACATTTTTCAAGAATGACAACTGACTGTTTGCATTGAAATCGAGGAGAGTGCGAATTTTTTGTAAGGCCTACTATGATACATGTGGCTTATCTACTTTGTATTCTTATTTTGGCTGTGATTTCAAGACATGCAACAAAAATTGAGGCAAATCCAAAGCTTGAGGGGACACAAAACAATCACACATAATAGTGGGATGAACTCCTACTGTTAAAAACCTTTTATGACGATGATTTCCAACAGTGTGGGCCACTTGAGCTTCGGATTTGCCTCAATTTTGGGCTCTTGCTCTAAAATATTCCTTTAAAATGAATGGACGGTATAAATATATCACTGGCATGACAATGGGGCTCACAACTGTACGATGGTCTTTTTCAAACCCCTTTAACAAGGAGGAAATACTTGTTCCTATCGAACAGTGGTTAATGGTTATAATTACGGTTGAAAACAAAAACAGGCACCTGTATCGCGTCAGCTCCAAACAGATTTTGATCTCATCTCGCGAGAAAATGCTGGTATCAAAGACGCTGCAGTTCTTCTGGATATTCCTAGAGCCGTCCATCTGGTCCTAGCTCTCATCCACGGCGTATTATTTAAAATCCAGAATATTAGACAAGGTCCATCCATCACTTTGCTTCACTTGGTCCATTTAAATGACACTGATCCGACGAATTGGATCATCTGATCGATGTGGTTTCTTATCATACTCAATTTGCAAAACTAGATGGACGGTTTGGATTATCCGCAGCCACATAAAGTGTGCCGTGTACGGATGGCCGGTTCGACATAAACTAGGCTGTATTGTATTATCACCCGTGAGAGATGCTACTCAGGATCATGGCCCCACTTGGGGGGCCATTGCCACAGATGGTCGGATGATTAGAACCCATCATCGGCTCAACCTGGTGATAGATGGGCCTCAATTTGTAATTGAAACAACCAATTTGGGTGGGGTCTAAACATCATGTGGATCACGGCACGAACTTGTAAGTTTTTGGGTGGTTGTCAATTGTTTTCTATCACATGGGCCACCTAATGATGGACCACCTTGATGATGTACTGTATATACATCCTGTCCGTCCATTTTCCAGCCCACTTTACAGACGTGGTCTAAAAAAATTTAAGCAAATCCAAATCTCAGGTGGGCCACACCATAGAAAACATGGTGATTGAAGATAAGGCCAATCAGATCTGGATGAAGGGAAAATACAAAGATCAGCTTGATCCAAAACTTTTGTGGCCCACAAAAAGTTTTTAATGGTCATCCACCACAGTTTCCACTTATGTGGTCTACTTGAGATTTGGATCTCCTTACGTTTTGGGATCACATCCTAAAATGAGCTGGAAAAACTGATGGACGGCGTGGATATACAAAAAAAAATCATCAAGGTAGGTCCCACATGGTCAGGGTAGCCGGTCCGAATTCCTCGTGTGGAAATGTACCAATACCATACAATGAGCTTAATAATCTCTTCTCCATATTCATTGTTTCATAACTAGTTTCAGATCTGGAAAGAACTTTGCTCCTCTGGAAGGATGTGGTGGTTGATAAACAAGCACTAAGAAATTGCATAAATAACTGAAATTAAACGGCCCAAATCACAGGTCCCAAGTTGGATGGCTGGTAAACAGAGGATTACACTGATTTTATTTCTTAATTGGGTGATTGGTGGACATTTAATGGATGGTTAAAATAAGATCAGACAGCAGTTGTAATTACAACATTTTAATGACCACTAATCAGGGGTTAGGATTGTAGAACCCATCTGAATTCTGGATGGTGACCCACCTACAGTGTGCTTGAAATTTGGATTGGTTTATTTTTCATTGATGTATGCTACTTGTGTGGTTCGTGGGTGACTGAGTATCAACCATCCCACTCCACCAGAGTATCAAATAACTCCCCACTGGGCTTTCAGTTATTACACTTGAGCAAATAGCCTAGACCGTCCAATTGGTGAGGTGGTGGTCGTGGTCGGTCCAGATTACTTGTTATGTTTGAAATATTATAGGGCAGATGGGAGATGAGAACTGATTACATCCATTTTGAGTAGAGCCCCATCTTTCTTGTCAAGTTAACAGGTGTAGGACATCCATGTCATGTAGACGGTGGGCCCTACTATGAAGATCACCGGTCCTCGTAATCCTGTACATCCAATGATGTGGTCCAAATTGCATGTGGAGTTTCTCGTCGTTTGTACATGCCATCCAGTCCACTCATCTGATGAACCACATCAGGATGAATGGATTCCCTGAAAATTCTTGACATTTCAAGACTTATGTGGGGCCACAACACATGAATTTATAGTTTTATGCCATTTCCTATGGTGTGGGCCACGTAAGTCTTGGATTTGACTGAATTGTAGGATCCATGGTGAAAAATACGATGGTGCACCTGATGGACGGTGTGGATCTCATACATGCGCCATGTTGTCCTTCACGTGCTGCACGTTTAGTAGTTGGCAGACCCGTAGTCAGGCAACATGCATGGCGTCAAGAGTCCTGCTCGAATACATCCGACCGTATTGAAATACTATACGTTTCCACCTTTGAATATGGGTTATCTTCTGATGATCCAAACCGTTTAGATGATGAGTCCCACTTTGTATGGTGGAAATTCAAACGTCGACAGAAGCTCTCGGACGAGTATTTGAACCCTTTGATAACTTAGCCTATTTGCTTTGAACCTTAGCAATCAACATAACCTTTATATAATTAAAGGGTTGAAATATTCGATCTAGGAGATTTCTTGCACATCTCCCATTCAAATGGAACCATATAAAATAAATAGTTTGGCCCATTGAAAAACCTAAATCCAACGGCTAGGGTCCCCACACATCTTAAGGCCCAATCGATTTAGGCAGGTGGGTTGGGTGGGGCTGGGTATGTAAGCCCAATCAATCAAGGTGGCTGGGCTGGCATTGGGCTGGGCTGGGCATATAAAGCCCAATCAATTTTGGGCCTAGCTGTGATTGGGCTTTGCTTATTTTAGCCTAGCCCTTTTTTCCCCTCCAAAATTAGATGAAATGAAGAGATTGGGAACAAAGGTAAGGACATTTAGGTAAATTTAAAGTTCTCCAGAAGAGCAATTCTATCATTTAAGCACGTTGATACATAAATAAAAAAAAAAAGAAAAAAAGAAAAAAAGAAGAAGGTATTTCTTGGTTATTACACCTCTTTCTATGAATCTAGGAGTTTTAAGATTGTTTAATTTTAATGCTGTGTTTGGTTGCACCAAATATCATGATATTTTGCCAAAGTGGAAAAAAAAAAATATCATGAAATTTCGTGATATTTGGTGCAACCAAACATACAAAAAAGAAAAAGAAAAAAAAAAGAGGTTGGGGGGGGGGCGGCGGCGGTTGAGATGGTATTGGCCATACCAGGCCACTCTTTTGCTTGAAGACTAACCCAAGACGGTGTTGTTAAATGCGTCTATGGCCATTTATCATGCCCTAGCTTACTCAAGAAATTCTAAGGCATCAAGCACCTCTTGATTGCAAACATTGGTGTGCCATCATTGGGGTAGTTGCCATGCCTCCCTAACTGTAGAAGCGTTCGTCATTAGGATTGGTAATGAGAGCACAAAACTCCCACAAGGACAACTTATTATGAATATGGCCTTTTCATTTTCCTACCCATTAATGGGATGGTTAGGGCTATCTAATCAAAGTATCTTCTTAGAAGGATTGAAAATAAAGGATATGAACTATAAGATTTGTTAAATCATAAAAGGCTACATTGCGGAAACTATAACATATTTATTTTAATGAGAACAACATGAATATATAAAAGAGGTGGGAAATTTGTGAGAGACTTGTAGATATCTTAATAGATGCACATTTTAATAAAAAAAAATGAAATATCCTAATTTAGGAAGATTACTATAATCTACTCTGACAAGATCAACATGAAAATTAATAATTAAAAGGAAACATAAGGAAATACTCAATTAACAAATCCCATTTATAATAAAAAAAAAATAAAACCCACGCAACTGTCCTAAAACCCACACTAAATCCTGCAATTTTTTTTTAATAACACTTTTTAAGGCGAGATTAATTCCTATAAATGCATGCAATCACCCGCAAACCACGTGCATTAGGTAATCCCAAGGAGGAGAATCGAACCCACATCTTTTAATGACACTTTTTAAGGCAAGACTAATTCCTGTAGATGCATGCAATCACCCGCAAACCACGTGCATTGGGCAATCCCAAGGAGGAGAATTGAACCCACGTCTGTGGGGAGCAAACCCACACTAAATCCCATAGTTACCACTATTAAATCGAAAAATGTCCTTGGATCAGGCTACCTGCAGCCTTTAATCCAACTATAACCAGTCCTATATCCTGCCAATTCTCTAGCCCATTCCAACTCCACTACATTCCTAGAAACCTGTCCATATTCTAGCACTGTTGTCACTAAAATTGCCACTGTTATAAATTGAAATCATATTGTGATATCATGTCCAACAAAAACAGTAATGGAATTGTCGTCTGGATCATTGACTCTCAACATAAATGATAAAGAAATTGTAGTTTGGTTATTTCCACTCTACTAGACTACTAATATTCAATTCGATAGTGAATACAAACACATCTCTACCTTCAAATGTTACATCTTGATGGCTGTTCCAAAATAAACCAATCCCATTACTGTGAATCCGCAAACTGATTTTTAGCAGAAAACAGATAAGCTGTTACAATGTACAATGCAGTAAAGTCTAGAGGTGGCATGCAAATTCATAATTTTTTTTTTTTTTTTTTTTTTTTAGATCAACTAATAGGAAATTCAAATTTAGCTCCAGCAGTACTCTGTAATGTGAAAAAATGTTAGAGAGCAGGAGGCAACAATAAAAAAACCATGTATTCCACAATAAGAACCTCCTTAGAACAAGAAAACCACATTTCTTACCCTATCAAGTCAAAACCCCACTGCTTTGAAACTCACCTTGCTCTCTGCCTTGACAAAAACACAAATGCATGCAATGGTTACTGTATGTATGTATTTTATCCAGACATTTGTAAGGTTGTAACCATGCATACAACAATAAAACCACCTTAAAATACATATCTTACCATCTCAACTCAAAAGCCCACCACAATACTTATTTTCAAAACACTACCTAGCAGCTTCTGATTTTATCTCAAACTCTCTCTAGAAAATTCATAGCTAGGTCTGAACTTCCGAACGCTCTCTAGAAAGTTCAATGATCGCATTGATGTCAAATACCTATATAGTTCCAAAGGTGATGCCATTTTTCTGTTACTGACCGGTTGCGCTAAAAGCTCGAGCTGTTAGGGAACAACAGAACAATGTATATGAGAGGGTTTGCTGACGCCTCCAACACCTCCCCTCACGTGCGGGTGGTATACTGGCCCCACACGTGATACTCTGGGCTGATACAATACCGGATGCCCCATAATACCGAATTTTGCAAACCCCAGGACTTGAACACCGGACGTCCTGCTCTGATACCATGTTATTGACCAGTTGCGCTAAAAGCTTGAGATATTAGGGAACGACAGAACAATGTATATCAGGGGGTTTGCTGACACCTTCAACATTTTCAGGGTGCAAAACAACCATTATGCTACATGCCAAACAAAGAGCTGCTCAACTTTGTGTAGGTATCAATCTTCATTAACTTGAATTGGAAGTTCATTGGAAAATTGGGCATTTGAGAGGGCTTGACGAACAAGTGGGTTTTCAAAGTCCAGATTAGGGTTGTCTTATCTTAGTTTTCTGTGCAAAATAAAACCTAGCCAATTGGACTCCACCTAACTCATTGATTGTAATTAACCTTTAATAGACTATCAGATAGGCTTGATTGAAATCAACCTAAGTAATAGTTTATTACATAGTGCCTGTGGGACTTTTGAAGCTCTTGTCATTGGTTCCTAGCCTGGATAAAGGAGGGTTGTGTTAGGTTGGCCGCCGATGTCAAACTTATGCCATAACTTTCACCATAAATCTGAACAATGTGACATTTCAAACCCTTGAAAGAGTAGAATGGTGGAACGAGATTTAGGTAGCTGACTCCAATTAATTGGGATAATGATGAGGACACAAGACCTTTTAAACTCTACTAATGAAGAAAGCGCTCACCACAAGCATCTTCCTTGTGGCTATGCGACTATTGATGAGCATTGAAGACCCTACACACGCGATTTGACACATGGAAGACTCCACGTTGGGAGGACACATGTGTAAGAGGAAAAAGACCCGCTGGACAAATTTCACTGTCTTCGGGCGCCCGAACTAAGCCTCTCTGGCGCCCGAAACTCTTTTGACGTTTTTGGACGTCTTTGAGTGCCCGAACATTTGCGCAATTTGTTTTAAGTTCCGTTTTTGCTTAATTTTAAGGGTATTTTAGTATTTTTCATGTTTTCTTATTGGTTATTTAAGAGGGCTCAGCCCTGAAAACGAGATTAGTTGTTGATTAATGAAAAAGAGTAAACCTTTGGTTGTCTCATTCCTCTCTCTCTCTCTCTCTCTCTCTCTCTCTCTCTCTCTCTCTCTCATGGTGTTTCTTCTTCTTCCTTGATCTCCTTCTTTCTTGTGCCCTTCCAATTGCTTCTAGTTAATGTATTTTCTATTCGCATTACTTCAAATCCTTATTTGTTTATTTCCCATTATCAAAATCTGAGAATTGATCCCCAACCCTAATCCCTTAAATTTTCGAATCCCTAATCCGAGAAACCTTTTGATTCTTAGGACTAGTGATCTCCATTGATCGATTGGGTTAAGACCCTGCAAGATCCGGAGGTTCCATCCCTCGCCGTATCCAACCATAGCAATAATCGAATCTCATACTTCATGGTTGTGATGAATGGCCCGCTCCATTGCATGTCTCCTTGTGATTTTCTTAGTTCATGATGATTGATGCTAGATTTTATATTATTATTGTCTTTTATTTCCGTTGGATTATATGAGTTCATGAGCATGCATCATAATTAGGGCATCCTACGTTAGATAAGGCTTAGATGATGATGATGAATTGGACATCCACCAAACAATTGGGATATGGATGGTCTTTCATGGTCAAATTTTTTTTCCTAAAAGTTGGGAAATATTTCCCCAACGATTATTAGTATAATTTGGATATCAAGAAATGAAATTTGAATCTTTAGAGATATGAGGATATTAATATTTGACAGAAGAACATCAAGAAGACCATGCATTTTTTTTTTCAACATTGTTGGCTAACATTTCAAATTAAGCGGGAGCAAGATGCATTAGAAATTTTCACATCTCTTGGATCAGATCAAATCAATGAACTATCTCAAGATTATGATGTGGCAATGCGAATCCTCTAAACTTAAAATTTGATAGATGCACCCATTTTTCTACATTTTGGTATCAATACAGTACACTGTATAGCACTACTCTACTACTAAAGGTAGAGAAACATGGTCTTTTTTATAACAAAATCGTGGATGCATATCTAATTTCTGTAAATAAAATTCAGAAATTATTTAATTAAATTAAGAAATACTTTAATCACTTAATTTCAATTATGAGTTGATTAGGCAGGCATTTCTCATCTCAATGAGTTTCGAAGTGTTTAAATAGGTTTGCTACGGCACGTCGAGACGAGTTGTTGCAGATATGTTAGAACTATAACCATTGGATCTGGGTTATGTTCGCAATTCAAACCATTGATCAGAAGAGATTGAAAGTCATGGATGAAGTTACTAAACATTCAATCAATGGCTCACAAGACAACAATTAAGGAAGGTTTCTGTGTTCAAGGAAATGAGTTAAATTAATCAAAGTGTTGAAATATGCTAATCTGAAAGTTTATTTTTTCGGTTCCCCGATCCACTGTAAGGCCTATGACATGCAGTTTGGATCATTGAGACTTGAACTAGATATTATGCTAAACATGATTAACTCTATGAGATTGGCTAACAGCCATTGATGGTGCAAAATAGTCGTTGCTCTCAGGATTGATAGATCCTCCCCATCGACCCCAACAAAAGATCAATCTCAACAAAACAAGATTCTGCCGCTGTAGAAGTGCTCCTACCATAGATGTTTCGACAGAGAAGAAACATGGCTTGTCTCCAATTTCTTTATACATCTTGAGCAAATTTGATCCTTGTTTTAAACAAGGTAGCTCTACTCTTGGTGATCTTGGAGTAGCAGATCTTAATGATGACATGGATGCCAGGTAAGGATTTTTTTTTTAACACACCCACCCACCCACACACACCCCACATAGAGGCACTCGAACAGAGGACTTCAGGTTTGAAATGCAGGGTGCCTACCACTGAGCCATGCATTGAGACCCGATGCCAGGTAAGGAATCATTCACCACTGAAAATTTTAAAAGACGATCACAAAATCCTTCTTGTATTGCACTCTACTCAGGTTATTATTGGTTGATTTCACTCCTCTACAATGCATTATCTGATGGATATTCAATTTGTGTTTTCCATGAAGTACTCAACGATGGCAACTCATATGACAGGAAGATTCTCTGAAAGCTGCCTGGTAGTTAGTCCAAGCCAAGAGGACTAGGCAAGCTTCGACTTGGTGGGTTTGGAACAAGTTCCTTCCCCCGAAGCTTGTGATTTTTGTATGGAAAACTAGCCCTGGTTGATACTACAGTTTAGAGGGTCAGCGTGCAGCTGGTGTTGTGGGAATGGTGCTCCAGATTCAAGCTCTGGTGGAGCAGATTTTGCAGCCAGTGAGCCAGCCACAGCTGATGCAGTGACATCCCAGATTATACAGCCAAATAAGGAGCCTGGTCCAACATTGAGGCAGTCAAAGTTTCAACAGGAGGGTTTATCTGAGCCTCATCAACATCAGCATCCAAGGTCTTATTACAATCGCGTTTTTTATTTGCATTTTGAACCAAATCAGCTATACATATGAGATTTCTTCAAAGGGTCAGTCAAGCTCGTCCCTCCAGATTTAAAATGTTGTGTTATATGGTCCCAAGTCTTATTGTATGGGAATTGTGGGTTGGGAGGAATGCTTAGAAATATGAGGGAAAAAAAGGTGTTGGTGGATGAAGTGATATATCAGGTATCAAAGTGGTTAAAAGTGGTGACATATCAGGGTGATGAAAATTGCCCTTCTGTAGAAGATTTGTGCCAGAGGCTCTTTGCTGCTGCTGTTGTGGGGTGAAAGTTGTGGCAGCTAGTGTTGCTACTGATGTCCAACTCCCGTCTGTGTTCAGTTGGATGATCCTGCTGCTTGGTGATGTGCTGAGGGCTGGGTGAGTTTAGTGGCTTGAGTTGCTGTGTTGCAGTTGTGGTAGTCGATCTGTTTCTGTCCATTAAAGGGTATCCACATCTGTTTCGTTGTCCATTGCAGTTGTGGCAGCTGATGTCCTTGGCTTGCTGTTTGTCTGCCTAGCTGCTACTTTGCTGTTAATCCTTTGAAGGACTCTGCTAGTCAGTGATGAGCTCTTATCTGTTCTCCCTTGTACCAACCCTATAGATGTGGTATGCACAGCAGTCTTTCCTCTTTTGGCTGTTTAATCAAGCTGGAGGGAACTATGTCTGATTGAGAGACCATCAGAATTGTTTGCTCTTTTCTAGCTGTCATCCTGGTTTGTTTCTGAAGTGAGGCATGGCCTGTGTGGTGAGTATGCTGCCCTGTCTATGGTTTGGATGCTGGTGATGTTCCTGCATTTTTTGTTTTTTATGCATCCTCTGCATAGTTTGAGGTGTTGATGTGTTTTTAATTGTATTGTTTGGTTTTGGCTTGGTATATGATAGGTGAGGCCCGCTTCTTTTTGTGGTGCTCGCCCGAAAGATGCGAAAAAAAAGATACCCATAACATAAATGAAAGCAATCTAGACTGTCATCAGGTGATGGTAACCATTTTATTGATGGAGAATAAAATGATGGAGAATAGCCCATACACACTCATCAGGTGATGGTAACCGTTTTATTTTATTTTGTCGATTTTGAACCCTATGAACATTTAGTCTGGCCATCCATAGGGTGGGTGTCGAAGCCAGATCATTATGGCCTTATTACCACGATCATAAATGTAGATTGGTGTGCCAGCATGCCGTATTTCCTTCTCCTTCTTCTTCTTCTTCTTCTTCTTCTTTTTTTCTCTTTTTATTGAAAGATCAACATACTGCATTTACATTGCATGAGCTGCCACAAATAATCATGGCGAACAAATGAGTTTGGTGATTATGGAACTAGCTAATATAGGAGCTTTAGAAACATCATATACAATATTGAATCAGCCTTCAGTGATTGAATTTTATTTGCACTTAACATAAATTGAAAGTAAGCACTTGATATTGTATCGCCAGGCACTGGTTTTTTATTTTCTATCGGTTTCTTCTTAAAAGATCTACGAAATTTAACAAACTGCATCTTTGGATGGGTTGTGTGTGTGTCGAATAATGTTTATTGGCTCGGCTTCTTTAGTTGCACAAACTGTTTGAAAATTGCTCCCTCCCTCTCTCCCTCTCTATGTATGTGAGGATTGAGGAATGCTCAAGTAATCTCAGAGCACTATAATTTAATAGTGCTTCTAGTTGAATCGGTTCATTTCAACAGTCCAATCGTTGATCTGAATTGTACATTAAGTTTGGAACACATGTCGCAGGCTACCATTGGATGATTTAATCCATCGGATCAAATTGTTAATTAGACCTATTTTTTGTGTAAATGATCTCAACTGCCATGTTTAAGGCCATTGATCAAATGGTTCATATATATGTCAAACCAAGTGTGATGTTTGAGAGAGAGAGAGAGAGATTATTCAAATTGAAACTGCTTTGATTAAGATTATCCAAACTGGATCAATTTAGAAATCAGGTCTGGGTGTCCATGGTTGATAATCCAGACCATTAATCTTTTGTGTCCCACTGTGGATTGACCACGCATCAGATATCTTTTGGACAATCTTAACATCTTTTATTTGTGGCATTAAGACGTAGTTGGGAATAGAAAGACAACAATGGTCTGCATTCAACTGAAAAGTTTCCTAATATTGGTTGCTTGGGATCTTCCAATTTGTGACTCATTTTTTTTGGAGCACTCCATCCACAGTGGGACTCAACAAATCAACGGTCCTAACTGCCAAACAATTGGCTTATGAGAATTGAAGGACTGATGCAACTCATCTGTCATATAATTCCTCTTGTTCAGGATTCCTCACTGTCCATACATTCTGCTGTGGGTTTGGTGGGCACAGGCACATAATTGGTGGGCCCTGCACAGCGGAAGTCACATAAATTCAGATGGATCTTATCATTCTCGACAATATAGTAAAATAATATGAGAACCTTGATCAATCAAAATCTTAAAATCATGCTATTAACAATTGAATATAATATGCTATGTCCATCTAATTCCCTTGTTTAAATAAATTATATGAATACAAAAACAACTATCATTAAAGGAAAAAGTAAATATATAAATAAAAACTGTTACATCAGATATGGTGTTACCCAGATTGGCCGATACAGAATCGGGTAGGAAGCGTTTGAAGGAAATGACTTGACACTACCATCCTCAAAGTCGAACACACCCTTATCTTCACTCCAAATAGTAGCAACAGCATTTGTGAAATAGATACGATTCCCTTTGAAGCCAGACAATCCTGTAGCTGAAAGAGACTTAGAGCAGCCTAAGAAAATCATTTGATCACCCAAGCTTTCGACCTTGATCCAACGGGAACCACTCATGTCCATCTTGAAAACGCAGAATGTCATATGCATAGATATACCTGAACTGTAGTATAACATTAAAACCACTAACAATTCCCCACACGATTCCACCAGATGGACTCCATACACATTAATCATATCCGAATTACAAGGGTATTCTATTTCGGTGCGTGGAATCTGCTTCCATTTTGT
The DNA here is from genome assembly GCA_003013855.2 of Liriodendron chinense. NCBI lineage: Eukaryota > Viridiplantae > Streptophyta > Magnoliopsida > Magnoliales > Magnoliaceae > Liriodendron > Liriodendron chinense. The sequence continues at coordinate 2,520,007 of ML058403.1, forward strand.
GGAGTTAGGATGGGGAGCCAACTCATAGATAGTGAGTTCATAGCTATAGTGTGCTATAATAACGCGTCCATTATAGAATACGATATCAGCTATGGGATCATATCGACCTGATTCTCCTTCCAAGGCTGTCCATGCTTCATCTCCCAATCTACAGAAGGCGAATGTATTGTCTGAGCACGCGATTACAACAGCACAATCACCTGAAATAGGGTCAGATGATAAAATGGCCTTATCATTTGCTCCCAGGCCATGCTCCCAAAAATCTTCCACATTGCGATGCCCGGCCGAGTTCCAAACAAGAGCTTGGCGGGGGAGCTGGATACGTTCTTTGGATGTTACATTCAAGAGAAAACACTCATTAGTCAACCTATCCATGAGTATCAACCATCCACCAAAAGATCCTAACCATCTTGCTCGAAAGGCCTGAGGGAGATGGATCCTGTAGACCATGTTGTTTGATAGATTGAAGATACTATAGATTTTCTTCCTTTGCGGTGATACTGGTCGGAAGGAGATCAGCCACGGGATTCGATGCGATGGAGGGTGGAGATTGAGAGCCATGATCTCCAACAAGGCCGCCCGCCAAGAGCCACAGACTGCTCCGGCATGAATACAATCAACTAGATCTAGACGCAAAAGAATGGTAATGAGTATATCAACGGGAAGTTTCAACCACATGTTTCTCTCATCCTTCTTCCTTCTCTTTAACCTACGCACCCTCTCCATCTCCTCCCTTCTCTTTAACCTACGCACCCTCTCCATCTCCTTCCTTCTCTTTAACCAACGCACCCTCTCCACCTCCTTCTTTCTCTTTAACCTACGCACCCTCTCCACCTCCTTCTTTCTCTTTAACCTACACACCTTCTCCTTCTGATTCTCCATCTCCTCCTCTCCTCTCTTTAACCTACGCGTATTCTCCATCGCCTTCGCCTTTTCTCTCTGCTTCTTTTATAGTCACCATTGCGCAATGAGTTACTCAGAACGCTTTTATCGTACTGAGTAAACTCTGTTGGGCCCAGTGTGAATGTATGCGGTTTATCCACGCCGTTCATCCGTTTTTTCAACTCATTTTAGGGGTTGATCCCAAAATTAAAGCATGTCCAAAGCTCAAGTACATCACATCAGAGGAAACAGCGGGAATAATGATTTCCACCGTTGAAGCCTTTCTAAGGGTCGACAGTGATTTTATTTATCATCCGATCCAAAACTTCTGTGGCCCCAAGGATTTTTCAATGGTAGACATTCATTTCACACTATTTACTCCGGTGTGGTCTACTTGAGCTTTGGATATTCTTCATTTTTATTTTTGGGATTAACCGGTAGAATGTATGGCCGGAGTGGATAAAATACCTAGAGACGGACGATCCCGTCAGGGGATATGTAGGGCCCACCGTTATGTATTTGTCTTATCCACGCCATCCATTCATTTTAAAAGATCATTTTAGACAATGAGAGCGAAAGGAAGACATATTGAAGGCTTAAGTGGACCACACCACAGGAACTAGTGGGAATTGGATTCCTACCATTGAAATCTTCTCAGGGCCCGACGTGATGTTTATTTGCCAACCAACCTGTTCATAAGGTCACATAAACGTCTATGAAGTGAAAACATAAATATCAGCTTGATCCAAACCTTCTGTTTCCCACAAGAAGTTTTCAATGGTCAGCTTTCAATCCCCACTACTTCATGTGGCGTGGTCCACTTGAGCCTTCAATATGCCACTTTCCTGGCCTTATGGCCTAAAATGATCTTTGAAAATGGATGGACGGCTTGGATAAGATAAATACATCACGGTGAGACCCAAAGATCCCCTCAAAGTACCGTCCGTCTTTAGCTAGGTCCGTCCTGGTGGGGGAAGCGGATTGAATCCTTCCTCAGTACATACAGAGCTGCGAGGGGCCACCGAGATGTATTTGTTTATCCACTCCGTCCATTCATTTTATAAGATCTTATTAGGATATGGGCAAGCGACGTAGATCTAACACTCACCAAGTTCAGCTCACTATTTGGTGTGGCTCACTTGAGTGTTGGATCTTTCTCCTTTTTAGAATCATACCTTAAAATGATCTTATAAAATGGATGGATGGAGTAGATAAAAAGATACATCACGGTGGGCCCCTCCACATCTCGGTATGCTGAGGAAGGACCCAATCGACTCCCTGGTGGGGTAGTACCCAATCCGCGCCTGTGCATGATATTTATCCCTGAGGTGTGGCTATTTTTACTAAAAATTCAATTTCTCGTCTTATTCATCATTTTTAACATTTTCACGAGAAATTGAAAATTTATAGTCGAAATGCATCCCCAGTCACTATGGATCCCCCCTGGGGCACGGTGGATTCCACCTGAGCGCATGGTGGTCAGAGGAGCATTTTCGTTTCTTGTCAAAAGGCCAAAAAAATGAGGGCTTTTAATAAACATAGCCACAACTCAGGGCTATTGCAGTAAAATTCCCCGCCAGTGTGTTTCCACTTAGGGCTGAAAGTTGGGCGGGTTCAACCCGGCCGACCCGTGACCGACCCGACATTGGGTTGGGCTTGGGCAAGGGGTATCGAACCCGATCTCAAGCTTGGGCTATGAAAACATCAACCCGATGAAGTTTGGGTCGGGCTTGGGTTGAGGTCTCGGGTTGCCCGACCCAACCCGAACCCGATCTATATACAAGTTACTTATACTTTTATTATACTTTAGTGAAGCAAACTTATAATGTTTACTTGTATTTTAACTTATTTGTTTAGGAAAAGTGAAGTTCTTTACATAAATAAGTACATGTATAATTAATAAAGCCATAGGTACCAAAAATAAGGTGTGTATTGAAACATAATAGACTAATGTAATAACGAAAATATTAGCATGTATCAACCCGACCAACCTGATCAACCCGACCGAGCCCACTTGGGTTGGGCTTGGGTTGAGAATTCCCAACCCGAGGTTGGGTTGGGTTGGGTTGGGTTAGGGTTGAGGTATAGGAACCTTGGGTTGGGTTAGGGTTCAGCACCAACCCGACCCAACCCGCCCGACTTTCAGCCCTATTTCCACTCCGTCCATCCATTTTTGAACTCATTTTAGGGGGACGCGAATTTCCTGTGGAATCTAGGTGGGGCCACTGTGATGTTTGTGAGAAATGCATGATGTCCATCTATTTTGTAACCTCATTTTAGGACATGTGAAAAAAAATGATCTCGGATGGTAGATCGCGCTAAAGGAAAAGGTGGGTAGGGAAATTCGTACCATTGAAACCTCCCTGGTCCAAGGTGATTTTTTTATGCCATCCATGTAGTTCATAATATCGTTCCTGCTGGGATGAATTGAAAACACAAATATTATCATGATTCAAAAATTCTGTGGCCCATTAATATATCAACTGTTGACGTTCAATCCTCATGTTTTTGGCCCACTTGAGTCTTGGATCTGGCTCTTTTTTGTCGCACTTTCTAAAATAAGCTTGCAAAATGGATGAACGGACAGAGTGGATTTCTACGATGGGCCCTACCTAGGTTCGGAGTGCAGTAACTTCTTGCTTATCCAAAATTTGTGGCCCATTGATAGTCTATCACCACTATTTCCTCTTTTATAATCCAACGGATGACTGGATCTGCTTCATTTTTTGGATAATACCCTAAAATGATCATGGCAGAAGTAATGGACAGTATGGATATAAAATAAAAAACATCAAGGTGGGCTCCACGAAAGGGCCGCACTGTCTTGGGTGAGCCCAGGGTCTCACCCAATACCCTTCAGCTTGCTGACTCGGATGTCGTACACTATAGTCTGTCGTATTGAGTAAAATCTGTGGGGCTCACCATAATGTATGTGTATTATCCAAGCCGTTCATTTATTTTTTGAGCTCATTTTAGGGCATGATACTAAAATTGAAGCATCTCCAAACTTTAAAAAGAATACACTAAAAGAAACATATTGAATTGAACACCAATAGTTGAAAACTTCTTGGGACCACATAAGTTTCGGATCAAGATTGTATTTATGTTGTCTTCGTGACCTTATTAATTGGTTGATCGCAACAATGGGAAGTTTTTATTGGAGGATGTTATTATCTAAATTGTTTCTCGTGGTGTGGTCCACTTGAGCTTGGATATGTTCAATTTGGGTTTCATGAGCTAAAATGAGCTGGAAAACAGATGGACAGGATGGATAAGTCACATGCCATCCTTTCGTTTTTTTCAATATCATTTAAGAGCATGAGCCCAAAAAATGAGGCAAATCTAAATCTCAAGACGACACATCAGAAGAAATAGTGGTGATTGAAGGCCCATGGTCCACTATAATGTTTATGATCCAAAACTTTTGTGGCCTCAAGAAGTTTATACTGGTGATTGAAGGCCCACAGTCCACTATAATATTTATGATCCAAAACTTTTGCGGCCTCAAGAAGTTTTTAATGGTGGGCATTCAATCACCATTGTTTCCTTTGGTATGGTCCACCTAAGATTTGGATCTGCCTCATTTTCGGGTTAAAAAAAATGGAAGGTTGATGAGGACAAAACGCATAAGTGCATATCTGTACTGCAGGGTAACCACAAAATGAGAGTCCTCATTGTTATGGGAAGATTCTGAGCGGGCCCACAGATGGAAATAAAGCCATAGGCACAAGGGCACAAAGTACAAGTCATTAGCCAAAAGTTAGCGAGAACATACGATGATCTTTATTGTCTTCGATAGCTACGACGAGCAGTAAGAACAAGCCGAGGACTGAGGACCTGTCATTAACACTTTGCTCAGGAGGCTTACACCATCGAAAACCCCATCTCGCCCGAGGCAATGCCTATAATCCGAAGCAAACCTTGAATAGAGGAGCTCGGACTACCGAGCTCCCCGAACGAGATCGACCGACTACCTAAAGGCGATCCGAAATACCTGCGAAGGTCCAAATATTCTAGGATTAACCTCTATAGAAATACCTCTCCAACATGATAGGAGAGAGGATCTTACTAAAAGTAAGACTCTACTGATGTATCCTACCAGGATCCTCTTTTCCATAACCTTCTCAAAGTCTTATTTATAGGGATCTCAATGTAACGCCCCGGTTTTTCGAGACTTATTTTAGAATTTTTAAAAATTTTATTTTGATTTTATATCTTACGTTTACTTTGTTTCGAAAACAACAAACCATCCGTAGGATATCTGATAGAGGACCCTTTACAAAAGTGGCTTAAAATGACCCTATAAACATTGTAGAAAGACCGGATTTCGAAAATCTCACTATTTTTAGTTAATTACGAAAATGCCATTAGATAAACTTAAGTTAAGGCACCATTTTTAAGTATTATAATTTCTGACGATCACTTTCACACAAAATTTCGTATATGAGCTATTGGGCACATTTTACCTGTACACGTCGAATTTCAGCTCTCCGATCATCCTACAAATGCTCTAATCAGAAATTGAACCATAAGTGGTCCACCTTAAATCGGATCTGCCTCATTTTTCTTGTCAACAGCTATTTTTGTGTTGCCCACCTATTGAACGGAGCATATAACCCGAATCCACCATAGTGGACCCCGCCTGTTTTCACCCATTGGTTTCAACGATAAAACATTAAAATTTTCACGAAGATTCCTCCTCCTTCACGTCTTCTTCTCCAGCGGCAACAGCGGACGGACGCTGGCCGTCCATGCACCCCACACCGTCCATCAAAGTGGACTCCAATGCCAAATCCACTCCGTCCATCGTGACAGCGCCCCACCCAAACCTAGCCATTCAAAGTTTTATGGTGATCCGTCGCTCGTACTACCCACTCCAAATCACCGTCCATACCAAGATTCATCAAGATCTTCCGATCCGCCTTGCATAAACGGCCCATCTTTCTACCAAACCTCTATGTGGACTCAACCTATCACCCCAACGATCCCCATGCAACATAAATCGCTAGGGGTGGGATTCACATAGTCTACCACTTGAACTGAAAAACCGGATCTACGTGCGCACCCACCGACCTTGCCTGTTGTAAGGCTCGTCCGTTCGTTCCCCCTCCTTCAGAGATTACTCAGAGAGAGAGAGAGAGAGAGAGAGAGAGAGAGAGAGAGACCGTGAGGAGAAAGAGAAAACGTGAGAGAGAGAGAGAGAGAGATCGTCTAGAGAGATAGAGAGAAAGAACGCGAGAGAGAGAGAGAGAGAGAGAGAGAGAGAGAGAGAGAGAGAGAGAGAGAGTATGTGTGTGCTGCCTATGCTGCTATTGCTGTTGACATGCAACTCTTTTTCAGAAGAAGAAGAAAGAGAACGAAAAAAAAAAGAAGAAGAAGAAAGAGAAGGAAAGAGAGAGAGAGGATTGGGTTGGGCTAAGTGAGTCGACTTGGTTGAGATTCCGAGTTTAGCCACCATTGAAGAGGTAAGACCATCCAACCATGATTTTTGTTTCCTAGATCTAATCTAAACCCTAACCCTAGGTGTAGATCTAACCCCAGTTGGTTGTGGCAATGAAAATCATACATATCTACACCCTAATCTCATATTTTTCCCATTCAACTATGTAGGTTTGAATCCAAGCTTGATTTCGCAGCCCTAGTAGCGTCTCCAACCATCCACTATCATAAGGTAGGGATTTCCTTTAAGCCCATTTATGATATAATATTACATTGTATGTTGATTTTATGCTTGGAAACTAGGATTTTGTTACGTGACTTCTTGAAACCGCACTTGTTGAAATCTTTCCATGTAAATATGAATTGTATGATGTTCCTTGTTGTGTATGTTGAATTTTGATGTATGAACTATACATAAGTGGTTGGAAAAGGAATTGTGATGATATACATGCTTATGAGGAGATTATGCTTGATTTACGTTGTCACGTGCTTATGATGATTGATGCTACACACCCAAGTGCAGGTAGCGAAGTAGTAAAATACTCGGTAAGACCGAGGTCGATCCACAGGGATTGGGGTTAAGAACACTTAGAGGAATTAGTTTAGGTGAGTGAGATGAAATCTGGTTTATCCACGAGAGTGGAGCAAGTTGTGTATGGTGAAAGACAAAAATAGAAAAGGGGCTAAGGCATCAGGGATCCACCTTTGATTCATTCACAAGATTTGATTTATTGGTCCAACTATAACTCAGCTGGAATTGAATAAAGATTCATTCCAATCGGAAGATGAAACAGTTAAACCATTTGCATATTTCATAAAAGATGGTTATTTGAACCGATTGATTTGACCATGAAGTACTCGTTAGTTGATCGCAAGGAATTCTAAGCATCCACTGTGCCCGGAGTCGACAATAGATCAAGAAATTGTACAGATCAACAACTTTGCCAACAAGTCAACCGATAAGATCACAATTTATACGATCAAATGCATACTTACAAGATAGGAGGCTTTAATTGACCGATCCAACCGTTAAGATCTCGTCTATCGATCGCAGGGAATCCAAGTCATCCAATGTACCCGGAGTCTACAATGGATCAAGGGATTTTACAGATCGATGACTTTACCTGCACTAGCTCGATGACCGTAGGGAATCCAAAGCATCCAACGTGTCCGGAGTCGACGATGGATCAAGGGACTTTATCGATCATGAACTAGCTAATTGGTGTACAAGGGATCCCAAGCATCCAACGTGCCCGGAGTCGACGATGGATCAAGGGGCTTACACAACAATAGCGTCTGCCGAGGTGGATAACTAAACCAATCAACCAAAGAGAACTCCAACATTTACACCACATTGTTGAACCAAAAGAACCATAGCTTGCAAATTTCTTCAAAGGCTTCACCCCTAGCCTTACCTAGAGGTTTAGCCAACCATGCTACAATGGAAGACTAAAACTCACTAAGAAAGAAAATTCTACACTACTCTACACTACAAATGAACGAAAGAAAAAAAACTAAAGAAGAGAAGAGAGGAGTTGTAGAGAATGGGATTTTGAGGGATTGCCTCCTTTTATAGATTTTTTAGAGGCTCCCAAGCCTCCTCCCAATCCTAGGTGGTTCCCAAGCCTAGGTGGCACTCCATGTGTTGGGAAGAGAGCAAGAGAGAGAGAGAGAGACATGTGTTGGGAAGAGAGCAAGAGAGAGAGAGAGAGAGAGAGAGAGAGAGAGAGAGAGAGCTCCTCTCTTGGTTAGTCTGCACGTGAGAGTGGGGAGTGGTTCTCCATTGCTGGCCATGGATGGTGCAAGGTGAGATTGGATCTCCATCATGTTTGCTGTTTGTAGGAAGATGAAGTGCATTCATCTCCATCAGCTGGATCTGTTGGTGATGTTGGAAAGCTGGGAATGGTGAGAGCATCTCCATCTTTTGGCTGCTGGCGCAATGGAGAATGCGGTGGAAGTGGACTGGTTCCTGTTTGAAACCGTTGCTGGACTTGGAGCTTTGATGGACGGCTGGGATGAAGTTGCTGCAGATGGATGCTGGATGAAGGAGATGATTTCCATGGACGGCTGAAAACGCTGACGTTCAGCAACTCGTTTGATGAATGGACGCCTGATTGTTGGGGTCCATTGAGCTGGACAGATGGATGGCTGGAGTGGAGTTAGTTTTGGACGTCCAGCCCTGGTGGACGATTGCAGATGACGGTGGGTCCACCTGCTTGATGGACGACGTTGATGTGCAGCAGCTGAACATCCACTGGATTGGGGTTGCTGTACGTGCAACAGGTGGGAGCTGATGACATCCACCAGCTGGACTTGGATGGACGGCTGATGATTTTTGGACAGTCCACTTGATGCTGGCCGTTTGATGATGGACGTCCAGCAGCTGGATGATCAGCAGCTGGACGGGTGGACTTGCTGCAGCCTTGGACGACTGAAGTTTGCTGGCTGATGATGGAGATCAAGGAAGGCTAGGAGTGGACGGTCCAGGTGATGATGAGATCTGGATGGACGACTGCTGCTGGAGATTGCAGGACAGACGTCCACTGCTGGACGTTGATTGTGGGGGCCTTGGACGCTGGAGATTTAAATACCAGCATGTGTGGGAGCAGCTGGACGTCTAGTTGTTGGATTTGGACGGTGGAGATCCACTGGATGGATGGTTGAATCAGCACATTGGTGGGTCCACTTTTGCTTGACAGTGGATGTGAAGTGGCATGTGTGGCAGCCCATTGGTTGAACTGGATGGATGGCTTGGAATGGGGCCCACATTGCTGTTGTCCGTCCATTTTGCTAGTGGACATCTATTGTTTTGGACGGTTGAGGTTTTGTTCATCTGGACATCAGATGGAGGGCTGAAGTTGTCCTTCTCTGCTGGATGATCGTGTGATGGCCCACCTTGCTGAATTGGATGGTGAGATGGATGTGACCTCCATGGCTGAAGTGAGTGGACTGGCTGAGGTTTGACGGCCTCCAGCCATGGACGGTGATGACGATGCTAGAGATGGAAGCTCCACCTTGCGCATACGTGCAGGAGCTGAGTGGGCACTTGATGATAGGCCGAGCTTTGGACATTGCAGATGCATTGGATGTTCTACGTTGGGATGGTCCACCTATTAGATGGTTGGAAGCTGATTTGCTGGACGATCACCTTGATGGGCGTGATGGACCGTGGAATGATGGTGATGAGGACATCCAACCCCTGTTGCACATGGATGGACGGTGAATTGATTGATGATAGTGGGGTCCACTTTGGACGGCTATGATGGGCTGTGGAGCGTCCAACAGTTTGGACGTTTGAGATGATCTCTTCTTGACCCATCCTTGCAAGTCTAAAAGCTGACTATTGGAAAGTGGGGTCCACTATAGCTGATCTGATGCTCATGAAAGTGTGGCCCGCCTTGATGCATTGTTGGTCCCTCATGTGGACATCCAATCTTGACCGTCCAAGCATGATCATCCATTTTTTTGTGAAGGCCTTGATCACGATCATCATAACATGTCTCAGATGGACCTCCAAAATATGTCGATTTGATGAGGCCCTCTGAGGCTTTAGATCCACCACAGAATATGGTTCACTCTTCGATCTTTACACCCTGATTTTCCTCAGGATTGCCACACACTTGACGTTGATTACTTTTGGGCACTCAATTGTCCTGATTGACTCGGATTTTGTCCAACCTCTCCTGATCACCTGAAGATAGAAAATTCACCTAATGAGAGATAATTAACCGGAAAAACAATGATAATGCCCTTAGCAACCAGGGTTAATTATACAATATTAGGTACTTATCAATTAATGTATTGTTTGCTATGAGATATTGCATATGGATGTTACGTTAATGAAAACTCCTTGGCTCCATACTGATTTAACCGTTGATGTAAAGAGATGAAGCCTGTGCGAGGCCTTGTTACATTGGCATTATCATGTGGAGATTTTAGATGAATATGCCTTATTGTGAAAGTCGGCATTACCATGTGGAGATTTTAGATGAATATGCTTTATTGTGAAAGTCGGCATTACCGTGTGTCTTATTGAATGAATATGTTCTGACATGAGAATTAAGTATTGACGTTACCATGTATGTGTTGTTGGTTGCATATGCCATTATGTTGAGTTTGGCACTACCGTGTGCATATTGTTAGATACGTGCCAAGTGATCCTTATTGAGTCGCTACCTGTGATGGATCCACTGAAGTATGAAATTGATGAATATCAAGACTCTTGAATTGATTGGGGTAAGGAGTGATCATTAGACGTGTGCATCATTTAATGGGATGAATGTTAAACTGACTTAATTAAAGGTGAAACTAATCATACATTCACTGGACCCGGCTTGGTGGGTCAGCCCCTCTGGTGTTAGAGGAAGTGTGCATGGGCCTGTTTCTCTCTCGCTATTTAGTGAAAGTGTGCATGGGCCCGTTTCATTAGTTGGATTTTGGTGCATGGGAAGAGTGGAGTGATCCCGTCCTAGCTAGAACCTCTGGTGACTAGTGGCTGGTGAGAAGAGTGGAGTGATCCCGTCTCATTTGGTCAGGGTGCCTTTGCCAGAGCATGCATTTCATGCATTACATTAATAAAGATCTTTTACTAAGTTGTTTTGATTTGATTAAATGATAATATCCTGCTTGCGTTTACTCTGTGCCATTATTATCATGATTGTTTTAAAGGGATATTCCCCACTATGATAGCATTTAACGCTATCCAACCACATCTCAGATAATCCAGGTGAAGATCCAGTAAGAGAATCGAACACTACGACGAGGTGCTCGAAGGCTCGTGGCAGCAAGTGACGGACGATGAAACCGAAGCGGCTTGAATATGGATTAGGTTTATTGTCTTTGTAGAGTAGATTTATTTTCATGTAACTTATAATAAGCCTCTTATTGAAACTAGAAAGTAGAACATTATGTAATTTGTATGCTTTATGGACATTATCTTGATAACATAGAGTAGAAAAACTTCGAATAAGAACCTTAAATTCCGTCATTTTGCTATGAATGCCATGAATCTGGAAAATAAAGATGAATGTGTGGAAATACATCCTTAACACATTTCAGATAACACCCGAAAACTCGGCCCATTGTGTAGTCTACGAGAGCCGAAATTTTGGGGCGTTACACTCAACCTCCAAGGTATGACACAATCTAAGCCTTAAACCCCTATTACTTGGTCGCTTTGAACTTGACTTTGGCATCTGAGAGTCCCCCGCTGCCCAACGATACATCCCCCCTACCTACTTCTTCCTCTTTTTGCAGGTTCGATGATCCAGAGAAGCTCTCATGTGCGTCTTCCACCTATAGAGGACCAGAGGATGAAAGGCTACGTGGCTGATTACAATTGTTCATATCAGTTGTCCAAATTCGTGTGACAACATTTGGTGTCATCTGGGAAAATACGATTAGCTTCGTGTTCTCACCATCTACGTTCAACAATCGAAGCATGTTCTTTTCTAGTCCATTACTATGGCAAAGAACAAGCGAAAGACAAGTGTTGCAATTGAAGCCTCCTAGCCAAGGTGTCCCGTAGCGGTATCGGTGGGCGTAACGGTGCCCACCATTTTCGATACGGATACGGGCCGTATCGGCCGATACGCCCCTTGTAAGGGTCCATTTTTTTTTTTTTGCCAAAAAATTCTAAAAAAAATATGTATTAAATTCAGAAAATTCCAAACATCCCAAATATGCATTCATTTATAATTTTGAACATGTTTATGGTGGTGAAGCGGTCTACTCTTTGGTGAGAAAGCTGTATCGGGCTGTCTGATGAATTTATGAAGCTCATAACCTAGAATTAACTGCAAAACTTATAAATTCAAATTTCTAACTGTCTATTATAAGTAACACATATTATCCAACCTTTAAACCATAATTTTTTTTTTGAAAAAAATGATTTTCCCTAATTTTTAAAATTATTTCGAAATTAATCCGAAATTAAAAAATACAAAAAAAAAAGCAAACCATGTGCATAATCTGTAAAATGCACATGATTATATTCTATTATAAGTAACACATGTGATCCAACCTTTAAACCAGAATTTTTTTTTGAAAAAAATGATTTTCCCTAATTTTTAAAATTATTACGAAATTAATCCGAAATTAAAAAAATACAAAAAAATAGCAAATCATGTGCATAATCTTGAAATGCACATTTTAACATTTTACAATGGCTAGAACATCATATTAAGGTGGAAAAAAGCGATTAAAGGAAGAAAAATGTATAAATACCTATTTTCGAATTTCTTCAAATTCTAGTTTTGACTGAATGAGTATCCTCCAAATGCAGTTTTGACTATTGAACTTCAACGCAATACAAGCTATCCTATATGGCCTAGATCTATATGAGGATTCAATAAAATCTAGAAAATAGCTAACTGGACTCAACAAACTATGACCCCTACGCAGAGTCGGAACGCGGGTCGAGCCCAACGGTTTTTTTTTTAGGGAGGAGAAACTAGAAGAAAATAAAAAAAAAAGTAATTTTTTTCTACAAAATGGGGACTCTTGTGTGTCTAACCGATATAGTAAAATAGGCCGATCTGCAAACACTGGTTTTTAGCAAAAGAATAGATTAGAAAAGAAATGGGAGAAGAAAAGTGTGAAAAAATAAAAAAACATCAGATTTATATATAAAAAAAAAAGCCGTTTTCCGACTGTTACGGAGGGTAACGGCCGTTTTGGGGCGTAACGGCCGTTACGGGTCAAAATTTTGGGGGTCCCCGTTTTGGACCCCGTATCGCGTAACGGCGTCAGCCGTTTCCGTTACGTATCGGCCGATACGGCCGATACGTAACCGTTTTGGCACACCTTGCTCCCAGCGGGACCCCACCAGGGAGGAACAGGTTCAACAAGCACCTCGGCTCGATTCTTCACATCCCTCGTTGACCACGGATCAGCAGAGGTCACAGTGGTAGAAAGCCTTAATTGCTGCCCTTAAAGATTAGTGTGGCAACATGGCTAAGCAATTGTCCTGCATCACGGCATTCATAGAGGGCATGCCAACGCCACTGTTAACTAACTCTAGGGGGGCAGCACCAGACCAACGTTAGGACGATCAATAGGACCAGCCACTATGGGGGCGACGTGGCCAAGACCAACTTCAGGATGAAGAAGATCGCACCAGTCAAGTAGTACCAGCTCGGTCACCCATTGCCATAGAGCTTGACACTTTCGGCCTCCACCATATTCTTAAGGAGAGGCACCAAGCTCAAAAAAGCAAAGCCTCAAAACAGACCACGAAGAGCGAGGTCCCTTGGGAGGTGCAAACCAAAGAGATATGTAACACCCCATATTTTTGCCAACTCGGGGTATTGAATGTCCTCAGGCATTACCTTAAATTTTCTCAATTAGAATGTGTGACCATACATGCACACATGTTTAAACCCTAGAGGCCTAGAAATTTTTAAGTGAGATTCTAATTCTGAAAGCTCAAGTCAAGAGTCCTAGTGCAGATAAGATGAGCTAGTGGGTTGAAGACTTACCTTAATGTATATGCTGATGTAATTAGGAGTAAGAATAAGAGACAATAAACCCTGGGACAAAAATCCCCCATGTTGCTTAAAGTGTAGAATTCAAACTTAGAAATTTAAACACTGAGATCGCTTTAGTCTGGATTGTCAGGTGAGCGATGTCAATATACCCACAAATTAGTCATAGAATAACTTAGTTGGATAGATTGGAGCCAAAGGAAGGAAGTTTTGGTGTAGGAGTCCAAGAATTTTGATGGTTGAGTGATCCATGTTCGATGGGGACTTAACCAACTAAGTGACGTTTCGTTTGGGGAAAGGAAGTCAGTGAGACTTGGTTCGACCGATTGGAAGTTGGGATTTTTGAAGAAAATGGACAACGAGGTTTAGCTCTATCGAGTAAAACAATGAATTTTGAGAGATATAGGCAAGCCTAACATTCCCGCAGACATAGAACTCTGAGATTTTTTACTTTAAGATTTTTTACGATTACACTTTAAGAATGATTACCTTGTAGGTCGAAGGTAGGGATGAGCCTTAAACCTAGAAAGGAAATTTAGTTATGAGGATTTCCACCCCTAGATGGAGGGATGAAATTGAAAACGAACTTAGAACCTTAGATCCCAAAATCTAGCTTCTAGTTACATGATAATTGCTCAATAACCCCAGAGAAATGAGATATTTTGGACGAAAATGGATGAAATCGATGCACACGATGATGTTTAGCGCGCTTGTGAGGGTGACTCATGACCCAAAACCCAAGTGAAGATGGCCCTCAAGAAGGGTAGGCCTCACTTGTAAAATGGTCTAAGGTAAGTTAGAGAAAACTTGGTGTGATGGGGAGCCATTTCACCTTATGAAAAACAGTCCAGTAAGTCGTAGGTGCACCTATGGAAGTGAAGAAATAATACAGCAAGTCATCAATGCCCCTACGAAGTCAAAGGAGTCTTTCGGTTGCATCGACAAACTGGTGGTGCACCAAGCAGATCTGGTAGCATAGATGTACCAACTTAACAAATTTATCTCCTTCAATATAACTCCAACTGTGGTGATTCAAAAGCCATATTGAAGCTTGAGGAGTCTAATTTTAATTAAAAATAGAAAGTAAACTACAATAAGGTTGAAATTAGTATGTCTTAAAAATTGTCTAGGAAATTGTCAGTTTTAGATAGCTGTTACTTTTATAATTTTAATATTTTTTTTAAAAGTTAGAATGGGTTAAAATTGTAAAATAAAAGTATCATTCACAAATAATTACTGTAAAAATTATAAAAATAATTTAGTAACTAAAAGTTCTAAAAACATTACAAGCAATGGACCCATTGAAACTAGAAGTTTCTGCAACTACATGTTATCAATATATCAGACGTATCTTTTTTATCTTAGAGTTTTAGTCCATGATGTGTTCTTAGGAATTTCTTACAATCATTTCAGGAATCATCGTAGGTGATTAAATTAGAATTTTTTATCTTATTTATTTATTTATATATTTTATTATTCCAGATAATTTACGGTTTAGTCGAATTTGAACTCTTGATGATGGTGATTAGGACCCAATTACTATTTTCTCTAATTGCGAATAAGCCAAAAGTTGAACTTAGTTAATTCAAACCTTAACCACTACACACAAGAAGTTTCGCCACTCAGTCCATTCCATAAATGGTCGGATTAACCCAATAAGCTCTCAACTGCTCGTTGGTGGGCCACTAAATCTGAAACTAAGGAAAATCGTCCGTCTTAGTGGGCTTGGCAACCCTCGTGGGACGTTGATCCGAGAGTGTGCATCAAACCATTCAACTTGGGCTTGCAAGGTGAGCACATGTAATGTGTGAAGCCGCTTAGAGTTCACCAAGAACTTAAGTTATCTGTGCACTTCCAAACTTTGCCAAAGTTGTGTCTTTCGAATCATTAGATCACGATCAAAGTTAGGTCGCTAACCCAAAATATTATTCTACAACTATCCCTAAAGTCGTGACCCCCTAATCGACCATCGATGACTGTTGAACTAATTCAGCATTAAATCTATAACTCGTCGCAATTGAAACATGCATGATCTTAAGTGTGAGTAGATCATTAGCTATTGAAACCATCCCAAGGTTTAGATCACACTTTAGTAGGCCAGGTAAGCCTTGATTAACCAAATAACCCTCTATAGGGCCAAAATTGTGAAACTTTCAGGAGTAGGGCCATTTTTAAAAACCCAGTTCTATAAATAAGTCTTGAGCTGGAAGCCCCAACTCATTTTCCCAAAATTTCAGAGTGAGAGAGAGGAAGGAGAGAGGGAGAGTGAGAAGGAAGATTGGTAGGGGAGCCTCACATACAAGCCCTTCACCTCTTAGAAGCCCTCACAACATCCATAGCCTTCAACCCCTACTTTAGGATGCTCCATTAACTATAAGAGGTAAGTAGAATGGTCACTTTTCAGAAATTATAGTTTTCTCCTTAGGAACTTCCTTTTTCCTAATCTTCAAAGCTTGATTTATGTAGGAATCACAAGGTCTCCCCAAAATTTCAAGGTGTAAACTATTATCTCTAGGATTCTGTTTATTAAACATTAATAGCTATAGTTAATGTAGCTTGAAGTGATTGTTGGTGACATTCAGTGTGAATTTGTGATGTTGCATGCCTTAATTTGACTCACATGTTGCTGATCAAATCCTTATTTTAGCTAGTCATGTGGCTATTATGCAAAATCCTATATGCATGTTTCTTATGTGCTTACCTTAAAGGATTAAATGATTGTTAGATGATATATTCACCATGCATGATG
This sequence comes from Liriodendron chinense, assembly GCA_003013855.2. NCBI lineage: Eukaryota > Viridiplantae > Streptophyta > Magnoliopsida > Magnoliales > Magnoliaceae > Liriodendron > Liriodendron chinense. The sequence continues at coordinate 2,536,561 of ML058403.1, forward strand.
TGAAGGGTTGCTTATATTTGATATTTAGTTACTGGAATCTCAAATTGTGAAGGCATGATGATGGTTAGCTAGAATATTTCTATTTATGTAGATGTTAGAACATGTAACTTGTAAGACCCGTACCCAAATTAGCCAATCGTGCACCTCATTTTCGATGTCGGTTTATCTGAAATAGTTCGAATCAATGAGTTCCAATCGAACATCATATGTCAGTACCGCAACAACCCGAGGCTTGTACCTTGGCGACCGTGCGAGCATTGTGATTCTAACGCCTCACGGCACGCACAATTGCGATACCCAAATGAGAAATTGTAGCCATTGGTGTAACGCCCCGAAAATTCGGCACCCGAGTATGGAGACTCTAATCTCGAGTTCCCGGGGTTAACTTAATAAAATGCTTGTCTAGGAATGTCGCACGTGGAATATGCTCTCACGTGTGTCCTCAATCAGATTCACCTTCATTCTATTAACAAATAATCAGAGTAATGCATTTCAATTAGCAGATCATAAGCAAAGTGGAGGTAACTAAATAAAAAAAATATAGGGATAACACCCTAGAAGTACAATTCAAATGTAGTGCAAGCCCATACGAGAATTATTCGAATTAAAACAGATATAATAGGAAGGGAAAATACAACTACCAAAAGGGACGAAGCTAAAAGACTATAAGACGCCCGCTCGCACCACCAACTGGTCCTATTCCTAAAGCATCTGCATATGTCAAATGGAAGGCGTCAAAACGCCAACATAGTGAAAAAGTAACCCCAAGATTATACTCGGGATATTTAAATTATAAACAGGTTCATATAAGTGTATTGATTCTTAAGCACATTGTCGAATCAATCAAATTTAGGTAATGACCACACACAAATCATACATCATCCTAGGTTAGTTGATTTAATGCATGAATGTCATGATTCTACATATAATGCATGTCTTGGGCAAGCCCTGGCCTAACCAACTGTGCATTGAGAGTCCACCTGTCAAGCAGGCCATAATCGAGTACACCAGTTCAGATGACACAAAGAAATGACATGAAGTGCTCAAGGTAGCATTGACGCCACATCAAGCAACCATGCCACACAAGTCCCCTTCAAATGCAATTTTATGTATGCATGATTTATTAAAGTATTTATTAGTCCAATTCATTCAACAAATTGGTGAAGCCAGAATATTGTCATTGCATCACAAAGTCTAACCGAGACCATCTGGCTCCCTACGATGCAACGCCAGTCATCTCCAGTAATCCCACGATCCGAAGTTGAGTTAATTCTCCCATGAAAACATGGTCTGGACGTGACTCGTCAGTCATGCCCAAATTAAGCGGAAGGGCTCATCGCCCACATATCTAATACAGTTAATCAATTCAGAGGTGCAGGCGTGTCACTTGGAATGAAACCAGTGCATGCCTGGGTCGTTCGAATGGTGCACAGGCACACAAACATCAGCTAGGGTTACGTTTGTCACAAGGGTCATTTGAACAACGATATGTCATCCCTGTCAATGCTCACTGGTCACTACGTGGAGGCACGACCCTAGCGTAAGCCAACAACTCAGAAACGGTGTCCCATACCACCATGCCTGGCTCATGAGACTTTGTGGATTGAGTCGCAATACGATTTTAAGTGGATTATTCACAATGGGAACGATGATATTCTAGATTCCATTGAGTGTGATCATTCAAACACAAAAATGATTAACTCTGAATGGGGCTTATTCACTGGACCCAAGTAGACGACGACAAACCAACAATGGCCACTATCAATCGACCGTGTCCCACTTGGTCAATCGAATACGTCTGTGACTGCCAACCCAATGGCAGACAGTTCACTTAGATCAAACGGTTGTCAGAGCTTAATCCAAAGCAACACTTAACTTATTTTAATAACAATTTGGGTTATTAAATACATAATCATAAATATACCCAAGCACCTGGCCCGACCGATTCAAATGACCCAGATGACACAACCCGGATGACACAGGGCGTCAATACATCCATAAGCATAGATTCATTACAATATTATAAATTTATGTCCTTCAGGAATTTCATCAAACATGTTATGAACCAAACAGCAACAGAGGCATTTCATCGAACATGTTATTAACCAAACAACAACATATTCAAGCAATCACTAATGAAAACTTGTTGAGAAAAGCTTGAGGGTAGATCTTCACCTATGCTCGATTTGGATGTAGCCTGAGCGCCGAAAATTTGGAAAAAATGCTTCAAACCTAAATTATAGGACAAACCTATTGTTAATGGCTTGAATTTAATCATAATTAAATACTAGAGAATGAATTGGGGCTTACCTAATTCGATTAGAACGGTATCTCAACATGATTCAACGAAATGGGGCTTGGAATCGACGAAGAACGGCTTGGAGCGACGCTCCATACCCGAGCCCAATCCCCCACGCAAGCTCACACACCCCCACTCTCACCATTTCTCTTCTTCTCCCTCTCTTCCTCACTTTCTCTCCTTTGCTTGCTCTCCCTAGGGCATATTTCGGATTTGGGGAGAGAATGCCCAAATGGGCTCTATTTATAGTCCCAAATGTGGCCTAAATGGCCCTAAGAGCTTGGCCTTTGGTAATACAGCCCTATGGGAGGTCATTTTCCACTGTTGGGGCCCACCAGAAGGTACACAGGATGATGTAGGCCATGGAATAGGTAAACCTAGTGGTGATCTACATAAGGATACGATCATCCGCATTTCGGATGTGGCGATCGATGATTATGGCGCAGCGTTCATTTAACGGTAACCGATCATCAATCGGGCCCACGACTTTAGGGATAGTTGAGGAAAAATGTTTGAGATTAGGATTCTAAGTTTCGTTAGAATCTAATGGCTCAAAAGTTATAACTTCGTGTAAGTATGAGTGGACAGAATTCACTTAAATTTTGAAAATTTTAAGGCAGATTCACAAATCACATGTGCTACCCTCTCAGCTCCAAGTTGAGCAATTCGGTGTATAGTCTTTACTCAACGTCCCACGATGGTCATCAAATCCAGTAAGACAGATCATATTCCTTATTTTCGGGTTCAGTGGCCCAACAACGAGCAGTTGGGAGCTTGTTCGGAAAATTTGGACATTTCTAGACAGCTTTCAAAGCTTTCTAAATTAAACCTCATTATAATATTTATTTTATTTTTTAATATATTTTTATACAAAACTAAACTCTTCAAGCTTCAATTTGACTTTTGAATCACCTCAATCGGAGTTACAACGAAGGATATATGACTTTTTGAAATTATCAAAAATGCAGGGCTAAAAATGTAAAAATCGGTCGACCGGGTCCAAACCGGTTCCAAATCCGGTCGACTGGTTGTTGCTGGAATGACCTTGTTGGGCTGTTTCATTTGATTTTTATGATTTCGCCAAAACTGGCTTAAAACTTAAGTTTTCTGAGGTCCGTGGGAGCAAAACCTACTCAAGAAGAGTCTCTAATCATGCCCCAAGGTATCTAGAACCTTAAGAAAAGATTGACTCGAGAATAGAGCGTTTCTACGCCAAATTCTTTGATTTTTTTTCTGCCTTTATTTTGAGAGATTAGTTTAATCATGTTTATACTTGGTTAAACCTCCGAGCTAGGACTAAGAGGGGAATCTTGTAATCATTCCATGATGTTTAAGTTTATTTGATTTAAAGATTTTCAAATTAGATGATGAATTTTTATTGATTAGTTCGAATAAAAGTGATGTTATAAATTAATTTGTTGATTGTGGTTATTTTGAACAATTTTGATTTTCTAATACTGATTATTTGGATTTAAACATGTATACATACGTTTGATCGCGTGATTTGATCGAAAATCTTACGGTAACGCCCGATAACTTTTAATTCCTAAGTTGGCGAAAATCTGGAGTGTTACAATTGGCCAAATTTAAGGTAAACCACGCAACGTACACTTGGCGTGGGCCCCACTTGCATAAATCTGTAGGTAGTCCCATCAATCAATCAAATATCTCATCAATCACATCCCTCATGAATACCCTCCACCAAAGTCAAGTTAGCCCATACCTCTTCTATGTACAAGCAAGCCCCATAAATTCCAAACTCATGCCAATGAGCATCCCCCCCCCTCAATTGCTAAGCTTAGAGAGAGAAGAGAGAGAGAGAGAGAGAGAGAGAGAGAGAGAGAGAGAGAGAGAAGGGTTGGGGAGAGTTGTGAGAGAAGTAGTGGAGATTAGGGAAGGAGCTTACTTGGAGAATCATCCAGACTGTCCAATCATCTATCGAACCCAATCCAACCGTCCATCTTCATAGTAAGTGAAGGGAGGACATAATCTACCATTCTTTTCTTTATTTCCTTTCATTTTATTGGCCCATAAGGGTGGAACCCATCTTGATGTAGTTTGCTTTGTAAGGAGGGCTCCATAGTGGCAAGATGGCCGAATGCCCCCTTCTCCCTTCCCCTTTTGCTTTCTTTTATGTACATATGGACTATTCTGGTGCCACAAGTAGGCCACGATGTGAGACAGTGTGGCCCGCACACTGTCAGAGCGCGGACCATCTTGTGTGATCCATCATGATATTTAATTGTCATTCAACCTTTTGATCAATTCACACGGACCTGAAAGGTGGAAAAATACAAAGATTGTCTTGATCCGAAGCTTTTTGGGGCCCACTATAGATGGACAAACTAATGGATGGAGTGGATCATCCACATGTGGACCCCACCTGGTTATAAAAAAAAGGGTGTTGGAGCAAACAGCGTCTAGAGGACGCTGCTGCCCCGCAACGTTGGGGCGTCAGCCCCTTTCTAGGCGTGACCAGGACCCATCATGATTTATAGGTTTCATCCACTCCGTCCATCTGTTTTCCCGGATCATTTTAGGGCCAGAGCCCAAATATGAAGAAGGTCAGCCAGATACGGATCTTAGGTGGGCCACACCAACTGGAAATAGTCTGGACAATGATGTCCATCGTTAATGCATTCCTAAGGCCCACCTTGATGTTTATTTGTCATCAAACCTGTTTATAAGGTCACTGAGACCCGGATGAGGGAAAAACTCAAATATCAGCTTCGTCAGAAGTTCAAGTGGGCCCACCAGAGGAACGGTCGTGCTTGGATGACCTACCGCTGAAACCTTCTGGAGCTGACCTCGTCCTATTCAAACCCCAGGGGCCTATTGCTGAAAGTACTGGTGGACCCCTTTGTAAGGTTTATTTCCCAGCCCACCAGGGGCTGTGGGGCCCATTTTTGGGGCCCATCTTAATGGATGTATTCTCTACCTTGCTGTCCATCTTGGCAAGGGCGTGGGGTCCCATTTTTGGGTGGACTCAACCGTAGTAGTGATAGTTGAGTGCCTACCAATGAGACCTTCCTAAGGCTTAGAGTGACGTTTATATGTGATCAAATTTGTAGGAGGGGACTCTGTGGACCCCACCTTCGTGCATACATTCTATTTAAGCTGTGTGCCATACATTTGTTCTTGTATACAGGCTCAAGTATGGGCCAATTCTAGTCTCAAGTGGGCCATGCCACATAGACTTTTACATTGCTAGTAGGACCCATTGATCGGGTCCCACTCACCACATACGTTGTGCCATTTAAGGATGATGATCTCATGAGATGTTTGACAACATGCTAGTGTTCTTAGACTGATAGTTCACACTGATAATATTCTTAATGTAATACATACCATGCTTATTCATGTGCCCATAAGCATCATCCATGTTATGGATTATGATTGATCAGAGCATATGCTCTTCAGTTTGATATACTTAGGGGACTTGAATGAGATAGGGTCGCCCCACATGATTGTGCAATATGCGCAGATTTTATGCATGACTTGGATTGCATGACTCATGCATATTACATTCTGTATGTCACGATCACCTTTACACCCTAGCGGCATCGGAGTTGTGGCCATTACAGTCACGCCGGGGTTATAGTACTTGGGTGTCGAAAATGTCCTTGGGTGAAAGTCCCTAAACCCTGTGGTACCAGTAGGATACTCTAATGTCCAGGCCGAATGGAGTTATGAGTGCATGAGGGCCGAAGACTTATAGGCCACGTCTTCCTCTGTGTTTGGGTCAGTTGGAAGGGGGTGTGACCTTACCCACCCGGTGTAGAGGGCTATATGCTAAATTGAGTCTGACCAGCTCGTGAATGGGTTGGCTATCGGCAAGCCAGGTGAGCTTTTGTATGCCATTGACGAGGCTGATAGTAAGGTCTTTTTCACTCGCTTGGTTATGCATGCGATGGGCAACAACCAATGTTGGGAGTGTATTAGACCCCAATGATGTCCCAATTGTAAACTGTTATGATATATGACAGTTGAGGATTGACATGCACACGTTGCATTTTCAGCATATGACATTTGGCCATATAGGCCCTTGGATTGCACAGCCTCGGGATGACTGATAGCATTCATAGACTTGTTAGTGTAGCCCTTCATCATTTCCTCTTACTTTGATATTTGTATACTTGTCATATGCATTGTGTAAACATCATGCACTCTCTAAGCTTCGTAGTAAGCTTATGCACGTTGTTTATGTGCAGGACATGCTAGAGTACGATAACAGTGAGACAGGAGCACGTGCCTAATATTTTAACTTTTTAGTTATGCATTGTTTTTCCCTTTCCGCAATACTATACTTAAAAGATTATCATAGTTGATATGCAATGTGATATTTTTTTGTTTGGAACACTTGTAGTTATACTCAAAGAAAAAAAATTACCTTGAAAATCATCCTTGTGGGATCCCAGGATCGAAACCTGGTGTGTGCAAGCTAGGAGTTGAGAATGAGATACTACGGAAGCTTTCGGCACCGAATTCGGCGGCTGGGAATTTAGTGAGCCCAGTCCTCGAGTTTGGGGCGTGACATAACTCATATGTTGAACATGCTCGGTATACTATGAATTGGATAAATATGTGATGCCTGAAAATTGTAATATGCTTATGTAGGTGGTTCTTAGTATTTGTAGTTGGGTCTAGCTTAGCAACTATTCTAATTATTGGGTGGCTGCTTGTGGTCGATTGCCTAGGACTTGTACGGTCGATTGGGTTGCACGTGGATGACTGACCATAGTTGAAGGGCTACGTGGGCATAGGTTCCTAAAGTCGGTTTCTCTGTCATTCTTCACCGTCGATCGGATTATTCCAAAGCCAAGTTAGACTATGTTTGTTATGCTTTCTGTCACCACGCTCTCGAATCTAAAGTACCATAATTCTCACTAGCTAATAGTCAACTTAAAATCACATTGCAATGCGATCTGCCAAGTCCCATAAGCCAGGAATGGTGGTATGGGACACCGTGTCCGCGCTATCGGTCTACGCTAGGGTGATGCCTCCCCGTAGTGTCCATTGAGCACCTTTGGAGGCTATGAGCCTACCGTGTTGTTGAGGAATGGGTGACGAGCCCTTTACTTTGATTTGGGGTGTGGTTGACTAGTTACTGTCCAACCATGTTTGTATTGGGTGAATAACCTGAATTTGGATCGAGGGGTTATTGGCAATGATATGTGTTGCAACGCAGGGAGCCAAGTAGTCCCAGTTCGACTAGTGATATAGTAATGGTATTCTGGCTTCACCAATTGGTTGGTTGAACCAGACTAATAAATACTCAACTAATCTTTCATAAGCATCCCATGGCATACATCCCATGTGATATTCCTTTGTGTTGTTTTGTGTGAGAGTGATGATGGTCATGAGCCCCTCACTGTCTGCTTGGTGTATGCGGGTGATGTGGTGACAAGCCACTCACCGTCCGCTGTGACACTTGTGATTTATTGCATGGGACACGCATCTACATATCATGCATTCATGCACTTAACGACTAGATTATGAATTTAATTTGCTTTCTTTTCTTTTCCTTTTGTGATGATTGATACAAGGGCGTTACCTATGCTTAATATGTTTAATAACATGTGTAACTTAGAGTAATCACACTACTGAGTTAGCTACTCACTCTCACTTGAGATATTGTTTTAAAACACCAACTAGGCGATATCATTGGCATAGATATCGAAGGAACAGACATACTAGATAAGGCCTAGTTAGACCATGTAGTGGAGACATTATAGTTCTAGGACTCAGGCGAGTTGGTGTAGGTGGAGTTCTTCACGGAAGTTCCGTATATTGGAATTTTGAACCAGGACACTAGACTTTTTCTTTGGTTTCATGTGTGTGTGTGTGTGTGTGTGTGTGTGTGTGTGTGTGTTATTATTATTATTAGGTATATTGTAGTTTGTATAATTCCCCATCTAGGAACACACCACTTTTAGAGTTTACATATGAATATTAGCCATATATTTATGGATTTAGTTATCGCTACTTTGCTTTTGTTCTGCAAATAAAAATGAGTTATTCTGATTATTTATACATGAAATGAATATGAATTTGATTAAGGACACACGTGGGAGCACTTCCCATGTGCGGCATTCCAAGGCAACCCTTTTTTAGAGTTCACACCTAAAAACTTGGGATCAGAGTCTTCATACTCGGGTGCTGATTTTCAGGGCATGACAAGATCTGTGGTAAGCTTGGCGATACCCACCAAGCATATCGAGCTAAAGCCCCGGCATCCATCGACGCCCTCCTGGAGCAAACCGAGCCCCTTTTCATAGACAAAATCATGACAGCACGGCTGTCCCAAGGGTTCAAAATGCACCAAATTAAGCCCCACTCAAGAATAGGAGATCCTGTTGAGCACTTGGAGTCCTTCCGAACCTAGATAGAGTTACACGATGCTCCTAGGCCCATCATGTGCAAACCATTCCCTATAACACTTTCCACTTAAAACCTTTGCCACTCAATTCATCTGCGACAAGGGCATCCAGAAACCGACGACTCACCACCTCACGGTGAAGCAAAAAAGCGATGAGTTGTTGAGGGACTACCTGGTCAGGTTTAATGCTAAGGCCATCCAGGTTGACCAGATCGCCCTCAAGACCCTCATGGCTCGACTGAAGATTGGGAAGTTCCTTTGGTCACTCGGAAAAAATCCTCCGATGCCCTTATCAGATCTTCTGAACAGTGCACAAAAGTGCTCTAATGTCAAGGAGCTCGTTAGTGCTCGTAAGGGCGAGAGCAGTTCAGTTCGGGATAAGAAAAGGAAAGAATTCAAGGAAGGGTCCAGCTCAGGCCACAAGTAAAAAAAAGATAATGACAAGGGCGGCACCTCCTGACCACCTAGAGCCCATGTCAGCCATTTTGAACGATACACTCCTTTGAATACCTCTGTCGAGTAGGTGCTGATGGAAATCAAAGAGAAGAGGCACTTAAAGTACTCGAACAAGCTAAGTCCAAATATTGCCTCTTCCACAAGGATCACAATCACAACACCACTAACTACTTTGACCTGAAGCAATAGATCGAATCCCTCATCTAGAAGAGTTTCCTACAAGAATACGTCGACAAGCGCGGAGATGACAGGCCACCTCATTGGCAAGAAGAATAGATCAACAATGAGCCGATAGGGAAAATCAGTACCATTTTTGGAGGACTTGCCAGCAGGGGAGATTCCAATCGAGCATGTTGAGCTCATGATCAGAGTGCCCAATTTGACGACTAGGTGCATCGTGTTAACCTCACCAGTCAACCTGAGAAGGAGCCTCGAATAGACTCTGACCCCATAATATTCACCAAGGAGGACGCATGGTGGCTCCTTCACCCCCATGATGATGCAATGGTGGTCACAATGACCATTGCAAATCTCAAGCTACACAGGATGTTGGTCGACACCGGCAACTCAGCCGACATCCTGTATGCTTCGAATTTTGATAAGATGGGGATCAGCAAATCCTGACTTCAACCAATTTGGACACCGCTACTCGGATTCTCTAGGGAGAGTGTAATGCCAAAAGGAAGCGTTGTGCTACCGGTCACTGCAGGCAAGGCTCCTTGCTAGGTCACCCAAATCGTGGACTTCCTGGTGGTGGACACACCATTAGTCTACAACTCCATCTTGGGTCGACCTTTCTTGGACGAGACACATTCGTAGTATCCATATACCATCTAATGATGAAGTTCCCAATGAATCAGGGGGTGGGCCGGGTCAGAGGCGACCAATAAGAAATGTGACAATGCTACGAGATCGCCTGATAAGGAAAAATGGAGGAGCCCCAGCTTATATAGGTCACCACGTTGGATCCCAGAGAAGAGAGCTCGAAAAGAAGTTCCCTAGTCAAGGACTTGGTATTCGTACAACTCCCTTACGAAGATTCCTTGAGAACTGTGCAGATCAACTCATTGCTCAGACCCCATCTTCGAGCCCAGATTACTGATCTTTTGAGGGAACATGTGGATATGTTAGCCTGGGGTCACCGGAACATGCCTGACACAAACCCCAGCATCATGAGCATCATGATCCACAGGCTGAATGGGGTGGGCTGAATGTAGACCCCATCACATGTGTGTGTGTATGTGGGTGTAAAGAAAAAAAAGAGAGTAGGTAATGGTGGCCGTAATGACCATCACCATTACCTTTATGACACGGATTGTAATGGCCATTACACTTTTGTTGATATACAAGCACTAAGAAACTGCACACCTGGCATAAATAACTTAAAATAAACCGTCCAAATCACAGATCCCAAGTTGGATGGCTGGTAAACATAAGATCACACTGAATCGATTTCTTAATTGGGTGATTGGTGGACATTTAATGGATGGTTAAAATAAGATCAGACATCGGTTGTAATTATGGCATATTTAATGCCCATTAATCAGGGATTAGATTGTAGAACCGATCTGAACTCTGGATGGTGACCCAACTACAGTGAGCTTTGAAATTTGGATTGGTTTAAGTTTAATAGATGCATGCCACTTGTGTGGTTCGTGGTTGACCGAGTATCAACCATCCCACTCTGCCAGAGTATCAAATATCTAATGATGTGGTTTTAAAACTCTATTGAAGAATTCATGTGCATGAGATCCATCCCGTCCATCAAGTGTGCCACCACGTGTTTGGATGGGGGCACAAAATCAGGCTGATTTAATACTCAGGCCTGCTACAGGAAGCAGTTGAGACGGGAAGTCCAACCGTTAAAAATCGTCCAAATTGAATCTGGAGTCCCTCATCGTGTGTACATCCATCCAGTCCACTCATCTGATGAGCCACACCAGGATGATTGGATTCCCTGAAAATTAGGACATTTCAATATTCATTTGGACAACACCACGCGAATTTATAATTTTAGGCATGATTTTACACCATTACTTATGATGTGGGCCACCTAAGTATTGGATTTGATCGAGTTTTAGGATCCATGGTGGAAATATGACGGTGCACCCAATGGATGGTGTGGATCTCTTACATGCACATGTTGCCCTTCATGTGCTGCTCGTTTAGTAGTTGGCAGTTAGGCTACCTGCATGACAGGAACAGTCAGGAGAAAAGACGTGAACCATTGAATTTTTTCAAGGCTAACCCGTGATGATTTTGTGAAATCCAAGAGAGCCATTACATGACATATAAAAAATTAAGCATGGGGCTAAAAAATAGGCCCAACAGCGATTCAAGTGGGCCAAACAGTTTAGAGAGTAGGCATGGCCCTTTCATTGTCTCCAATCGTGTGACCCACCAACATCATGAATTTGGCTGATTTTTTAAGCCTTACATTTAATATTAGGTCCTACTGATGGTCAAAATAGATTTTGGAAAAAACCTCATATTGGGTCCACTCCACTACCAGCATGCCACTCTCCTTCCTAAACACCTTATAGGTAAATGCATTGCTTATAAGACTATTAAGTACGTCAGATTGTGCGACCAGTAACTCATCACACACACCTGTTACAGTGCGTCAGTGGTAAACTCTAAGAGTTTCAGGGCTCCTACGATATATTTTGTTTGGAAGCTTGGAAATTATTTGGGTGGAAAATGTCAAAATACTTACCAAGAAAACGACATTTTCCCTTGATTGGGTTGCTCACTCTTGGTGGAAAACATTTTCCAAGATCTTTTTATAGCAAAAGTCCTAAAAAAATTTTGCAGCCACCATGAAAAACATTTTTTATTTTTTATTTCTCTCCAAATGCTTTCTTAGAAAACAACTAATGTCACTTTCTCCTTTTATTTTACAAGCTCCCAAATAGGTCCTAATGAAAAAAACACTCATTCAATGTGAAGAGGGTAAATAATCATGCACTTGGTTTGCCATAATTTTAAGCTAAAATTCTGCAGGAGCTTCCACCAAACAGCATACCATCATCTCAAATTCAGCACATTCCAACCAGATTTTTTAAACCACATGCAGAACAAATTGGAAAATAAAAACAGTAGTATGTAAATACCAAAATCTACAACTTTGTCTGGCCGCCCTCGGCAGAAGTCCCACATCACAAGCTTAGAGTCTAGACCACCAGTAATGACTGCTAGGAGCATGCCAAGTTAAGAATAATCAATGAGAAAGGAAAACAATTCTGACTGACATGTCATAGGATATTCTAAAGAGGAAATTTTACAGCAATGAAAACAACGTAGGTACTTTGCATCTCATTAAAACTTCATGTTAGATGAATGGATGAGAGGAAAGCTCAGGTGGGACTATCTGAATCAATTTACTTTGTCGATCTTTTCAGTTATGAAAAAAATAACCTATTAGAAGTCTTAAATGTCAATCATCAACCTAGTGGTTGGATATGTATAATGTGATATTTTAAGTCTTCCGGTTGGCGATCTATGTTGATGGTTTTGGGTTAAATTTTACCAGGAAGTAATCAAAAGCATCTTTATAGCACTGTTAATTCTGCATTAATTGTTTCTGCTGTTGTTGGGTGAGAGGGTTTTTCAGGCATCTGTCCGTACTACTGTTTTATTCTAATGCTCAATGGATCTAATGGTGTTCAATGAGCAAACCAAAGGCTATGCAGAATAGGGAACATGTAAAATCTACAGAGCTGACAACACACCTGCTGCCGTGTAGCTACAAAAAAAAAAAAAAGCTTTTATTACTAACTTAGCAATAATTATGATGAAAAAGATGCTTCTTCTCCCTCATGAATCAAATCCTAAAAACACCAAGTGCACCTTTGGTAACTCTTTCGTCAATAAGAATACGAAGGTGATGCATAGCAAGCGTTATGATGACATGCAATTCCTGTGCTCATCATCACATATGGATCCCCATAGGCTACTTTTAAGTTGCAACAAACATAGGATTTAGTACTAAAGACTGCACACTGTCACAAGAGTTGCACCAATACTCATTATTATCTATGGCTCCTTGGTGAAGATCTGAAACAAACTGAATTTAATCAAAGGAGAAGGTTACCCTAATGCGGCAAAAAAAAATCTGGATAAGTGAACCACCAGCTTGAGCTACAACTACTACTACTGCTTGTGAAAAGCTGCACAAGCATAGTGGGGATTATAAAAAAGTTAAGCAATAGGCATTAAAAAAGTCAGTGAGCAACATGATCCAAGGTTTGAACTATGAAAAAACACATCATGCCATTGGTTATAATAGCAAAGTTACAATGGAAGTAGCAATACTAGTTGGTGTTCATGTAAAAAAGGGTAGATAGAGCATATATCTTATGATAATATCTTATTCAGTAGCTCAAGCTTTTCACTACTTACATTTCTGTTGAAAAATTGGAATCAGGGCTATCATGTATTGTTTCGACAATATCCGAACTCAATTTTATAATCCTGGCTGACAAATGTTATATAATGCATTGTTTATGCTTGAACATATAGTATAAATTAATTTGCTTGCCTCAATGTAGCAAGCACACACTCTATCGCTGATATGTGAGGAATTGTAAATTCTGAGGTACTATGTAATGTTCATCTCACTTTATGGAATGCTAACTTTGTTTGGATTTACTTCAATAGTTAGTCCTGCTATTCTAAATATACTAGGATCGAGTAACATATTATTTAGGTTAAACCATTATACAAGCATATATACTCCCTGCCCGAATGTTTTCCTAATATTTTACAATATGAAAATATTCGATAATAAAAAAATATAGTTAAGGTTAAGAACCATTGAAGGTTGGAATCTTTTGCTTCTGTATCAACCTAAAAACTACAACATTATTTGAAATTCTACTAACTTCAATTGTATCTGCCCGAAGATATACCATCTTTTATCTCTTCTACCTCTTCCAACTCTTCCAGCAATGATGAAGAGCAAGCGGCCATAACCTTTGTCACCCCTGCAGCTGCATATATAGTGTTGTTCATAGCTGAATATTATCGGATATGTTTAAGGAGAGCTCCATCGCGATAAGGTGATCTTGAACAAAGTCAATTTATTTATAAGATTATCGCAAAGACGGATGTTGAGTGTCTTTCTTAACTATCAATATTAAAGCCAACATTCTTCCGGTTAATCTTCTATATGACACTAAAAGGGCTAGTTTAGAAGAACAAGTCATGCTCTTCCTACATACAGTTGGGCATAATGTTAGAAACAAAGTTATTGGCAACCGTTTCATTCGATCCGGCGAAACCGTAAGTTGACATTTTAACAGAGTAGTGGACATAATAAACTATCTTTATTCGGAATTTGTTAAGTTCCCAGGTCTCAAAACAATTAAAAAGATATCGATGAGCCCTATTTGGAGCTAATATTTCAGGTTTCTTATAATAAGTCATAAATTTTATAAATAGCTTTACTTATCAACAATATCAATAATCGTCCTAATTAACGTATTCAGAAGGATTGTGTTTGTGCCCTTAATGGTACGCACATTCTCACCCACCTACCAAAATGCACAGGGGTACAAGTTATCTGAATAGAAGGGATATCTATCTCGAAATATGCTTGCATTGTGTTCATTTGACATGAAATTTATATACATGCTAGCAAGTTGGAGGATTCTACCTCGGATGCCCGTATTCTGTGTGATGCGCTCACTCATAAGCTTGACACCTTCCTTATGCCACATGGTAAAAACCCTAACTCTAGTAGCTAGGAAGGTTTTTGTTGATTGTTATAAATGTTAGGAACATAAATTTACAATAAGTTCAAAATATGTAGGTAAGTACTACATTATTAACGCTGGTTATGCGCATACTCTAGGATTCACTGGCACCATATCGTGGTGTATAATATCATCTTCAGGAGTATCAAACGAGAAGAAACCCATCCACTTTAAACAAGTTATTCAATTATCGTCATTCTTAGTTGCACAACGTTATTGAACGTTGTTTTGTGTATTAAAAGCTCGGTTCCTACTCTTAAAAATAGCACCACAATATAAGATTGACACAGGTAAAAATTGTTATCGTATGTTATGTTCTACACAACTTCATATGAATTGATGATAATTCTGATTGAAATGAGGATGAGGGTATGGGTGAAGTTAACAAGTCGCCCAACGATTAATGTAGTAATGACAAGGGCAACGTCATACTGAATGTTAGTCAGCTCGAAAAAATTGTATGGTAGCAAAGGCAAGATGAGATTGCGTTGGGGATGTGGAATGACGTCCATCCTTCAGACCAAAGGGACACTACTTGATTGTTTTTTCTTTTCTTCTTGGAATGGGCTTGTAATAACATTTTAAAATTGTTTGCTTTTTTCTTTACATTTTCTTTCTTGCTACATATATGATGATTAATTACATGACATCTTAATCTTATCATTTACGTTCATCTTGCCAATTACATTTACCTTGCTTACATATTACCCACACTATCTATTTCTATGACATCTGCTTGTGTTGAAAAATATTTTTCAATTGAAACATTGCAGTTTTATAATTCGACATCATTGTAGGAATCGACACGTAGTACTGTTAGATAATGGGTTCATAGAAGGTAGATTTGGAATTGGCTCCCGATAACATATAAGACTACTCAGTTGAACCATAGCTAAGATGGTCCCCAATAAAGCATAACAAAAAATCACTTGTAGAGAACTTGCTTTCAGAGAACAAGCACATTGAGTGGACCATCGACATGGATAACATATTAATAGATGGTTTGCTAGAGTGCATAATTTAGGATGTAGATCCGATAATGGTTTTCGGAACAACTCCTATAATCCTATATGTTTAGAACTTTTCAGGTCATTGGAATCGAGTTGACTCTTGACAGGTGTAAGAATCGAATGCGTACCCCGAAATAATGGTACAATAAAGCGAAAGATATGCTGAATGCTTTCAAATTTGGATGAGAACTTAAAAGGAAAATTGTCATCGCTTCTGACGAGGTGTGAGAAGAGTATGCGAAGGTATAAATTTTGTTTAAATTCTACCATAAGATTTGTTTACCTCCATGGGTCAAACGTTTAGTAACAATTACTTTCATTTTATTAGTACCATGTACAAATATGTGCTAGAGGAGTTGCAAGGCCTAGATAGGGCTCTTTACACTGATGTGGTTGAACGCCTATCTCAAAGATGTTAAACTGTTTCTGAGTCTCCTTGTCCACAAAAGGCTAGACTGGCTATAGAAGAAGTTTGGTGTTGAGACTGATGTATGATTTTAGTTAGCGGGAGAATGGGTTGTCCCGAACAAATAAATTTGGTTACTTATTTTTTTATTTTTTTGGTCTGTGGGATGTATTTATTGTGTATCTCATATGCAATAGAAAAAATTATAAACATAATATAGGTTGTGTCATTTGAGAATGGTGGTTCCCGAATTATACTATCGAACGCCACACATATAGTCCATGCGGGCTACTATGCTAACTTGAAGTTTTGTTTGGACTATGGATTGGCCTACCCTGGGTACATCTTTGTATATAAGTACTAGTAGGTAGAATTGTGTATGTATCGACATTCTCGGTCACGCACTAAGACACATATATTATATGTTGGGCACTAATGACACCCTTGCTATTATGATAGAACTTTCTATTTATCTGCTTCAGTTTGAGTGTAATAGGCAACATCAAATTACAAACACAGATGGCATGATCTATTCTTTAGCAGAGAATGATAAAATTGTTAAGTCCGGATACACAGTACGTAGGTATAAGTTGCAGTTGAATTATTGTTAAAATATATTCTAAAAATTTGTATCATGTTTTATCTGTAGGTGAAGATGGGCAAGGACAAGATCTTCAAATGCTACGTGGTATTCTGTGGCCGAGTTTCGGGTATCTACCACACATGGGACCAATGCCATCAACAAGTCAATCATTATAATGGGAATGTTGGGAAAACCTCGCGGAAGCACAGAGTTGAATCAATCGATCATCACAAGCACATACAAAGAACAACCACAGAGAACAACCAAATTTAACGTGGAAAACCCTTCTGGGAAAAAACCACGACACAAAGCGATAATATGCACTATGAAATTCAGAAGATTACAGAAAATACCAACCTAGAAGCAATGAATCTAAGAGGAAAAACCCTTTTTCTCTCTCTCAAAACTCTCATCTCTCCCTAATAGTGTAAAACACGTATTAGCCTTAACCCTAATCCCATTTACACCCCTTTTATAAGAGAAATCCGGAATTAGAAACAATTAGCGCAAAACCACGCAACTATCGGGCTCTAGGGTCAGGCGCTTGAGCCATCGTCAGTCGCTCGACAGGCTCAGGTTTAGGCGCCCGAAATCCCTCCAAAAACGTCCAGAGAGTTTTGGCCTAAAAATCGAAAATCCACGAGCGAGGTTGGGTGCCCGACCTCCTGGTCGGTCGCCTGAACCCCCTCAGTTACAGCCAGTTTGAAGGCTCCATCGAGGCTTCAAACAGAACTTCCTCTCTTGCTTCTTCCATCATCTCATCTTCAATCATAGCTTTATCGCTCTTTATGCACACTGTGTCTCTATTCCGTCTTTGCCAATCCCAGAGAAGTTGCGTAGAACTTGAACTTCTCTGTAGGAACCACCTTGGTGAGCATGTCTGCAGGATTCACACTAGTATGAATCTTGTCTAGAGTAACATCTCCTTCCTCAAGCACCTGTCAGATAAAATGGTGACGCACATCAATGTGCTTAGTACGAGAGTGATAAATAGAATTTTTTGCCAAATTTATAGCACTAGAACTATCACAATTAACCAGCACGGCTTCCTGCTGAAGCTCCAACTGATTCATCATTCCTCTCAACCAAACTGCTTCCTTGAATGCTTCTGTTACTGCCATGTACTCAGCTTTAGTAGTGGAAAGAGCCACCACAGACTGAAGCTTCGACATCCAACTAATTGCTCCACCCGCTAAAACAAACAAGTACCCTAAAGTCGATCTCCTTCCATCCACACAACTTGTGTAATCAGAATCTACATACCCAACCAACTTGTCCTCTGACCTTTTGAATGTTAGGATGTAGTGTTTTGTACCTTGAATGTATCGAAGTAACCATTTCACTGCCTCCCAATGTTGCTTGTCGGATTTAGCCATAAATCTGCTTACAACACCCATGGCCTGTGAAATATCCGGCCTTGTACAGA
The DNA here is from genome assembly GCA_003013855.2 of Liriodendron chinense. Taxonomy (NCBI): domain Eukaryota; kingdom Viridiplantae; phylum Streptophyta; class Magnoliopsida; order Magnoliales; family Magnoliaceae; genus Liriodendron; species Liriodendron chinense. The sequence continues at coordinate 2,554,876 of ML058403.1, forward strand.
CCATGGCATACATCAAACTACCCACAACATTAGAATAGGGCACATGAGACATGGCATGCTTTTCTTCATCTGTCATGGGACATTGCTCTGAAGAAAACTTGAAGTGAGCCGCGTGGGGAACGCTGACCGGTTTGGACTTGTCCATCCCAAACTTTACCAACACATTTTCAAGGTATTCGGCCTGAGATAACCACAACCTGCTCCTCTTCCTGTCTTTATGAATATCAATATCAAGAACCCTATTTGCAGCCTCCAGATCCTTCATCTACAATGTCCCTGAAAGATAAGTCTTCAATACATCGATATCAGACATGCTATGATTGGCAATAAGCATATTATCGACTTATAACACCAGTATGAGAAATTTTTCATTACTCAGTATCTTGAAGTAGATACAATGATCGTACTCGCTCTTGGAAAAGTCTTGACTCATCATGAAGGAATCAAACTTTTTGTACCACTACCTTGGTGATTGTTTGAGACCATACAATGATCTCCTCAACCTGCAAACCTTGTTCTCAGCCCCTTGCACTGTATAACCTTCTGGCTGCACCAAATAAATCTGCTCTTCCAATTCCCCATATAGGAAAGCAATCTCTACATCCATCTGTTCCAGCTCGAGGTCGTATTGGGCAACCAACTCCAACACGAACCTAATAGATACCTGCTTCACAACTGGCGTAAATATCTCACTGAAGTCCACACCTTTACACTGAGTGTATCCCTTTGCTACCAATCTAGTTTTGTACCTATCCTATTTCTTTCGAAAAATCCACTTATACCCTATCGTTTTTCGACCCATAGGAAGCTCTGCTAGCTCTCAAGTTTCATTCTTGTATAGAGAGTCCATCTCGTCTTGCATTGCCGCCTTCCACTTTTCAGCATCTACATCTTGGAGTGCCTCCTCAAAGTTAGAAGGATCCCCATCATTTGTAATAAGGGCAAATGCAATGTTTGAGTCATCTCTATACCTTACCGGTATCCTGCGATCCCTGGATGGATTTCTTTACACAAGTGGCTTCTCCACCTGATCTTGCACCTCTGACTGCATCTCAGTATCGTCCTGTGTCTCATCTTTGTCAACTTGGATGTCAATTACCTCTGATTTTTTCGGTTCCTTTGGCACATCCTTCTGGAATAAAGAACCCTCATCAATCCTGACATCACAGCTTATGGTGATTTTACGAGTGACAGAGTCGTATAGTCTTTAACCCTTCACTCCATCACCATAGCCAACAAAAATACGTTTCCTGGCCCTTTAGTCTAGCTTATCTCTTTCAACTGAAGGTACATGAAAATAAGCTTCACAACCAAACACACGTAGACTTGAGTAGTCTAATGACCGACCACTCCACACCTCCTCTGAAATTTTACAATCTATAGCTATAGAAGGGGACCGATTAATCAAGTAACAAACCGTGTTAACGGCCTCAGTCCATAACTCTTTTCTCAACTCAGCGTTATTGAGTATACACCAGGGTCTTTCTAAAAGAGTACGGTTCATCCGCTCAGCCACACCATTTTGTTCCTATGTGTGATGCAATGTGTTGTGCCTCACGATTCCTTCATCTTTGCAATATCGATTAAACTCTCCAGAAGTGAACTCTCTACCATTATCAGTTTCCGACAATGTCAATTTCTGCCTTGTCTGATTTTCCATCATCACTTTTCAATGCTTGAAAGTGGTGAAAACATCGAATTTATTTTTTAAAAAATAGATCCACACCTTCCTACTGTAGTCATCAATGAAAGACACAAACCACAATGACCCTCCAATAGAAACGACGGGCGACGAGCCCCATACATCTAAGTGGACATACTCAAGCACTCATTTACTAACATGTTTTCTGATTTTAAAAGATAGCCTAGACTGTTTACCATACATGCAATGCTCACATATATTTAAATTCGTGCTTTTAAAATTTAGAATCAAAGAACAATCAGAAAGTACCTTCATGCCCCGCTCGCTCATTTGGCCTAAGCGTGCATGCTACATACAGTGCAGATGTGGAATCGGCTACAGTAGCTGCAGCTCCACCTGATAAAACACTCACAATCAACTTGTAAAGGTTTCCAAGCCTCTGTCCCTTCATAATGACTAGGGCCCCCTTTGAAACCTTGCAACACTGATCAAATTCAGTGAATTTGCACCCCATCGCCTCAAGTGCACCAAGAGAGATAAGATACTTCTTCAACTTAGGAACATGGTGCACTTCCGTCAATATACGTTCGATCCAATCGAACATCTTGATACGCATCATACTAATACCCACAGCTTTACAAGTGTAGTCATCACCTAAGAACACTGAGCCGCCCTCATACTCCCTATAGGAATCAAAGGCACTCTGGTCAGGGCATACGTGATACGAAGCCCCGGAGTCTATAAGCCACTCATCATAGAGAAAACCCAACTTCGACACTGTCAGCACTTCACAAACATCACTATCGCTGCCCTCAGACACTTGTGCGGTATTGGCCTCCTAGAAGAATCTTCTGTCTTGTCTTTCTTAATTTTAAGACTCTTATAGTCCTTCATGTGCCCTGACTAATCACAGCCCCAACACTTCAACTTTCCTTTGCCCTTGCCCTTTGATTTGGATCTGGAATGTGACGATCTATTACCCCACTCCAAATTTCTTCCTCTCAGAGGAAGACCCATCGTCACCGTTCTTCTGTCTCATCGCTTTCGACTAGGAGGACTAAAAGAATGGTCTCAACGTTTATGGTTTCCCTGCCTACACACAAAGAGCCCCTGATGGTCTCGTATGAACTAGGAAGCGAGTTCAGCAGAATGAAAGCTTGATGCTTGTCCTTTATTTCTTCACCAATATCCAGCAACTTGCAAATCAATTGGTTAAATTTGGTAATGTGGTCGTCCAGATCGGCCCCTTCCGCCATCTTCAATGAGAAAAGTTGCATCATTAGATATATACGTCTGTTTTCCAGATATTTCTTTGCATAAACGCTCTCCAACTTAGTCCATGTATCTCCTGCAGACTTCTCTCTCATCACGTGATAAGGAAAGTCATCTGTCAAGCATAATTGTATAGAGGTTCTGGCCTTCTTGTCCATCTGAGTCCACTCATCTTCCTTCATAGCCTCAGTCCGCTTTCCAAGAGCGCCCTCGATGCCTTACTGAATTAGGATGGCTTGCATCTTCACCTTCTATAACTCGAAGTTGTTTTTGTCGGAGAACTTCTCAACATTAAACTTCGTGTTCAATGCCATATGTCGTTTCAGATTCGAATCCTGCTACACCCAACTCTATCTCTGATACCACTTGTTGGGAAAACCTCGCGGAAGCACATAGTTGAATCAATCGATCACCACAAGCACACACAAAGAACAACCACAGAGAACAACCGAATTTAACGTGGAAAACCCTTCCAGGGAAAAAAACTACAGCACAAAGCGACAATATGCACTATGAAATTCAGAAGATTACAGAGAATACCAACCTAGAAGTAATGAATCCAAGAGAAAAAAACCCTTTTTCTCTCTACCAAAGCTCTCATCTCTCCCCAATAGTGTAGAATACGTATTAGCCTTAACGCTAATCCCGTTTACACCCCTTTTATAAGAAAAATTCAGAATTAGAAACAATTAGCGCAAAACCGCGCAAACTATTGGGCTCCAGGGTTGGGCGCCCGAGCCATCAGTCGGTCGCCCGACAGGCCCAGGTTTAGGCGCCTGAAACCCTCCAAAAACGTCTAAAGAGTTTTGGCCTAAAAAGAGAAAATCCACAGGTGAGGTCGGGCGCTCCACCTCCTGGTTGGTCGCCCGAACCCCCTCGGTTACAGCCAATTTGAAGGCTCCACCAACAGGGAATAGGTACCAAGTTTTCAGTTCATTCAAGGAAGCGAAAGACGCGTTGAAGTATGCAATAGGTGATTCACAGTCCTGGAGTGATGAAGCCCAAGGAGACCTCTCTGAATAGTCCATGTATGAACAACCAAGCCATAGTTCCGCAAGCTCAACCCGGCCCTTCTTCGAACAGCCAAGCCATATTTCCACAAGCTCAGCCTTGCCCTTCTTCTAGGGAAGTCGATATGCATGAACGACTTTTGGAGGTTCGTGGTTTAGGACGCAATTATGTTGTGGGGGTCATTGAATCCCTTTTCTGACTGTTCATAGCAACTCTCATAATGGTGTGGATGTTCGAGTTAGTCTTCATCGATCCGTCGGGGATAGTTGAATGGTGGGAACTTCTTTTTAGGGTGTTTTTGAAATTTTAATTTTTGTTATTGGCCATCAGTGGGTAGGTACTGATGCTGGTGTAGCTATAAGTTCAGAATCTAGACTTTAGAATTTGGGACATTCAATTTTCTATAAGTGTTTGAACACCTACAAAGATCACATATATGTTGATCGGGGGACGTTGTTTGAACACAATATCCATTATCCCAGCTGGAACACAGGTTACAACTCCAACTGTGATGGCCAATCATTATATCCATCTAGCCCATCGGTCTATAAATCTGATTTTTGGGCCAGATCCGAAGATTGTAGTTGTTTCTAATCCCAACGCCACCATATATAGTATAGGAACCCATGGTGATGCAGTGGATACTGAGGGTGGGGATTCAGTAACTCCTGGATGTTTTAGATGGTTCCACGTATGAATTGGCCATGCCAGAACGAGATGATCATGGCCCAGTATGAAGGAGATGCTGAACATGGTTTGACATTGACCACCTAGGTCGTTTTATACACTGATCCACCAGATGACACGGTCTTTCCGAAACCATATATGCAATATTTATCTCGTGCACATCCAATCACAGCGCACTAGATGCACTGAAGTCGTAAACGGTGGTTGTATTGCACAAGTTACATGTAATGTAAAGAAGTCAGATATTCCCCTCCAATTTCCTGGAAAGACGTAATCATGGTAGAAATACTACCCATCACGGTGGATTCCACCCATCCAAGCACGCCCTTAAGCTCAAGCGGACCATACCATAGAAAATAGTGGGGGTAGTCCTGTTTATTTGTAATCCAAATTATTCATTAGGTCACATGAACATCCATGAAGGGAAAGCAAAAATATCAGATTGATCAAAAGCTTCCATGGCCCCAAATAAGTTTTCAACAATAGACGACATTCAATTTGCATTGTTTCCTGTGGTGTGGTCCACTTGAGCTTTGGATATGCTTCAATTTTCGTCTCAAGCCCTCAAAATGAGATGAAAAAATAATTGGATAGTGTGGATAACACATGTACATCAAGGTGGGCCCATAGAGTTTATTTTACTGCACAATCCGACATCCTTATGCTACGTTAGACAATGGAGTCATTTAGGAAAGCAGGCCCTGCATGAGTATTTTTTTTCAATCCACTTATAACATCAGGAGCATTAAAAAATCAGCTAAATCCTTGTTTCAGGTGGGCCACATGATTGGAAACAATGCACAAGGCGCGGCCTATTCTCCAAACTCTTTCCAATTGTGTGGCCCACCTGAATCATGTGTGGAACAGATTTTTAGGCCCCTGGACTAATTTTTTATATGGCACATAATGGTTTGCATGATTTTCACAGTAATCATCATGGTTAGCCGTTCACGTGTCTTTCCCTAATGTTTCATATAGTGTGGCCTAATTGAGTTTTGGATCTTATCCATTTCTGGCAAATGTCATAACATGAGCCGCCAAAAGATTCAATGGGGATAGGCCCCGCAGATGGATAAGTGGATTCTATGCTTTGGAAAATACAAAATAGCAGAGAAATACCGAGGATGTGCGCTTGAAGTTGAGGGAAAAGTGACATGTTAATCAATTTTATTTCAAACTCTCTTTGAAAAGATCTTAGCTCTGAATTTCTGGATGCTCTCAATGATTTTCTCACCACTCATACTCTCGGCCAACTTAATACAAAAATTCGGTGGGTCCTTTGACTAGCATGTAGGTGTACATTATATGATCATACGCTCCATCCATATTGAAGGAATAGTATTGATATTATACACGGTGTAACTATAGTACTTAAGAGTGGTGGCAATAAAAAAGTAGATGAGGAAAGAAAAATGTCACATTTGAGAAAAATTATAAAAAAAAATGTGAAAGATATATCCTTAAATAAAAATTTACTTCAGCAAATATTATTTCAATGAAAATGTGGAATATTCAATAGTTAAAAAGTGAAATTTCTATTTGGATTTCTTCCGTCCTTATTTTTTGCAAATGAGGAAAACTCATACATCTTCCTTAATTACTTTTTTAATTTCCACCCATGTGTGGCACAAACCTATGTGAAGCCCCCCACCGAACAAATAGTCTAGATGAATGGATTAAATCATCTAAGCGTACAACCCTCAGTGTAATCCAACAACCATGGCAGCCAAGTTTAGGGTTTTAAAACTTTTGTTGTATGATAATATTTAACACACACACATATACACGTGTGTAGCATTTAGTGACAATTTAAAGGACAAAACCATATTCACGATCCCTCGGGTCTAGCCCAACTCAAAGTCAGATAGTTTAAATTTGAATTGACAAAATACAGGCCAAACCCAACGACCTTGACTTTTTAGCGATTTGAGTCATGTTGGTGACTCGGTTCAAGTTTTGCTACCCCCAGGGGTGGTCCAGATCGCCATTTGCCATTTCTATAAAATAGATGAATCAAACCACCAATTCATGTTCAGATGTATCAAGACTCTTGTATTGGTTTTTCACTACGCAGAAAATTAGAACTGTTGTTAGGATGTGTTACTGACAAAGTGATGAAAGCTTGTCATTTGTTTTTGGGCCGACTGTGGCATTATGATTGGAGTGCTTTACACGATGGGTGGAAAAAATACTTGCACTTTCTAAAAAGATGATGTGAAGACCATCTTGGGTCCTATGAAAGAAGTGGTGACACTCAAGCCATCTAGTGGGGAGGGCGATACTCTTCTCTTTTGTTGCACAACACACCAACAACGCCGGTGAACCGAGATCCAATCTCCGGTCTCACTCACAAACGATAAACAAAAAGAAATAATAACTAGAAGTAGAATTCATACAAACCAACAATCCACAAGACATAATTTATGTGGAAAAACCCCAACAAGGGTAAAAAACCACGGGTGCAAACTTCCACTACGAAGAAAACGAAGTTACAAACAATACACTTACCTTCTCCGATGCTCCCATGCACAGAGATGGCCCTTTTGCTAATCCTCTCGCCTCTTTCTCACCTTGGACGTATAGAAACTCTAATCCCGGTTTACACCATTTATATAGTAAACTCTGAAAATAGAACAAAAAATAGGAAATCCCGCACTTAAGTTCGCGGCCAGTCGAGCGCCCGGTCAAACTAGGTTGGGTGCCCGCCCAAACAGAAAAACGTCCAGTAAGTTACGAAGAAAATCAGCCGAATATCGGGCGCCCGGTCACAGACCGTCCGGGCACTCGACTGTTCCCAGAACAGTCCAGAGACATTCGTCTCAAAATACTGAATATCAGGCGCCCAGTCCACTAACCGTCCGGGCGCCCGACCATCCCTAGATGTGATTTGGCTCCACATCTCAACAATCTCCCACTTGGAGACACATCACCATAAACCTTCATCTTCTACATCTGGAGTGCATCACCTCCCCATCTTCAAGCTTGAAGACCAATCAAAGCTGAACAGAGCTTCAGCTTCTCCCATGTGACTGCCTTGGTCAACATATCCGTAGGGTTCTCACTTGTATGAATCTTCTCAAGAGCAATCGATCCATCTTCTAGTAATGAACGTATGAAGTGATATTTGATGTCAATATGCCTGATCCTTGAATGAAAGACTGAATTCTTAGCCAAGTGTATTGCACTCTGACTGTCACTGTACAGCTTACAATCTGCTTGCTTCTTCCCCAACTCTTCCATAAAACCTTGCATTCACACCATCTCCTTCCACGCTTTTGTCGCTGCAACATATTCTGCTTTCGTTGTACTGATGGACACTATCATCTGTAACCGAGAGATCCAACTGACTGCAGCACTACCCAGGGTAAAGACATACCCTGTTGTGCTCCTTCTGTTGTCGATATCCCCTGCCAAATCTGAGTCGATGTAGCCTTGTAGCTTGATTTCTGATCCTCCATAATACATCCCTATATCCACAGTACCTGCTAGGTATCTGAAGATCCACTTCACAGCTACCTAATGTTCCTTCCCGAGGTTGTTCATGAGCCTACTAACAACTCTGCTTGAGTAATATCTGGCCTCGTGTTAACCATAGCATACATAAGGCTCCCTATAGCTGACGCGTATGAGACTTTAGCCATGTAGTTCCGTTCTTCCTGCATCTTAGCTCCTTGCTCCTTAGAAAGTTTGAAGTGGTTGGCTAATAGAGTGCTAACCGGCTTAGCACCTCCCCTGCTGAATCGATCAAGTACCTTGGTTATTTACTTTGCTTGTGACAAAACTAGCTTCTTGTTTTTCTCGTTACGCTTTATCCTCATGCCTAAGATTTGTTTTGCAGCTCCCAAATCTTTCATGGCAAATTCTCTAAACAGCTGTCTTTTGATATCTGAGATGTCCTTCATGCTTGATCCAGCCACAAATATATCATCAACGTATAGAAGAAGAATGATGTACGACGTATCAAACTTCTTCAAGTAGCAACAGTTGTCTGCATGACATCTCATGTACCCGTTTTCCGTCATGAAACTGTCGAACTTCTTGTACCAATGCCTCGGGGCCTGCTTCAGGCCATATAGACTCTTCTTCAGTCTACGCACCTTGTTCTCCTTTCCTGGTGCCACGTATCCTGTCAGCTGATGCATGTATATCTCCTCTTCAAGGTCCCCATAAAGAAATGTTGTCTTAACATTTAGCTGCTCTATATGTAAGTCCTCTGTAGCCACACTCAAGACCATGCGAATTGTAGACATCTTCACCACAGGTGAAAATATTTCTGTGAAATCGATACCTGCCTTTTGTTGGAACCCTTTCACAACCAATCTGGCGTTGTACCATTTCGAACCATCATGCTCCTCCTTCAATCTGTAAACCCACTTGTTATGAAGAGCTTTCTTACCCTTAGTAGAGCGACTAGCTCCCACGTACGATTGGACTCAAGAGAGTCCATCTCATCATCCATGGTCTGCTCCCACTTAACCCGTGTATCTAACTGTAATGCCTCTTCAAAACACCCTGGTTCACCATTATCTGTTAGCAGTAGATAATGTAAGAAGGGTGAGTATCGGACCTTGGGTCTCCTCTCCCAAGTAGACCTCCTCACAACCAGTGTCTGCGGCTCTGCCTCAACATGCTCCTATGCATGCTCATCCTGTGGCAGTGTGACACCTGTGTCTGGTAACTCTTTTAATTCTACAAATTCCTTCTCATCGGCCTTGTTCTGCTTTTACTGCACACTGCTCTTATGCATCACTTTTTCATTGAAGACTACGCCTTTGCTTCTGATGATTTTTCGGTTCTCTGTGTCCTAAAACCGGTAACCAAAATCATTATGCATGTAGCCTATAAACGCGCACCTTCTGAACTTCGCATCCAGCTTATTTATGTGCTCTGCATCAATGCGAACATAAGAAGTGCAACCAAATACTCTGAGATGTGCAAGGTTCACCTCTTTTTCGGTCTACATTTCTTCTAGTAGCCCACCATCCAATGGTGTTGAGGGACTTCTATTGATGAGATATACGGCAGTATTCACAGCATTCGCCCAAAACATCTTGGGCAACCCTGCATGTAACCTCATGCTCCTGGCGCGCTCAAGGATGGTCCTATTAATGCGCTCAGCTACACCGTTCTGCTGCGGTGTCCCGGGAATACTTTTTTGATGTTTGATTCCATTTTTTGTACAATACTCCTCAAATCTCTTGTCACAATATTCTCCCCCATTATCCAATCTGAGACACTTCACAGTTTTACCTGTCTCATTCTCTACCATAACCATCCACTTCTTAAATACATCAAACACATCCGATATATGCTTTAAGAAATAAACCCATAGTTTTCTACTAGCATCATCAATAAAAGAAACAAAATAACGTGAACCACTAAGAGATGATACCTGTGCCGGTCCCCACACATCAATGTGTACAAGCTCCAATAGATGCATCTTTGGAGCACTTCCTGTCTTCTTGAAGCTTACTCTCTTCTGCTTGCCATGCACTAATTCTCGCAGAATTCCAGATCGATTGCCTTCAATACTGGTAGCTTCCCCTTTGACAATAGCACTTTCATCCCCTTCTCACTCATGTCCCAACCTCTGATATCATAACTGCCCGTTCATTGCAGTTGATGTGACTGCGAGTGAACTGTACGATCCGGAAGTCACGTACAAGGTACCTTCCTTCTTGTCTCGAGATATTACCAAGGCACCTTTTGTGACCTTCCAGGAATCACTAGTGAATGTCGTCACATATCCAGTATTGGCCAACTGCCCCATTAAGATCAAATTCTGTCTCAAAACTCGGTACATGTCTGACATCCTTCAACTTCAAGACCGTTCTGTCTTTCTGACTTAAGCGAACGTCACCCAGGTAGACTTTTCCGAGGTCACCTGACACATAATCACGAAGAACTTCTTTTGATGAAATGGCATGAAACGAAGCACCCGAGTCTATAACCCAAGACTCATTCCGTGCATCAAGAGATAAGATCAACGCCTCTATGTCGCTCTCCTCAGATAGGTTCACTGAATCCTTCCCACATTAAGAGCTTCCTTATTGTTTCTTAAGCGCCCTGCAATCACGCTTTATATGCCCCTTCTTCCCACAATGCCAACACCCGTCCTTGTCTTTCGGTCCCTTGGACTTATTCCTCGACTTAGAACGCCCATGTTTATTGACTCCTTTGTTCGAAGATCTTCCTCTTCCTTCAACATTTAGAGCATTATCTGAATCCCCTAAAGCTCCCGATGCCTTCCTTCTAGATTCTTCGCTTAGAATTAGACCGGCCGCATCATCGAATTTCAACTTCGTAGACCCTGAAGAATTGCTCGCAGCAATCACCAAACCATCCCAACTGTTTGGCAAACTAGACAAGATCAATAGTGCCCTAACCTCATCATCAAAAGTGATGCCAATGAATTTCAATTGGCTCGTGACTGTATTGAACTCGTTTAGATGTTCAGCCACGCCCCCACCATATGACATATTCATGTTGAATAGCCCTTTCATGAGATGAACCTTATTGGACGCCAAGGGTTTCTCATACATCGTAGCCAAAGCCTGCATTAATTCTTTTGTGGTCTTTATTTTGGATATATTGAAGGCGACGCTCTTAGACAAAGAGAGTCGGATCGTTCCTAAAGCCTTCTGATCCACTGAATCTCATTCATCATCTGTCATCTTCTCTGGTTTCTTCTCTTTTCCTCCTAGAGGAATATAGAGGTCCTTCTGATACAGATAATCCTCAATCTACATCTTCCAGAAGGCAAAGTTTGAACCATCAAACTTCTCAATTCTAGTTTTCCCTTCTTCCGTCATCGCTCCTACTTGAACTAAACCAATAGCTCTGATATCAGTTGTTACGCAGCACGCCAACATCGCCGGGTGAACCGAGATCCAATCTCCGGTCTCACCCACAAACAATAAACAAGTAGAAATAATAACTAGAAGTAGAATTCACACAAACTAACAATCCATAAGACAGAATTTATGTGGAAAAACCCCAACAAGGGTAAAAAACCACTGGTGCAAACTTCTACTATGAAGAAAATGAAGTTACAAGCAATACACTTACCTTCTCCAATGCTTTTATGCACAGAGATGGCCCTTTCGCTAATGATCTCGCCTCTTTCTCACCTTGGACATATAGAAACCCTAATCCCTTAGCCTAATCCCGGTTTACACCCCTTTATATAGTTAACCTCGAAAATAGAACAAAAAATAGGAAACCCTGCAGTTAAGTTCACGGCCGGTCAGGCACCTGGCCAAACAGAAAAACGTCCAGTAAGTTATGAAGAAAATCAGCCGAATATCGGGCGCCCGACTGTTCCCAGAACAGTCCAGAGACATTCGTCTCAAAATACTGAATATCGAGCACCCGATCCATTGACTGTCCGGGCTCCCGACCATCCCCAGATGTGATTTGGCTCCACATCTCAACACTCTTTAAGGGCACACTCATTAAAGAAACCTTAAGAGGCCATTCATATGTACATGTTGGTAGCATGGGATGTTGGAGGTAATTAGGAGGTCTAAGAGATTTTCAGACCCTTGCTTGCTAACTATGTCGATGTGATGCCAAATTAGCTGCTCAAAGTAGTATTGCCTCTTATATATGAGGAACATCCGACATCAAATAGACCTCATGCCTAGGTTGAGTTTGTCTAACAAGGCATCCAATTGGATGGGACCCAAGGAACATGAAGAGTTAGGTTATTGGGTGCAAGAGTTGTTGGAGAAAGGGTTGATGCCAAGAGCATGAGCCCATGTGCGGTGCCAGCTTTCCTTGTAACTAAGAAGATGGAGCTTGGAAGATGTTCATCGATAGTAAAGTCATCAACAAAATTAAGTACCCCTTTTGGATCCTAAGATTAGATGACATGTTGGACCAACTCGTGGGATCCTAGGTCTTTTCTAAGGGTACTGACTTGAAATGCAAATACCATCATCATATCCATATCCATCTAAGGGACAAGTGGAAAACTAGTTTCAAGTTATGAGAAAAGGCTTTATGAATGACATATTTGAGACTCATCAAAAGACAAGTGAAAGCTTTGAACACATTGTTTGAGTGCGATGAAGCATCTCCTAAAGTAGTTGGTTTTGCCATTTATTTATAAATTTGTTACCGTCCCCTGATTTGCCTTTGTTAGCTCATGAAGATAGACTGACAGCATAATGTGAGATTGTTCGAATGAACCCATAACCTTAGTAGTTGTAATTTCCTTACTAATATACGCCTTCATATAGCTGACATTAACTCTGAATTCCTTGTCCATTTCATATTTGTGAAACTTGTAGGTCTGTCTTCTGATTTTAAGCTTCTCGAGGAACTCCTTTATCCTTGGATTTCGAAGGACGTCCCATTGCCAATGTTGATAGCATGTGGGAACCCTTAACAATTCATGATGTCATTCTTCATAAGAATTATTGCGCAAGATCAGAATGTTACCTCCTTCCTCTTTATGAAGTAATCAATTGTTAGATGATGCAAAGTTGATCTTTCCGTTGATGTAGATACCTCGTACAGGGAATAGCTGGAGCATTGTCAGGTTGAAGCACACACATGGATTCGATGTGCATACTGTTGACACTTAAAGTATTTTCTGACATGTTGGCAGCAATCTTGTCTTCATTGAGCTGCGAGATTTCTCCGATCATTCGTCAGGTCGCATAATCCAGCATGGAATGCAAGCATAGTCTTGGCAGCATCTTGTTGATAAGCTTGGTGAGTTTTTGATCGAGTCTGGATAAGTCTTCATAAGACCCAAGATTGGGAAGTCATGACTTCAAAAATTCAATCATTCTCTGCTTATTTTTCGGGGACAAGGATTCTCAATGCACACTTCCTTATGGGTCTTAGGAGATCCTAGGTTTATAATTTTGAAAATTTTTTGAGATGACATTGGCTTTTGGTTCAAACTTTTAAGGAAACCCTCTTAGTTTGGGAGTCAGCTCATCATTTTCCATATCATTTGGCTTTGTCCAGACCCTTGAGTTTAAATTCGAACTCTAGATCGAAATCTTATGAGTCAACTTCATACTTAAGTGCTTTGATAGAGAGACTTGACATTTTATTGCTTGAGATTTTTGAAAGATTTTTTATTTTTTTTGGCTTTGAAAGATTTTCTGGTTTTGGGGAATTTTGTGAATATCTGAATTTTTTTTGGACTTTATGAAAATTTGATTTTTTTTTCTTTTTTGAAAATTTGAAATATTTGGTGTTTTGGGTTTTTGAATCTTTTGATTTATTTTTTTTTGTAAAGGACCCGAGTAAGACAGCGATGTGAACCAGGTGTTGCTTGATTCGGCTCGGGGAGCCGAGCACTGTCGGCTTTTATTGGCCGTCATGAGGACTACAAACCTGTTACTGCCCTGCACTCCTTCCCCTCAGGAGGCAGGGCTAGAGGGATCAGTAGGCCAACCCTCATTGTCGTGCCCAAACATCATAATAGATCTGGAATTGGGCTCCGAGTCGGTGTCAGATGCGGTTTCTCCTGGTTCGTCCCCGATGAATTGCAGCTTTTCGGGTTCATCCGGTTGAGGTGAGACCAGGACTGTGGTCCAGTCAATGGGGGGAAATTCCTGCCCCTTGCTCAAGTCTTCTTCAGTCAGCTCTCTCAGACTCAATTTGCTCACTTGATCATCGAAGGTGGAATTTAGTCCATCATCAGGGTAGATAATCCCTGCATTGATAAACTGGATTGGTGTGCAAATGCAGGGATTACCTTCTTCTTGACAACCTCGTCTTCTTTTGATACTTCTGCGCTTTGGTTTCCGAATCAGAGTAGGTTGATATCGTGGTCTTCTTCTATCCATATCTTCTTAAACCTCCATGATTTGGGCCGAGTCTTGATATTCAAGTTGATAGTAGAAGGTTCGATGCTCGGCAGGAAGAAAGACGTAGTTTGATCCGATGGGACATGCGCGAGGGAAGTAATTTGCATTATGAAATTCGAGACTTTATTTTGAGACCTCCCCATTAGAGCATTGTACGTCCATGGCTGGGATGGTAGGCTCTCGAAGGTTGGATGCTTCTACTATGAGAATTTGTTCGGGATCGGTGATGATAGTGATGGCCCTATCTCTCAATATGTGCTTGACCCTTTGGTGAAGATTTGAAGAGATGTCATCGATTCTGTGAAACCAGGTCCGATCGGGAAGGAAATGGAATGAAGCTGAGATGTTCAAGACCTGAAGAGTGATGGTTGATGTTTTTGGATCGATCAAAACGTGGACATCATTCTCCCCTTCGACCTCCCCGATAGTGGCCGCATAATTGAAGCTGGGCCCCAATTCTGCTAGGGCATGTGACATGCTGTCCAAGGAAGGGTCTTCTTCTTGGAGGATAATGGCTGAAGTAGAAGCCGAATAGACAGGTGTGGCAGGCAAGTTGTGCCCCTGATTGCTTGATGGAGAGATGGGTAGGCTTTGCCCCTGGTAAGCTGGAGTGGGCAAGCTGTGCCCCTGATTGACTATTGCTGAGACGGGCAGGTTGTGCCCCTGGTTGATTATGCTGAGATGGGTAGGATTTGCCCCTGGCTCAAACTGAGCAGACTATGCCCCTGGTTTGTTGATGCTGCGCTAAGGTGATTGTCTCCTTTGTTCACTGAGATGGGCTGATTGTGCCCATGGTTAGAAATGGGCGCGAAGAATGAACCAACTGAAGGTGCCCCTTGCATAATGATGGGCTCTGGGATTGAAATAACTGAGGGTGCCCCTTGCAGAATGAGAGGCTCGAACTCTGAACTAGAGTTGATGGAAGGAATAAACTGGAGAGGAAGCTCTTCTTGGCTGATGACAAATGGATAGGCAGGAGGTGCCCCTTGCATTGCGGAGACTGGACCGACTGGAGATGACCCTTGCAGGATGAGGGGTTCTAAAATTGGATTGGTTGGGGGTCCCTTGTGCCAACCTAGATTAGGGCATTGTGGGTCCCATCTCAACTGTTGCCTGCTGCTGTGGTTGTCCATGCTGAGGGATGAATAGTGCACCTTCGGTAGAGGCGAAAAGATCGTCTTCTTCCATTGGATGGGAGACAAGAACACTATCGTTATCTCTCTTGTATCCGGTAGGCTCACCTTCCACTCTCGGTTGTACTGGAGAGGCCTGCTGAGGCCACCAAGGGGAGATCATCCCAGCCCTTATTTCGGCTTTGACTTGTTCCCTGGCGCAAATGAGTTGGGTAAAGTTAGCATACGGATATGAGACGAGGTATCCAGAGATACTCGAATTTGCCAAGTGAATGATCATGGAGATTTGCTCCTCATCGTCGATGTGTGTCATCATTCTAGTGGCCATTGCTCACCACCGTCCAACGTAAGCTGATAATGACTCATCATTTCTCTGTCTCAGGGCAGCAAGATCCGCACTTTTGGGAGCTGAGTTAAGATTGTATATGAAACGATCGACGAATGTTTGAGAAAGTTGTTCCCAAGTCTTGATTCGATGGTAGTCCAATGACGTGTACCATTCTAACGCATCACCTTTTAAGGACTTCTGAAATAGACGGATCAATGCTCCGTCATTGCCTGCCATGACATCAAGCTCTCCACAGAAAGCTCGTAGGTGGTCTACAGGACACCCTGTCCCATCATATCTTTTAAATTTTAGTACCTGAAAGCCTTGAGATACCATTGCATTGGGAAAGGGACAGAGGTCCCTGAACTTAGTGGATGGAAGATCCACCCCTTGCTGCTTCTGCAACTTTCTCTTCATCTCTTGCATCTGGTCTCGGAGTTGTTCGATTTCAGAGGGACCAGATGAGGGAGATCTTGCCCCTTGCTAGGCCTGAGCTGGCCCCCCTTTCATGATAATTGGCGTCATTGATGCTCATATGATTCCTTCCTGAAGGAAGTTGTGCTTGGCGATTACTCCCATTATAAGGACTTTGTTGGACTGGAGCTGAGAAGGGAGACTGTAAAGAAACTTTGGGCATAGGAGGATGTTGAAATTGATTGAACCTCTCATTAGGGAAAAGATGTTGACGTTGGCTGGGAGTTCTGGTTGTGGGATATGGCTGAAAATGGCTCCCATTTGCAGGAGGATACTGGAAGAAATGCCCTGAGGTCAAGGGTTGTTCTGACTAATGGCCCCCGTTAGGAGGGTATCGAAAGTCCTGCATGAACTCTGACGATTGTGGTTGTGATGAACTGAAGGTTGGAAGAGATGGTGGCTGTTGTGGTTATACTGGAACATCTTGGGTGTTAATTGCTGAAACTTGGGCTTGTGTGATTCGGAGAAGCATTTCTTGCATGGTCTTCATGCTTTGTTGTAGCTCTTGGATGCCAGGAATTGGCATAGATTCTATCGGGTTTAACTGTGGAGACGAAGCCTCAATTATTTCGAGGGTAGGGAAGGAGAGGGCCATGATTGTTCTATATTGGATGTGGCGGGGTTGATTTGGTTTAGAGGAGTGGGATTTTCTTTTTCTTTTTTTTTTTGGATGGGATGCTATGCAGATAAGATTGTGTGAGGATTAATGACTTTCTAGTATAGGAGGGATTTCGTTTTTCAAGTTGGATCACGACTAGTGGGACTAGCATGTCCTCAGTGGAGTCAGTCATTCTGTGGACGCTCGCCTCTCCTCGCTCCCGAATTCTCCCTTCCTTTCGAAAAGAGGTGTGTGTGCGCTCGAATCGCCGTTTGTGCCACTGGCTCGCCTCATTCTCGAGGGATTTTTATCTATTGTTGTGTTAAATCAGATATGTTTGGATGAGTTCGTATAAGACCAGAGTTGCCACTAGCTAATTACTTCGAATCTACAGTCGCCTCGACCCCGTAGAAACATTAGAGAAGGGAATCCGAAGATTCCTTCCTCTAAAATGATTCCTTTTGATTGGCGACCAGAGATTCAAGATAAGGGATCACGGTTACGGGGTGGGAAGATGTTAAGTACCCCACACTACCCATACCGAAGTACAGTTTCTACTTCACAGAATTGAACTAATACTTGAAAGTCTGATTTAATCCTCGTACATTCTCATGAATGATATGATGCATGAATGCTAGTCTGAACAGTAAGAGTTTCTGATGGGCAGGTTTTCATTAACAGGCAAGCCCAGAGCATACGCTCGAACTGACAAGTGCTTTTTATGCGAGATGATGCTGTGTATTTAAATAATCAAAGTGTTTGTAGTGACATGATAAGCAGGGGGGTTGGAAGAAAAGTAAATGTTGCACTTATGCTAGATGCAAATGAGATGATGCTGGTAAAAGAGTAGCTGGATGGACAGAGGTGTCGCAAGGGTTTGCTTCGAGTGGCTAGATCAAGACTTGGATAGCTTGGGAGACTTGGACCAGGGTCAGGCTGGGCTAGACCAGGGCTAGGCTCTTCTCACTCGGCTCTCCTTGGTGGAGGAATGGGCTAAAGGGATGGAGATAGACTCAAAACTTATGGGATTTCTCTGAGAGTTGAGGGATGTTGAATACGAAGGGGAGAAGGGGTATTTATAGCTGCGAGCAATGGCAGCTACCGTAAATATTCTTGGGCGGCACCCTGGGGGCCGCTCGTACTGCCGTGCTGCTTCAACTTTAGAGCGTACAGGCCCCCAAACCTGAAGCAGAAAAGCCCGAGGTTCAAGGTCCTGACCTGCTCTGAAGCTGTGGCTCGGAACCAGGTGAGTTGACTGCGTTTGAAAGATGGGTTGACACAGTGAGTTAACTGAGTGCATGGGCTGGACTGACCCAGTGAGTTGACTTGGTGATTTGACTCAGTGGGTTGACCCACCAAGTTTGATTTTTTTGAGATTTTTTGACTGGTTTTTCTTATGGGGGGTTTTTTAGGCTGATGTTTAGGGGTGAGTTGACTGGGTTCAGACTTGAGCTGGGCTATGGATTGGGGCTTACAAGGGTGAGTTTGGCTGGGTTTAGACATGGGATTTGGGGGATATGGTCCTCTATTTATTCAGCTATCTCTACCCACATTGTAGTCGAAGGTGGGGTGTCTACAAAATTGTATATCGCTTGGGTTGCATGATAGGCTCTTCCTCGTGCGACTAGCCCCAAACCCACAACATATCTTACTAGTCATCTTTCGATGATGTTTCCCTATTCTTATATAAGCTGATTTATACTTTCCATGACCACCCTCTGAAGAATGTGCCCAACGATAAGCTATCACCTCGGAAGAGTAGCTACATGTGTGTTCAGGATCTGTAAGTCTTGATTTTGAAAGCACTAACATCATCCAGCCTTGATGCATGCAACCTCCAACCACAATTTTCAATGAGACATTTAATCGTGTATCTCTATTTGTTTGATTTCAATACATTTTATTGGAAGTGGTTTTGCATGACAAACTTGCAAAGCGCCAACTTTAGTCAACGTTTGTTGCTGTACATCTGTTCGACGACTATTTCATTGGAATCATCAACGAAATTTGGATATCCCTAAAAAATATGCGTTAATGGATGTAGCATTGATGCTTCGTATGTTAAGTGGAGACATTTTAAACGGCGCAACCATGATATCCATTGTAGTATCACTCCGTGGAGTTAATGGCCACTTCCTACACGAATCTTAAATAGGTGAATTGCTTGATGGGCTAAGGATATCTGCATAAATCGATGAACGAAAGTCCATGCAGTCTTAGCTATCAATCCCACGAAAAGTTGGTCATCAAAACTGTTGAGCGTCGGGGCTTGAATAGGTGCATTAATTTCTTGATGAGTCAGGGATGTCTACATTTGTCAGTGAAGGGAAGTGTGTGCAATCTTCGGTATCAATCAATCTAAAAGTTGGCACGTTAAAATTATCGAGCCTTAAATATTGAATAAGTACATTGATTGATGGGCCAATATCGTCTACATGAATCGGTGAAGGGAAGTCTGGGCAATCTTTGTTATCAATTAATTTAAAAGTTGGAGCATTAAAATCGTCGAGCATTGGATCTTGAATCCGTGCATTACTTGATGAGCTAGGGATGTATGTAGGAGCCAGTGGATGTTCGTACAGTCTTGGCTATCAATCAATTTAAAAGTTAGCGTATTAAAACTGTTGAGCATCGGATCTTGAATCCGGGCATTGTTTGATGGGCTAGGGATTTTTACAGGAATTGGTGAAGGGATGTTCGTGCAGTCTTAGCTCTCAATTAGAATAAAAATTAATGCATCAAAACTGTCGAGCCTTGAATGTTGATTACGTTCACTACTTGATGGGCCAAGAATGTTTGCACGAGCCAATGAAGGGATGTTGGTGCAGTTTTCTCTATATACAAAGGTATTCACAATTGTTGCTGGCTCATTCAGATTTACTGTCACGGGTTCTTGGACTACACTTGTACGTTTGACTTTATCTACAAGTACAGGTATATGAATTTTGGGGTTCTGGGCGGAAATAATCATATACGTCATGACATCATCATGATCATCTCTGATAAATTGTGGATGAAACGATATGGTGCTATGCGAAGCGTAAACAACCTTCATTCTAAACTCGTATTCCTCAAGTGTTGTCTTTCATAATGTTGTGGATTTTAGATACGAGCTCCTTGTATGTAATTTCATTGCTCACAAGGATAAGATTAGAATCTCCAGCCTTGAATGACCATCTTCCTTGTTTAAATAATAACTCTCCATCATAATGATAACATATGGGCTAAGTCGTCATGATGTACACATATTGTTGTACCTGAAAGAAAAAAGCTGGGACTATTAGACATAGAATAACAATATAACAATCTCAAACATTTTTCTTGTCATTTCCAAGAATCTCTGTTGTGCACTTTCAACAGGATCTCAATTGAGCTTAGTCCATGGATCTCCATTATGCATTTTTGACAAGATACCCACTGAGCTAATTAAGCCTAAGGATCTCAACACTGAGGTTTAGGTATTGAATCCCAACGTGGGGGTGACTGACATTGCAGGGTGACTAAGAGTGTGGGTGTGTGTACTAACAGTGGGATGTGTGTACTAACCCCCCCAAAAAAAGTCTAGGGATCTTCATTGTGCATTTTTTACAGGATCCCCATCAAGCTAATCTAGGGATTTTCATTGTGCATTTTTTGAAAGGATCCTCATTGAGCTAAGTTCAAGGATCTCCTTTGTGCATTTTTTAACTGGATCTCCATTGAGCTTAGCTAAAGGAATTCTCCATTGTGCATTTTTTACAAGATCCCCATTGAGCTTAGTCCAAGGATCTCCCTTGGGCATTTTTTGACAGGATCCCATTGGCTAAGTCCAAGAATCTCTATTGGGCTTTTTTTTACAGGATCCCCATTCAGGTTAGTCCAAGGATCTTCGTTGTACATTTTACACAGGATCGTCATTGAGCTTAGTACATAGATCTCTGCTGTGCATCTCCAACAAGATCCCCAATAAGAAAGGATCTTTGTTATGATGAATTTATCTTAGTAGATAAAAAAACATAAAACACATGTTACACTTAACATTATGTCAATATGGTTTTGGGAAGTACAATAACTATTGTTGGCCCCATAGAAGGGACAGTTGTTGTTGGAGAGTGGACCCCCTCCCGTGAAAAGATATTGAATGAGTTGTTGGAAACTCACTGGAATGGACGGAATGACACCGTATGCCCATCGGAAGCTCGTCAAAGTGGGTCCCATGGAGGTGGCAGCAATGGTCCTAACTACTTTTCTAGGGTAGTGGTTCTCTCTATCCAAAATAGCTTCCAGAATAACTCAACATAAAACTTTTGAGACCGATTTTGTGGGGCCCACCGTGCATCTCCATTGAAATCTACTCCAACCATTAGCTCGGAGAAATAATTTCATGGCATGGCCCAAAGATTGAGGAAAGAAGACATTAGGGGTGGACCAACCAGAGAAAAAGCACCAAGAGAAGGTCCAAAGTTATCTCAATTTGGGGCCACATAGGGCTCGGATGAAGATGAAATTAATGTCCATTGTTGTCCTCAGATGCCCCGAAAGAAATGAACGAGTCAGATCAAGTATGGAGTGAGCTCATTTTATGGCTTCATGAGAACCACAATCCCCTCTTCATTGAGCCTTCTTCAACTTTTGAGGCAAGCTAATGGAAAAGAGTAAAAGGCCAAATGGACTTCGTGTGCAATGGCCCCACCTTTTGAACCCATCCCATACCTTATGTGGAGCCTATTGGATTGTTGTGGAGTAAATCCAACCCGTCCACATTAAAAGGGTTTTAATTTCTTATTATCAGCCTAAGATTGAGGGCAAAACTCATCATAGATGAACCACACCGTAGGAAAAAGTTCAGATTTAACGAACAATGTAAATGTAATTGTGGGCTATAGAGATCTTCGACATAAAATTTGAAAAAACTCTTTCATGGGTTCACGACTTTCCAATTAAAATGAACGGATTATATTGGATGAGGGGTGGTCCAATCCTTCTTTTTATGGACCCACAATCCCATTTTAAAAAAGCTAGTTCCAAGCTTTAGAGGGAGGCTATGCTGTACGGTAGAGGAAGCATCACATGGGCAATGGTCCTTAAATAAAGCAAAAAGTGTGCTAAGGGCTAGAAAAGATAACATTTAGTTGGAGAGAGCTCAAAGTCTGAGACATTATTATTTCCTGAGGCTATTTTAATAAAAACCCTTAATAGTTAATTCAGAATTGAACCGTATCCAAAGATCAAGTGTACCACACCATAAGAAGCACTTGGGATTGAAGGCCTATCGTTGAAAAATCCTCAAAAGGGTCACAAAAGTTTTAGATGAAGCTGATATTTATGTTTTCCCTCCATCCAGGTCTTTGCAACCTTATGAACAGGTTGGATGACAAATCAACATTATTATGGGCCCTAGGAAGGTTTCAACGGTGGACCTCATTATCCTCATTGTTTCCTGTGGTGTGGTCCACTTGAGATTTGAATATACTTCAATTTTGGGCTTCTACCTAAAATGATCTGAAAAAGCAGATGGACGGCGTGGATAAGACACGTACATCCACGGTAGCCCCACAGAGTTTATTTAGTGCGATACAGGGTACTGTTTCCTCCGTACAGTCGGAAACAGATTACGTGGTGTGCCACACCCTACCTACCTTCGTGATGTGTCAACGTCACTGTGGGCCACACTATGATGTATATGTTATATCCACACTGTCCATCCATGTTTAGAGATCATTTTAGAGAAAGAGACCAAAAATCAGGCCGAGCCAAACCTCAAGTAGATCACACCACATAAATTAATGGAGATTGAATGAAGACACTTGAAAACTTCATGGAGGCCATAGAAGTTTCGGATCAAGGTGATTTTTGTGTTTTCCGTTTATACGGGTCTTTGTAACCTTATGAACAAGTTGTATGGCAAATAAACATCTTAGTGGACCCTAGGAAGGTTTCAACCGTGGGCGCCATTATCCCACTGCTTTCTCTAGCGTGGTCCACTTGAGGTTTGGATATGCCTCATTTTTAGGTTCGCATATGCCTCATTTTTATGTTCCTGCTTTAAAAGGATCCCTCAGAATAGATGGATGGTGGGGATACAAGACATAAATAACAACAGCGTGGTACAAGACAGGTAATGTTGGGCCCACGGTGGCATCCACACACACAGCCACAGAAGTCGGTGGGAGGGGATTTTTACTGCAATAGCGCTGAGGTGTGGCTATTTTTACTAAAAGTCTAATTTCTCGTCCGGCTCATCTCTTTTGACCTTTCGACGAGATATTGAAAATTTTACAATCAAGAATGCCCCTCAGACCACCATGTGCTTAGGGGAAATCCACCATGTGTACCAGGAGGAATCCATAGTGTTCAGTGGGAATTGGTTGGAGGGGCATTTTCGATCATAAATTTTCAATTTCCTGTCAAAATGTGAAAAAAAAAAAAAACCAAACGAGAAATTAAACTTCCAGTAAAAAAAAGACACAACTCAGGGCTATTATAGTAAAATCCCTGGTGGGAGCGGATTATGTGAGACCCCGGATCCACTGAGGTGGGTGGGGCCACTATGATGTATGTGACTACATCCGTATTGAAAGTTCAATTTAAGCGTGATACAAAAATTGAAGAAGTTCCAAATCCCAGATGGGCCAAAGTAAGGAAATAGTGGTGATTGTCCATTAAAAACTTCCTGTGGGCCATAAAAGCTTTGGATCAAGATGGTATTTATTTAGTCTCTTCATCCAGGTGTTTGTGACCTTATTAACAGGTTGGATGGCAAATAAACATTCCGGCGGAATCCATGAAGTTTTCAATGGTAGAGATTCAACCGCGACTGTTTCTGTGGTGTGGTCCACCTAAGACTTAAGTCAGCTTCAATTTTGGAATCATATCTTAAAATGATCTTTCAAAATGGTTGGACGGTGTGGATTTAAAACAAATACATCACTCTGAGCCCCACAGTTAGGGGTCCCACCCACCAGGGTGGATTCGGCGCGACTTGGGTGAGACCCCGGAACGAGTTATGTGGGTGAGACCCTGAACCTATGGCCTACCTGGATGTATTCTTTATATATCCATACCGTCCATCTGTTTCTTCAGATTATTTTACGATGCATTCAAAAAACGAAGCTGAAGAAAATTTTAGGTGGACGACACCACAGGAAACAGTTCTCATTGAATGCCTACCATTAAAAGCTTCCTGGAGTCCACTATAATGTTTATTGACCATCCAATCTGTTGATAAAAAGGAAAAAAAAAATATTAGATTGATAGAAAACTTTTGTGGCCCACAAAAGGTTTTTTATGGTCATTAACCAGTGTTTCTTATGGTGTAGTCCACCAGAAACTTGCATCTGCTTCATTTTTTGTTCCATGGCATAAGATAAGTTGGAAAAGCAGATGAACGGCATGGATATATAATTCATACATTGAGGTGGGCTCCTACGGCTAGGGTCCCACCCACATCGCTGGTTCCGGGTAGAGGTGGGCAACGATCCGGGCCGAGCCGAGTTAGCCCTAGTTTGGTTTGGTTTGTTTTTGGACCACCGCAGTTTGTGGATTGGTTTGGTTTGGGTTTCGGGCCAACCCATGTGGCTCGAGTTTGGTTTGCTCTAGAAAAATTTGGTTCGAGTCGGGAGCGGCTTGGTTGAAAATTTCAAACCGGGCTGGGCCGAGTTCAAACAGACAGTCGCTCTTTTTTTCCTTATTCACTTAAATAGAAAAGAATTTAAAAAGTTAGAAAAGAAAAGTACAAACATATATTACTATATGATGTTTAACATCCTCCAAAAGAGTATTTTCCAAACAAAAGTACACAAGCATAATTTTACAAGTGCAAGGAAACAATGTGCATTCATGTATATGTATTATTTATTATCCATGTCATCATTTATATGTATTATGTATTATTCATGTCATCCATATGTTTTACATATCATTTTACGACATGATCCCAAAATGGAATCATATCCAAAGCACAAGTGGATCACACCACAGGAAACAGTGTGCTTATAATCTACAAGCCGAATCAAACCGAGCTGAATCAAATCGAGCTTTGAGCTGAGTTGAGCCGAGCTGAGCTGAAACTGCCCTAGTTTGAGTTTGGTTTGTTATTTCAAACGAGCTTGACCTGGAGGCTTGGTTTGGTTTGAACTTCCATTCGAACCAATCCGAGCCGAGCTTTTTCGAGCCAATCCGAGCCGAGCTTTCGAGCTGGCTTGGTTTGTGCCCACCTCTAGTTCCGGGGTCTCACCCAAGTCGCGCCCGGTGGATCTGGGGTCTCACCTAATCCGCTCCCGAGGTCGGTGGGGTGAGGCACACCACGCAATACGCTTCCATCAACACACTACCGCTGCGCGTGGTGTCGGTAACACCACTGAATCCGCTTTCACTTGTCTGTGAGTTTTGCACGATTTGGAAAATGGTGATGAGTCTATAAAAGTACACATCGCACAGTCGTAAGGCAATCCAGACCGTCTAAATTGATGCCCCAACATTGGATGGAGCATAACTGCAAAATTGTACTGAAGAAAAATATTGATTCTCAGCTTTTTACCTTCCAATTTGGACCATTCACTACTTCAAGCCATCCATTTGATAGAGATGAATCGGATCGTTAATATTGCTTGATCGGAGTTCTTTGAGATATATACTTCTTCCACAATGGGGCCCACAATCTGGATGGTCTGATAATTGTACTTATGTGCCACATGAGTGGGATGAATTGCCACCATCCTTAATGCCATGGTTAGGGTTGCTTGATTAGTGTGATTTTAGAGATTGGATCCCTCCACAGTGGAAACAACAACCTGGATGGTCAGGATGTCTGGGCATCATCGCCAGATGTGAGGAGGATGGGTCACCACAATTTTCTTAAATGCCCATCGGATTGGTTTGGATTGCTTCAGAAGTATGATCCGAGACATATGCTCCATCCACAGTAGGACCCACAATTTTTGGATGGTCTGGATAGTGCAAGTCATGCCACGTGTAAGGAGGATGAGTCACCACCATTTTTAAATGGTACAGAACTTACATAGGAGCCTTCAATAGAGAGACTATATATGTGAGGGATTTTCAAATCCTCAGAGAACAAAAGCATTTTCTTATCA
Source organism: Liriodendron chinense (assembly GCA_003013855.2). Lineage (NCBI taxonomy): Eukaryota > Viridiplantae > Streptophyta > Magnoliopsida > Magnoliales > Magnoliaceae > Liriodendron > Liriodendron chinense. Next base: position 2,580,928 of record ML058403.1, read on the forward strand.
GAGAGAGAGAGAGAGAGGAGAGAGCGAGAGAGGCTTCATATCCTCAGCATTTTCTTGAGAGAGAGAGAGGCTTCATATCCTCAGCATTTTCTTGAGAAAGAGAGAGAGGCTTCATATCCTCAGCATTTTCTTGAGAGAGAGAGGCTTCATATCCTCAGCATTTTCTTGAGAGAGAGAGAGTGTGTGTTTTCGAATCCTCAGACAACTCAAAAAGCATCAAGAGCTCTGGTTCATATCTCAATCGCAACTCTGGGATAGATTCAAACCAGTTTACAAAGGTATTATAAAAATGATACTTTCTTTTTTGTTTTTCCCCAAATGTCATATCAATCCCTTTTTTTTTTCCATGTTTTGATTCGAACCAGTTATCTGATGCAGAGGATTTTGAATTTTCTTGTAATCGTTTAAATGCCCTATCTGGGTTCTCTATTGATCTTTTCTTTGATAGCGGACTCATGTTTTTTAACTCATTCACCTCAGTTTCTTTCTCTTTCCATTAATTTTCAAATACCCAATTCAAGAATAAATGTTGAATCCAAATCATATGGAGATAAAGGTTCATGTGAATTTCTTGTTTTATTTTATGTTTGGTAGCATTCATTTCACCATGTATAATGATAGATTTATGCCTGAGCTCATGTGGGAGGTCTCAATTGGATTTCAATTTTTCTTTCCTTGACAAAATAAAACGGTCACTCAGCCATGTATATATATTAGATTTCTTGGGTTCTGAACTGCTACATTGGGGGCCAGTCCAGTGATCCTGACCATCAGACGAGACCCACCTTGGATGCACCATGCCGGAAAATCTCAAGATTGGAAGATCCTAGCCATCTAATCTTGGTTTGTTACTGTTGAATGCGAAACCATCTATTTGAAGGCTGGTTTTTAAAAGATTAGGACTATCCCATGGGTGATATTTTTAGGGCAACACCCATCGTATCCTTGGACAGAGGATTGTACCATTATTCATTTTTCATCTTCTAAATGCTAGAGCTTAGAATCGGCTTCATTGTGACAATAGGATATTTGAATCCCATTTTGTTTTGATTTTGATTATACCCTTTTTTCTGTATTATCTCGATGTATTTGGTTACTTAGGTTTGCTTTTCCTTCAATCAAGTGAAAGGGTTTTATTAATAAAGCTTATGTTAGGAGAGTGGATCATCGATTTCATTAGTGCATATGCCTGTAGATAGGATTAGTAGATGGAATCAGAGGACAATTTTGGGGAACACGGATGGCCTAATGCAAGGAATTCCAAGTGGAGAGAGACTATTTGATGCAGACATCACACCTTTCAAAGTTTATCAACGTTGGAGGCGAGCATTGCCCATCTCACTGTGATTTGACGACACTTGAGGAGTTTTGGCGAGCACGTAATAGTAGACAAAGCAACATGAGGACCAGAGAGGCCTTCGGTCGACCGAAGGAAGGCTGGGTCAATATTACAAAGCAATCTGTAATCTTGACCGAACCAAGCTTTGGCCGACCGAGGAGAGCTTCGGTCGATCGAAGGCAGGTCTCGGTCGACCGACGATCTAACGCAGATTTTTGCGGAAATACGTGATTTTCCGATTTCTTTAAGGTTTTTAGAGTATTTTTGTCATTTTTAATTTCGGGATTATTAAATAGGGTGAAGCCCTAACTCGTTTATGATGCTTTGATTATTGAAATTGAGAAAACCCATACGTGGTGCTTTTGTAGAGAACATCTACAAGCTTCTTCTTCTCCTTCTTCTCTCAAGGTTCATCTCTTCTTCTCTCTTCTTCTCTTCCTCAAGGTAATCTATAAACCTTTCTTCTAATCTTCTTCTTTTCAACCATATTCATTTTCTTTGTGATCATCAAAACCTAGATCCATAAGTCCTATATGAATAGCTTCTAAATCCTACAATTCCCTTAATCCAGAAAACTTCCCTTTTCTTGGATTAGTGAATATATGTGATTGATTGGACAAACCCTTGCACGATCGAGAGTTCTATCTCTCACCGGATCCAATCCATGCTAGGATTTGAAATCCCCACTGATTGTTTGTGATGAATGGCCCTAATCGTTACATGTTCTCTTGTTTGATTCTTAGTTTATGATGATGAATCGTGAATGTGTTTTATTTATTGTTTGCATGATTCCGCCCTTGTAATTTCTGCATACATATAGGGTAGATTAGGCCATCCTGCATCAATTTTTGGTATCAAAGCTTAGGCTCTTGCATTAGTTCGTCCTAGATCGAGTTACCTAATTCTAGGTTTTGTTTCTTTTAACGAGATGCATGCATAGGTTAATTTGAATTTTCCAGATTTGCATCTTCTTAGATCTAAATCTGAAATTTTCTGATTCGTGTTTTAGTTAGTATTCATGGATCTTGGCATCATATTAGAGCTAGTATCATCTCATTCCAGTGTTTTTGTGTTAATTAGTCCATATAGTCGTGCACAAGGTAAACTTAGGAAAAGTCCCATGTTGTATGCCTACATGAACTGGTAGAGGTTTCAGATTGCAGCCAATCATGAATAACAAACAACTTTCTGAGACTTTGAACCAACTCCTCCAACGTTTGGCCGCCCTCAAGGCGCAAAACAGGAATTCTTTCGCCTAACTAGGCACGCAAGTAACCGATGCCATGAACCATTGAGAGTGTCTAGAAGCATCTCAAAGAGAAAACCCTGACATTGGGGGCGAAGAGCGGTCTTAAGTGGGAGGTGCCATCGAGGAACATGTTCCTATGCATGGTAGAGGTTGTGGAGTGCGAGGCCGAGGGACAGGCCGTGGAAGGGCACGAGATCTACAGCCCGTGTTTGAGTATCAGGACCGCTACGATCCTGATGATCAATTATTGAAGAGTGTGAAAGTAGAGGCTCCAAGTTTTGATGGGCGCCTTGACCCCAAGGCATTCCTTGATTGGTTGGTTGACATAAATCACTACTTAGAGTGGTATGATATGTCAGAGAATCGACAAGTGCGTTTTGCCAAAATGAAGCTTGTGGGTCAAACTAAGTTGTTTTGGGCTAATACAGAGAGAAAAATGGAGAGGGCTGGAGGAGTTCGTATCGCACATTGGGAGGAGGTGAAGGAATTGTTGAAGGAGAAGTACCTTCCTCTCTCCTATCGACAGAAGTTCCTTGATCAGTGGCAGTCTTTACGCCAGGGATCAATGTCAGTCGTTGAATATATCGCTAAATTTGAAGAATATATGATGCAATGTGAAATTAAGGAAGATCCTTTAGTGACATTATCGTGTTTCAAATGGGTCTTTGCATGGAACTTCAGCGTGAGCTTTTGACTCGCCTAATTACTGACTTGGATGATGCATACCAAGTTATACACAAGTTAGAGAAATACCTGAAGTCTCCTGTTACTCGACGCTTTGAGTACTGAGATTCGAATGTTAGAACTGGTTTCCAGGGAACCGGCTCTAACATTGGCAGTCAACCCAGGGTGCAGGGGAATGCGCTGCCTAAACCTAGAGATGATAAGGGTAAAAGTGTCCTTGGTGCTGGTCCCAGTGGGGGAATTTAGTTGCGATGCTATGAGTGCGGGCGTGTTGGTCATTTTTCACATCAGTGCCCAGAGAAGAACAGTGAAAAAGCCTTAGTCATAGGCGAATCCAATGAGGGTGTGGATGACCAGGGTGATTATGAAGTGGAAGAGTATCACCTTAAAGGAGGTGCTAGTGATGAAGAGGAGGCGAATGGTGATGCAACACTTGCAGTTGTCAAATGCGCCCTAGCACAGACTAAGGGTACTGCAGATTGGCGTCGAAACACAATTTTCTATACTTATGCCAAATGCGGAGATAAGAATTGCAAGGTGATTGTGGATAGCGAAAGTTATTAGAATGTGATTTCTGTTAACACCTTAGATCGCCTAAAGTTGAAGACTACCCCTAACCCTGACCCTTATAAAGTTTCTCAGTTTGACAAGACTTCTCTCCTAGTCACCTATAAATGTTTGGTTCCCATTGAGTTTGAGTCGTATAAGGAGTCATCGTGGTGCGACGTTTTACCTATGGATGTAGGTCACATTATTCTAGGTAGGCCATGGTTGTTTGATAGAGATGTCATGATTTATGGCCGCTCAAATGTATGTACTTTCATGCATGAGGGCAAAAAGATCAAAATCAACCCGTTGCCACCTAAGAGCACCACATACAAGGTTAAAAATGAGAGGGCGAGTGAGCCTCAAGAAGTGAGGAAGTCCAAACCCAGGTCTTTGCATATCATAAATGCAAAAGAGTTCGAGAAAGAGATTGGGGACTCGAAGGTGTAGGCTCTAGTGGCTAGAGAAGTGACGCAGACGTCAGCAAAACGAGATCGAACACTGTCTCTCTTGCGAGATAAACACTCTGAATCCATAGAGCAATCTGGGAATCCTCAACCGACACTTCAAATCCACGAAGAAGAAAGATAAAGCAAGCTTTATTTGAATATAAATAATGAGTGATGTCTAAGCACAAATTAAAATAAGTATTTATATCCTAGGTTAAGTAATAGAAACCCTAATTTGTACAAACCAAGCGTCCTAATAAAAATGAAAACTTGAAAATCAAAATAGCAAGTTTTCGCGTGAAACTACGCAACGTTGGCCGGTCGATCGATGGTCGTCAGCCGGTCGACGATGGGGGACGGCTGGTCGATGGTCCTGGTCGGCCGGTCGGCGGGTGACCAAAACAGTCTAGTGAGTTGGGCCCTCTGGCTGGATTAATTCAACTGGTTGACGACCCCTCGTTGGCCGGTCGACGGGGTTTCAGAGGTGCCTGGCAGCCTAATTCGGTCGGTCGACGGGCCTTTTTCTGGGCCAATTATTTGAGTCTTCAGCTCCTTTCTTTCGGCTTTACTTCGATCCATCCGCACCATGTATTCCTCGACAACCCTCTCTACATCAGTCCCTCCTTCAAAAGAACTCATCCTCGAGTTCTCCTTCAGCTCGGCTCGTGATACTCGAACAAATCATCAACATTGAATGTTCGGGAAATCTCAAACTCTCCAGGAAGGTCCACTGCATAGGCGTTGTCGTTGAGCTTTTGGAGGATCAGTATTGGTCCTTTTTTCTTGTGCTTCAACTTGTTGTAAGTGTTGGATGGAAAGCGTTCTTTGCGCAAATGGACCATCACTTGATCCCCAACCTTGAACACTTTAGACCTTCGACGCTTGTCTGCATCTTCCTTATATTTCGCTTTTGATTCCAGCAACTTGTTTCGTACTTCGTTGTGAATCTCTCTGATCTGTTCGACCATGTTTTCGGCGGTGATGCTCATCCCCAGAACCTTGGGCAATGGAACCAAGTCGAGAATGTGTCGAGGGACTCACCCATAGATGATCTGGAATGGTGACTTCCCTGTAGTTTGGTTCATCATGTTATTGAAGGCAAAGTTGGCTTGAGATAAGGCTAAGTCCCACTGTTTTGGTTTGTTTCCGGAGATGTATCGAATGAGGTTTCCCAACGTTCTATTCACCACTTTAGTATGTCCATCAGTTAGAGGATGATAAGCATTGCTAAACTGAAGCTGAGTGTCAAATCGACTCCACAAAGTCCGCCAAAAATGACTAACGAACTTTGTATCACGGTCGGACGTAATTGTCTTGAGAATGCCGTGTAATCTTACTACCTCGCTGAAGAATAGATTGGCTACACTCGTCACATCGTATGTCTTCTTGCAGGGGATATAAATGAGCCATTTTCGCGAATTGGTCTACCACCACAAACACAGAATCTGTGCCGCGCTGTATCCGTGGGAGACCTAGAATGAAGTCCATAGAAATATCCCCTAAGGACCTTCCGGTACGGACAATGGAGTGTATATGCCTGTGTTATGAGAATGTCCCTTGGAGGTTTGACAAATATGGCACCGCTGAACCTTCCTTCCCAAATATGTCAGCCCCATCCCTCACATAGGAGAGGACTGTTTTTTCTTCCACCACTGTTCCATCGAGTGACAGAAGTGGTGGTTTAGATATTCGAGGCACGTTCCCATCTAGAGGACGTGGTAGAGGTCAAGGGCTTTTTTTCTGCAATTATTGCAATCGTTCTAGACATTCTCGAGAACAATGTTTCAAGCTTCATGGTCGCCCTACTGCCTGTAGAGTTGCAAAACATGGGAGAGAGAGGAAAAATGGGAATGGAGAAAGAGAGCTCCAAAAGCCCTATTTTGCTTCTCATCTTTTCTATTTCTTTTATGCTGGAATATATACATCATAACCCTCTGATAAGAATAAATATTATACATAAGACCCTACTACAAGTATTTTTAAATAAACCCTTACAACACTCCCGCTCAAGTTGGTTTATGAATGTCTGTCATATCCAACTTGCATGAGATCTATTGCAACATAGAGGAACTAAGTGCCTTCATGAACATGTCAGCTAACTGCTTGGTTGATTTGACGAAAGGAGTGCATAATGTTCTAGATGAGATCTTTTCTCGAATGAAGTGAAGATCTACTTCAATATGTTTCGTCATCTCATGGAAGACTGAATTAGATGCAATGTGGATGGTTGCCTGGTTATCACAATAGAGAGGGGTTGCAGAGTCGACAGAGAAACCAAGTTCTCCCATAATAGACCTTAGCCATAGGATCTCACAAGTTACCTGAGCCATAGCTCGATATTCTGCTTCTGCACTGGATATAAACATCACAGATTGCTTCTTACTTCTCCAAGTCACTAGGTTACCTCCAACAAAAGTACAATAATCAGAAGTTGACTTCCTATCAATTGGACATCCTGCCCAATCAGCATCCGAATATCCAGTAATATCAACGTGTCCATGATTGGCATAAAGAATACCACGTCCTGGACATGATTTCAAGTATCTCAGTATGCAGTACAAAGCATCAAGATATGATGATTTCGGCGAATGCATGAACCTGCTAACAACACTCACAGCTTGAGTAATGTCTGGCCTTGTAATCGTTAAGTAGATTAGCTTCCCCACCAACCTTTGATACATGCCAGGGTCTGTCAGGCTTTCACTCTCAGATTCATGTAAAGAGTGCTTTTGATTCATAGGAGAGGATGCTGGACGAGTGCCAAGTTTGCCAGTTTCTTTGAGATATAAAGATACCCTTGGATGAGCGTGCTACCTCGATCCCTAAGAAGTACCGAAGATGACCAAGATCTTTGATCTTAAATTCCTTAACATCTACTTGACATGCTTTATAAATGTCATATCATCCCTAGTGATGGTTATATCATCCACATAAACCAGTATAATGGTTTTCCCCTCTTACCGAGTGTGGACAAACACAGTATGATCTGACCGGCACCGCTTAAAGCCAAATGAAAGAACTGCAGAACTGAATTGTGCAAACCATACTCTTGGAGATTGTTTAAGGCCATAAAGAACTTTCTTCAGCTTACACACCTTCCTAGTCTCCCCCTTAAGCTGAAAGCCAGGAGGAAGAGCCATATAGACTTCTTCAGAGAGATCTCCATGAAGGAAGGCATTTGTAACGTCTAGCTGATATAATGGTCAAGAAAGGTTTGTTGCTAAGGATATGATCAGGCGAACGGAGTTCAACTTGGCCACAGGAGAGAAGGTCTCATTATAATCCACACCATAGTTTTGCATGTACCCTTTGGCAACTAGACACGCATTGTAACGCTCAATAGATCCATCAGCCCGATACTTGATAGAGTACACCCACTTGCATCCCATAGTGTACTTACCTGCAGGTAAGGGAACAAGATCCCATGTGCCATTCTTATCAAGGGCAGCCATTTCTACCTCCATAGCTTGCTTCCACTTAGGAACTGCAAAAGCCGCAACAACTGATTTAGGAATAGTAGAGGAAGATATGGCAACAAGGAAGGCACAATATGTAGGAGAGACAGAGTCATAAGAAACAAAATTAGAGATAGGATGCAAGGTGGGATGATGACTATGGGTACGAGGAGCAACAAGAGAAGATGAATGAGTAATGGGAGTGGGATTGAAATAATTACCTAACGTAGGAAGAGGAGTTACAGGGAGCATTGCTGGTAGTCTCGACTTCATGCGAATATAGGTGAGAGTCTGCTTAGGCGCCGTAGGAGGAGAAATCGAGTGGTCACTAACCACAGACATAGGTAAAGTAGAGTGTGGGGTAGCCAAGTCTGGAGTAGTAATCATGGTGGGAAAGAAAGGCCGATCTTCAAACAATGTAACATCCAGAGACACCAAGTACCTTCTCGAACAAGGGTCATAACATCTATAGCATTTGTGATGAAGCGAGTATCCAAGGAAGATGCATTTGATGGAGCGATTCACAAGTTTATCCCGAGACTGGCCCAAAGAGTGGACAAAATAAGTGCACCCGAAAGCTTTTGGAGGAATGCTAACTGGGGGACAATCAGGCTTAAGTGTATGGAATGGTGTTTTGCATTTAAGACATGAGATGGCATGCGGTTAATCAAATAACAAGAAGTCAACAAGGTAGTGGACTAGTATGATTTAGGAACTTTTATTCCAATCAAAAGAGAGCAGGTAACTTCCAGAAGATGGCGATTCTTGCGCTCAGCCACTCCATTTTGTTATGGAGTACAAGGGCATGAGAATTGATGAAGAATGCCATTTTCCTGAAGATATGAGGTAAAGTTTTGGGATATGTATTCACTACCATTGTCAGTTCGAATGGACTGAATGTTGCAATCATATCGAGTCTTAATGAGTTGATGAAATGACTTAAACAGGTGTAGCAGTTCATGACGCCGTTTCATTAAATAAACCCATGTCACTCGAGAAAAATCATCGATGAATGTCACAAAGTATGAAAAACCATCAATTGAGTTAACAGGATTAGGACCCCAAACATTAGAATGTATCAAGGCAAATATTTTGTTAGAACGATGTGAGCGAGCAGGAAAAGAGGTCCTTACATGCTTGCTAAATTGACATGTTTCACACTGAAAAGGAACATTGTTCAATTTTCTAAACTTGGTAAGAAAGAATTGTAAAGTCTTGAGTGACACATGACCAAGCCGTGCATGCCATAAGGCAGCCGACTCTTGACTAGACTCAAAATAGTGAGATATAAAAGTAAAAGAACTTGATGAGGCATCACTCCCAGCAGACTGCTTCCCCTGATGCAAAAAGTAGAGACCGCCACGCTCATGGCCTACACCAATACTCCTCTTTGTATTCAAGTCATGAAAGATACAATGAGAAGGAAAGAAAAACACACAGTAATTAAGAGCCTTTGCTATGAACAGAAATCAAGTTTGCACGGAATTTAGGCACATAGAGGACATTGGCTAGGGTAAGGTGAGGAGAGAGACACAGAGCCAATGGATTCTACCGGAGTAGAAGTTCTGTCAGCCAGTCGTACAAGAAGACTACAAGTAGAGGAGTTAGAAGGGATGGGACTAGTGTGCTCACTAGTCATGTGATCAGACACCCCAGAATCAATAATCCAGGTAGTTGGGGCGGAAGAGGCATGGAGTGCAGTACCTGTGGTTGCAACAAAGGAGGATGCAGATGGCTGTGAGGCAAGAGAGACGGGAGGCACAGTCCGAGTCTGAAGCATGCGAAAGCGCTGAAGATCCAAAAAGTCTGCTTTAGTCATTGTGACTGTGTCCGACTGATCGGGAGCAGTAGAGATGCCATAAGGATGACTACCAGACGGGTAAGATATAATGCCAATCTGATCAGAGGTAGCCACATATACTGTGGGACGTCCGTGCAACTTGTAGCAACAATCTCTAGTATGACAGACCGACTACAGTGAGTGCAAAATAGTCTGCCATGACCATAACCCCGACCTCTAATAAAACCTCATGGATAATCAGAACCACCGTTGCAATCATCAGATGGGATAGTGGTGGACGTAAATGTAGTCCTTTCTTGAGTTGCAGCTGGTGTAAGCATCACTCGCCTGCGTGCCTCCTCAGTATGAACAATGGAGTAGGCTGTTTGAAGAGAAGGAAAGGGAGTTGTAGCAACTATTTGTGCCCTCAGTGCCTCATAGTCACTATTCAACCCTGCAAAAAATTTGCATGTCTTTGCTTCATCTTCTCGTAACCGCACAATTTCTGCACTTCTGCTATCTGGAAGCTCACTCAAAGGTTGGAGATGACTTAATTCCTCCCAACGGCTCTTAAGTGCACCGAAATACTCAGTAACTAATAGGTTCTCTTGAGTAAGAAAGTAAAGTTCCGTGGTCAACTGAAAGATACGGGGCTTGTTAGATATCGTCCCATATGTCTCATTCAGGGACTTCCATAGATCCGCAACTGAATCATAGAAGAAATAAGAGGATGCGATGCTTGGTTCCATGGAGTTGATAATCCATCCCATGACAATGGCATTTGAAGAATCCCACGCATCTGCTTGTGATGAATCGTCAGATGGAGGGATAGATGACTTTTTGGATGTTCCAGTGAGAAAACCAAGTTTCTCCTTGCTGACACATACATGCGGATAGCTCGGGACCATAAAAGGAAATTATCCCCATTGAATTTTGTGGAGGTAATTGAGAGAGGCCCCTCGGAGCCATGTCCAGAAGCTTTGGAATCCCTAAAGGACAGATATAAAGAGGAATAGAGAGGTTAAGAGCTGCAACAGGGTGGAGCATATAGATTCCCCAAAAAATGAGCCGTGAACAGTGTCGCACAGGGTCAACCGGCCATATGGGGTGCTCAAAATGCACCAAAAACTCCTCTTTCCAAAAAAGTTGTAGGGGATGATAGATCACCTTAAACTGAACACTCCATCTGGGGGTAATAAAAAAATTGTTCCTCGATTTGAAGAAAATGAAGGAAAACACGAAATCGGACCGTTTTCGAAACTTGGGCTGTGGGGCTCGAAACACCAGTTAAACAATTTCCAAAAATTCACAAAAATCATCATAAATCTTCTAAAATCATGATCTACCAGAAGATGAACTTTTTAAGGCAAACCTAACCGTATGTGGCCGTATGGCCGACGTCAGCATCCGTACGACTGACGTTAGCAGGCCCTCCTCTAGATTTTCTTCCAAAATCGTTTCTCTTCATGTGCATGATGTTAATCTCACTCAAAAATGACTGAATCCATCTCTGATACCATGTAGAGTTGCAAACATGGGAGAGAGAGGAAAAATGGGAATGGAAAAAGAGAGCTCCAAAAGCCCTACTTTGCTTCTCTTCTTTTCTATTGCTTTTATGCTGGAATATATACATCATAACCCCTTAATAAGAATGAATATTATACATAAGACCCTACTACAAGTATTTATAAATAGACCCTTACAACACAACGTCGTAGCTTCTGATGATACTGGACACACTTTAGATACTTGTGGCACTACTTCTATGGATTCCTCTCATACGGAAACTATTACTATGACTAGGACAGATGTGATGGAGCTTCAACACCTTATATCTCTTCAGTCTCAGTTAGCTACACCTACAGTCATCTCCTTACATCCATTTGCTTCTTCCTTTGCTACTACGACAGGTACTGCACTCCATGCCTCCTCCACTCCTACCGCTTGGATTATAGAGTTGGGTGCATCAGATCATATGACTGGTACACAGAGCTGCCTTCTTCCTTCCACTTTTTCATCTTGTTGTCATTTCATTCGTCTTGCTGATGGCACTTCTACTCCAGTTGAATTTATTGGCTTAGCCTTAGTTTCTCCTTCTCTTACCTTGTCCAATGTTTTATACATTCCTAAGTTCAATGCAAATTTAGTATTCGTTAGTTGTCTTACTAGATTTTTGAATTGTAGTGTCACTTTCTTCCCATCTTATTGTGTTTTTCAGAACTTGAGTATGAAGATGATTATTGGTGTGGGGTATGAGCGTGGTGGTCTCTACTTCTTGCGACAGGATGTCCTTGCTGTTGCTGGTGCCTTAGCACTGTCTCATTCCTTTGCCTCTTGGGCATGCCGTTTAGAGTCTAATAAAGACTCTATTGCCATTTGGCATGTAAAACTGGGTCATGCTTCTATTAGGACGTTGCAAACTTTTGTTCCTCAATTTAATAAAATTAGTGATGATTATTCTAAATGTGAAACATGTCAGTTGAGTAAACATGTTAGAAATTCATATCCTATTGTTGAACATCGATCTGACAAACTGTTTGCATTAGTTCATTATGATATTTGGGGACTTAGTCCTGTTAAATCTTTGGATGGATACTCTTACTTTGTTACGTTTATTGATGATTTCTCTTGTGTGATTTGGGTATATTTGATGCGTCATCGCGATGACTTGTTTAACTTGTTTTGATCATTTCATCAAATGATCCAAACTTAGTATGATTGCACCATTCAGACTCTTCGTTTTGATAATGGTGGAGAGTATACCTCAAACATCTTTAAATCATTCCTCCAAGAGCATGACATTCATCATCAACTGTCTTGTGCTTACACTTCACAACAAAATGGAGTGACAGAGCGCAAAAATCGCCATCTTCTTGAGATTACTCGCGCTCTCCTGATAGGAATGAAAGTTCCTAAATCATACTAGTTTGCAGACTTATGGACATCATGTTATCTAATTAATCGAATGCCTACTCGAGCTCTCAAAGGAGATATCCCAATACGTGTATTGAAAGCTTCTAGTCCTTTATTTATTATACCTCCAAAGGTGTTTGGTTGCGTATGTTTTGTGCACCTTTTAGGTCCCTCCAGGGACAAGTTGTCTAATCGGTCTGTTAATTGCATTTTCATTAGGTACTCTCTTCAGCATAAAGGTTATAGGTGTTATGATCCATCTACTAAGAAATATTTTGTATCTATGGATGTAACCTTCTTTGAAGACCGCCCATTCTATTCTCCATTATCTGAACATGTTGATACAGTTGAGCCACAACATTTTCTGCCTCTGCCAGCAGTTGATACTTCTTCTCCTTTGGTATCTTTCATGACACCTAAGCGGCTCCTCACCTATGTTTGCCACACGTCGAGACCATCACATAGACCTTCCGTACCAATAGCTCCTCTTCTAGTCTCAGGTACCCTCCTCCCATCCTATCTCTACTGCTAGTCCTTCATCTCCTGTTGTTTCTCGCACTCGTAGTCATCATCCCACATGACATCCTATTTATAATTTTGTTTCTTATAAGTCTCTCTCACCCTCTTATTGTGCCTTCTTAGCTACTATTTCATCCTCTACAATTCCTAAGTCAGTGCTCGAGGCTATTGCACTACCTGCCTGGAAGAAAGCAATGGAGGCAGAAATGACAGCTCTTCATAAGAATGACACATGGGATCTCGTTCCCTTACTCCCGGGTACAAGTACAGTTGGGTGCAAGTGGATGTTCTCTATAAAGTATCGGGTTGATGGGTCTATTGAGCGCTACAAAGTACGTCTAGTGGCTAAAGGCTACACACAACATTTTAGAATCGACTATAATGAGACATTCTCACTTGTTGCAACGTTGAATTCGGGCCCGCTTAATTATTTCCTTGGTAGCGAATCTTGATTGGCCTCTCTTTCAGCTGGATGTTAAAAATGCATTCCTCCATGGCGACCTAGAACAAGAAGTTTATAAGGATCTCCCATGTGGTTTTCAGCTTAAGGGGGAGTCTAGGAAGGTTTGTAAGCTGAAAAAGGCTCTTTATGGTTTTAAGCAATCTCCCAGAGCTTGGTTTGCTAGGTTTAGTGCTGCTATTCTCTCCTTTGGCTTCAGATGATGTCAGGCAGATCATACCGTCTTCATTCATACTAGACAAGAAGGTAGAACTATTCTTCTTGTATTTGTGGATGACATTGTGTTGACTGGTGATGCCTTGAAGTTTATTGATAAAGTTAAGCACAAGTTGAGTAAGAAATTCGAGATTAAGGATTTGGGGCCTCTGCAGTATTTTCTAAGGATTGAAGTTGTCCGCTCATCTAAAGGCATCTTCATATCTCAAAGGAAGTATACTCTTGACTTGCTGAGTGAGACTGGCAAATTAGATGCTCATCTAGCTTCGTCTCCTATGGATCAGAAGCACTCATTGCATGCATTGGAAGGTGAAAGTTTGATAGATCTTGGCATGTACCAGAGGTTAGTTGGGAAACTAATCTATTTGACAATTACAAGACTGGACATTGCCCAGGCTGTAAGTATTGTCAATCGCTTTATGCACTCACCAAAAGTGTCTCATCTAGATGTTGTACATCGCATATTGAGGTACTTGAAGTCATGCCCAAGACGTGGTATTCTTTATAAGAAGCATGGATATGTTAATGTTGCTGGGTATTCTGATGCTGATTGGGCAGGGTGCTCCACAGACCGAAAAGTAAGAAACAGTCTGTTGTACTCAATCCAGTGCAAAGGCAGAGTACATGGCTATGGCTCAGGGAGCATGTGAACTCTTATGGTTAAGATCCATTATGCTGGAGTTGGGTTTTCAATCACTTCAGCTATTCCTCTCTATTGTGATAATCTGGTAGCTATTCATATTGTATCTGACTTCGTCTTTCACGAGAAGACTAAACACATCAAGGTGGATATGCATTTCATTCGAGATAAGATATCTTCTGGGTTGTTAACTACCCCATTTGCCAGATCAACAGATCAAGTAGCAGACATTAACAAAAACACTTAGTTCTCCTATGCTGCAAGAAATTTCTAGCAAGTTGGGTATGATGGACATTCATACACCAACTTGAGGGAGAGTGTTGGAATATTAAATGCATAAGGTCCTTTTTTGTAATAAAGTCCCTTTGGACTTATTTGTAAATAGTTTATTTAATGAGGCTGTATAGTGTAATAAGTGAGGGATCACTTCATATAAAATATAACAAAACCCTAGGAGAACACACGTTGTGTTACTCCTCGTTCTCTTCACTTTCTTCAAGGTTGGGATCAAGAACAAGTTCGCCGATGCCCTTAGTTGGAGGGTGGGTTTTCTTAATTCCTTGAGTGAAGATGTCATCGGTTTTGAGTAATTGATAAATGAATATCCTATGTATCCAGATTTTGGGGATACATATACATCACTCTATAGTGACCAGCGTAGTGAGGGTGAATTTCTCGTTAAAGATGGTTTCCTTTTTAAATGAAATCGCCTTTGTATTCCCTGCACTTCCCTTCAGGATTTCCTCGTTTGGGAGCTTCATTCGGGAGGTATAGCTAGCTATTTTGGTCGGGATAAAACCGTTGCCCTCATAGAGGACCGCTTTTATTAGCTAAGTCTTAAGCGAGACGTCGCCAAAATTTTAGGGTAGTGTCGTACGTGTCAACGGGCAAAACAGAGAAAGCAGAACACTGGGTTGTACACGCCATTGCCAGTGTCACATGCGCCGTGGCAAGACATCAGCATGGATTTCGTACTTGGCCTTCCCAAGACAATAAAAAAGCACAGCTCCATTTTAGTAGTTGTTGACCTTTTCTCAAAGATGGAGCACTTTCTCCCTTGTTTGAAAACGTCAGATGCATCTAATATCGCTTGTGTTTTGTTTGAAGGTGTGGTTCGCTTGCATGGGTTGCCTAAGACTACAGTGTCTACCTAAGACTATAGTGTCTGACCGAGATGTGAAATTTACTAGTTAATTTTAGAAGACACTATGGCACATAATGGGCACCTGGTTGCAATTTGCTACTGCATCCCAAACTCAAACGGATGGCCAAACTGAGGTGGTTAATCGGAGTCTTGAAAACTTATTACGATGCCTTGTGGGTGAACATATCAAGACTTGGGACTTAGTTTTGTCTATAGCTGAGTTTGCATGTAACAGTTTTGTCAATAGGTCTATGAGAATGAGTCCTTTTGAAATAGTGAGTGGATACAAGCCTAGAATGCCCTAGATCTATTATCAATGTCAGTTACCCAAAGGTCTTCAGAGTCAGTCGATGCATTTTCCCGTCATATTAATGGGTTGCATTCAAACATTAGGAGACAGATAAATGTAAGTAATGAAAATTACAAAGATTCAGCTATCTTGCATCATAAAGCTCAAGAGTTTCATGAGGGAGACTATGTAATGGTTCAGATGAGGCTAGAACGGTTTCCTCAAGGTACCATTAAAAAGTTACAAGCACACAGTGCTGGATCATTGAAAGTTTTGCGGAAAATTGGGTCCAATGTTTACATGATATAACTTTGACCTGGCATGAGAATTAATCCAACATTCAACGTAGAAGATTTAGTCGTTTGCCCAAACCCTCACATAGACCCTGCTCCTCTTACTTGGCCATATTCATAATTTTCTTCCTAGCCCATTCCACATATCCCAACTTTACTTGAGAAAAGATAAGAGATTGAAGGGATCGTGAATGAGGAGATTGTATCCACAAGAGATGGAGGTTTCCAGAGGTACTTGGTTAAATGGAAAAACAGACCACCATCCGATTGTATGTGGCTCACGGAAGCGGAATTACAGCGACTTGATCTAGACTTGTTAGAGAGGCACAAAATTTTTATCTTGCTAGAGTCGAACTCTTCTCAGCCGAGGGGAGTTGATGCGGACATCACGCCTTTCAAAGTCTATCAATGTCAGGAGGCGAGCATTGCCCATCTCACTGTGGTTCGACGACGCATGAGGAGTTTTGGCGAGCACGTGATAGCATACAGAGCAACAGGAGGACTAGAGAGGCCTTCGGTTGACCGAAGGAAGGTCGGGTCAAAATTACAAAGCAATATGTAATCTTAACCGAAGCAAGCTTCGGCTGACCGAGGAGAGCTTCGCTCGACCTACGATCTGATGCAGATTTTTGTGGAAAGACACGATTTTCCTATTTCTTTAGGGTTTTAAGGGTATTTTTGTCATTTTTAATTTCGAGATTATTAGATAGGGTGAAGCCCTAACTCTTTTATTATGCTTTGATTATTGAAATTGAGAAAACCTATACGTGGTGCTTTTGTAGAGAACGTCTACAAGCTTCTTCTCCTCCTTCTTCTCTCAACGTTCATCTCTTCTTTTCTTCCTCAAGGTAATCTATAAACCTTTCTTCTAATCTTCTTCTTTTCAACCATATTGCTTTCCTTTGTAATCATCAAAACCTAGATCCATAAATCCTATGTGAATAGCTTTTGAATCCTACAATTCCCTTAATGCAGAAAACTTCCCTTTTCTTGGATTAGTGAATCTACGTGATTGATTGGATGAACCCCTGCATGATCGAGAGTTTTATCTCTCGCCGGATTCAATCCACGCTAGGATTTGAAATCCCAACTGATTGTTTGTGATGAATGGCCCTAATCGTTACATGTTCTCTTGTTTGATTCTTAGTTTATGATGATGAATGGTGAATGTGTTTTATTTATTGTTCATATGATTCCGCCCTTGTAGTTTCCGCATACATATAGGGTAGATTAGGCCATCCTACATCACTATTTGTAGGAGGATACTTAAATGGTCATCTAGGAAAAGATAATAGAGGATATGAAAGGTACATGGATGATAGGTAGTTCAAGGAACTAGGCTCACCTTAGGTGCAACAACCCTTGGAATGCCTGAAACGCCAAAGTGCGTTTTTTAAATTATTTTAACATTATGTATATTATATATGGTTTTTCTAAGTTCCCCACCTTCATGCGGATGTTAGCAATGTCCCCAAACTTTTTAAAGGCATACTGTCACCTATTGTCAATCTAAACCGTTCATGCATTCATACACCTAGGAGCAAACCATGGTGTAAAATTTGTGTTAATCGGGTGATATTAAGCTTCCAATCTATAACGTGAAGTGGATAGTCAAGATTGACGAAAGAAACAAAATAGGTCCAATGACCATCTTGAAACTTCTATTAGATAGATCCCACTTTGTATTTCTTATGATTCAAAGTAACACTTTGATTTGATGATTCTAGCCATGTGATGTATGGCTCATAAACAAATTGACCCCATTCAAAGGGTTAGGGTCATCCGATCAGTGTGATTCTTGAACCATGGCTTGCTTCTACTCATATAAATAAATGAATGATTCAAATCGATGATAGGTCACCGTGTCTGCCATTTAAAAGGTTTGGGGTTGTTGCTAACATCCGATGAAGGTGGGGATGTTAGTAAAACCCTACTATATACAGATACAAATTGATTGTTTTAATAGTTTTAGCTCAAAAACTAATTTTAACACAATGAAATGAAACTAATTGTAAAGTTATTATGCATTTTAAAAAAGTGATATTTAGACACCATTTCGAAAACTTACATCTACTAAACCATTCTAATGAAGCCACAAAACCCTAGAATTCAAAATTTCCTAAACCTATTTCATAAAATTCACTATTCTCTTATAGCTCTAAACCTCGTATTCCCAATTTTGGCTAAATTCCCCTAATTCTAAACCATAATATTTGCAATTTCCTAGATCCAGACTCTAAATTTCCTAATTTCTCCAACTCCCCCAAATTCCCCAACCTAAAATCATAATTTTGCTAAAATCCCTGAAATTTTCAAACCTCAAATCTAGATTTTCAGTATCCCCAAATCCTCTATGCTAAATCTATCAATCCCCTAAAATCCCCAATTCGTCTTCTATCTCTTATATTGCACAAACGGAAACTCAAATTGCTTTTAAGGAGTGCATGTAATGCTTGAAATACCAATAGGGGAAATAAATCAAGCAGATTTTATCTGTTTATAGAAACTCAAAGAAATTTTAGAAGGGGCATTTTTCATAAATCAAAGCTTTGATCTAAAAGAAATGGGGAAATTGTGCTCAAAGAGGGTTTATAAGATGTCTTTCCACCCTTAATGGGTGTCTTCATACTAAAAACACCATTCTCTGTGGTACCTAGAAGGATAAGCCATAATGGTATGCAGGCGTCACCTAGGCACACTTGGTGCACACTTAGAATAATGCCTCACCTTGGGTGCAGGTGGAGTGTATGTTGCCCAAAAGGCTTAGGCATGTACCTGAAATCCTTTGACTACACTAATGGAGGATCTGGTTTTGGTATAAGAAATGAGATGGGGGGTTCTATTCTTGATTTTACTATGCATATGATCTAGCTAACAAACACATACTTAAAAAATAAAGATGAACATTTAATAACCATCAAAACTGGACCATATACAAGCTAGATTGGCTTTTTTCTACTTAGGTAGATAAATAGATCGGTATGTAAAGACTGCAAGGTTATAAGTGGAGAGTTTGATTATGCAACAAAGAGTAATGGTTATGGACGTTTACATTAAGGGATGGAAGAGAGGGAGTGAAATTAATAGGTTTCCATAAATGAGGTGCTGGAATTTGGAAGGAGAGAAGGCAATGTTGTTTAGTAATAAATTGATGGAAGAAGGAACATGGAATGTTGAGGAAGAAGTTAGTGTTATGTTGAGTGAGCTAGCTGAGTGCATTAGTGATGTAGAAAAGAACCTCCTGATGAAGGGCGTTGATCAAGCATCTTTCTATCGCACATGGACCACAAAAGATCAAGGAAAGTTTGACAAAAATCATCAATTTTTGCATGGATTGACCAAAAGAAGGCGGACCGTAAATCGGCCATTACTTTTGATCCGAGAGGAGTTACGGGATGCACAACATATGTATTCCAACTGAAATT
This sequence comes from Liriodendron chinense, assembly GCA_003013855.2. NCBI lineage: Eukaryota > Viridiplantae > Streptophyta > Magnoliopsida > Magnoliales > Magnoliaceae > Liriodendron > Liriodendron chinense. The sequence continues at coordinate 2,600,329 of ML058403.1, forward strand.
TTGTTTTGGGGTGAACCGACCCACTAAATTGGGCCGTGTCCGTCCGTTTCGCCAGAAAACGTGCGGTTATAACAGAAAAATGAGATTTTAGGAAAACTTGTTATTTTTAGTAATTTTGAATTTTAGTTTTCCTTCTTTTTAGAGTTTTTGTTTATTTAGGAGTTTCTATTTTTGTTGAGCAATGAGTTTTAGAAAGAGTACTTTGTAGCAGTCTTTAATTAAGATTTTACTATTTCCAGTAACTTTCTATTTTGGGAAACTTACTATTTTTAGTAAGTACGAATTGTGATTTATTTAGGATATATAGGGATGTTAAATTCGTTTTTAATGTTAACTTTCATATTATTATTTAATAAAATTTTGGTTTTTACCAATTTTCTCTCGTGGATTCGAGATTTTACCTCATGGATTTAAGGAAGTCTGGTTGAGGAGTCTTGGAAGCCTTGTGAATTTAAGGTAGTTATTTAGTGAGGAAGACGGTGATCGACCTCCCCATGTCCTCCCTGCGTCAGTGGTATTAGAGTGAGGCTTTTATCCCTCGGGACGATGACAACTAACGAAGGGTTGAATCTTCAACCTGAGGACGGTTCTCCAAGGGCTTATATCACGACGGCTATGGACGAAGCGCGGCGGGAGAATCGGTTGATCCTGCAAGGTATACAGGCAACCCTTGACCGCATTGTAGCGGCTTTAAATCTACCCCAAGCCCAGGGCAACGATCAACCACCACCTCTTGTGCTCGCCGTACGGAACAATCTCATATTCCATAGAACACCTCAGGTGGCCAATCGCAAGGCTACCCCAGTCAATTTAGAACCCAGCGATAAAGAGGTCAAATACATCATTGTACGACGGTTTGCACGTGGGAACAATCGCAGGAATTATGTTGAAAGAGAGTTTCGAGGTAATGCAACTTCGAACAATGTCTCTAAAGTATAACTCACCACCATCTCAGATGATGTTCGGAATTCATACGAGGTGGAGGAAATCAATACCTCAGTCTTAAAGGATAGGGAAGAAGAGTCTAAATTATTCCAAACATTATGGAGTCAGTTTTGATGGAATCCATGAGCATCCCAGAAAGTTCCACGCCAACAAAGCAGGAAATCTAGGTGATAGTAGTTGTCGAACTTTCAAATGAATTGTTCTTTGTGTAGGAAATTGTCCTTTATCAGATAGAGCCAACCTTCGATGTGCCAGAGCAGGTTGCGATTATTCATGTTAGTGTGGAGAAGAAATCGGATAAATTTGTTGCATAGTTTCAGGATAAGGCTAACAAATATCAACTTTCGAAGTTGAAAGTAGATCGTGGCCCTAACCTAAAGTGAAACTTGATAACGAGTTTTTTTTCAAGTGGGGGAGTCTGATGTAGAACAAGAACCCCTTGATGAAGGGTGTGGATCAAGCATCTTTCTATTGCATATAGACCGCAAAAGATCAAGGAAAGTTTGACAAAAATCATCAATTTTCGCATGGATGGACCAAAAGAAGGCAGACCGTAAATCGTCCATAACTTTTGACCCGGGAGGAGTTACAGGACGCATAGCATATGGATTCCAACTGAAATTTCGTTTTGGGTAAACCAACCTATGAAAGTGGGTTGTGTCTGCCCGTTTCGCTAGAACGCGCGGTTACAGCAGAAAAACAGGATTTTAGGAAAAGCTGTTAATTTTAGTATTTTCAAATTTTAGTTTGTTTCCTTCTTTTTAGAGTTTTTATTTATTTAGGAGTTTCTATTTTTGTTAAGCAATGAGTTTTAGAAAGAGTTTACTTAGTAGTAGTCTGTAATTAAGTTTTTACTATTTTTGGTAACTTTTGATTTCGAGAAACTTACTATTTTTAATAAGTACAAATTAAGGTTTATTTAGGGATACATAAGGATGTTAAATTCATTTTTAGTGTTAACTTCCATATTATTATTCAATAAAATTCCGGTTTGTACTAATTTTCTCTCGTGGATTCGAGATTTTCCTTCATGGATTTGAGGAAGTCCGGTTGAGGAATCCCAGAAGCCTTGTGGATTCAAGGTAGTTATCCTGTGAGGAATACGGTGATCGACCTCACCACGTCCCCCCTGCGTCAATTAGGAAAGCAGAAAAGAAGTTTTAAGAGTACCTACGAAGTGGCCACTCATATAAAGGAAACTTGGTGGTGGAATGATGAGGTCCAAAAGGCTATTAGTGAGAAATGATCATGTTTTAAGTATTGAGAAGCAACTAAAAATGAAAAGAATTTAGAGGAATATAGAAACGCTGAAAAGAAAGCTAGGAAAGTAGAAACTAGGGCTAAACTTAAGGCATGTGATGATTTGTATAATAGATTGGGGAGAAGAGAAGGTTACAAAGATGCCTTTAAACTTGTGAAAATGAGATAGGGTAAGGATAGGGACGTAGATCATGTTAGATGCATTAAGCACCTACTTGGCTTTCCTATTACAATGGTAAATGGTTATAAATGGGTAATGATTATTTACTCTTGTAATTGTGTGGCGCCATCACTTACATTTGAAGGCTCATTTACTTTGCATTTCATAGGAATTTGGAAAACCAAATAGGCCCTAAGAGTGATGACTAGAGGTATTGCTTAAGGACCACAAGATCAATGAAAGGTGGAGGAACTTTTTTCAGAAATTGGTAAATGACGACTACTCTAAGAGCACAGGGATAGAAGTTTAATTAGATTACTAATACTGGAACAAAATAAAACAAGTCATTATCCAAATAAGCTATTCTAATGACCTGGAAAAATCGCAAGTGATTTGATAAGATAGATTGGTGATCATAAACTCGATGAGGCTGGAAACTATAGGTACTTTCTTGGTATTAGTATATCTAAAATGAAAGAAGCTTTGAAAATGACGAAAACAGGAAAGGCCTTAGGACCAAATGGTATATCGGTAAAGGTTTGGAAATGCATGGTAGATATTGGTTTATTTTATGGCTAAAAGTCGGGCGGGTTGGTGCTTAACCTTAACCCAACCCAAGGTTCCTGTACCTCAGCCCTAACCCAACCCAACCTTAAGTTGGGAATTCTCAACCTAAGCCCAACCCAAGCGTGTTCAATCGGGTTGATACATGCTAATATTTTCATTATTACATTAGTCTATTATATTTCAATACACGTCTTATTTTTTGTACCTATGGATATATTAATTATATATATAGTTATTTATCGTAAAGAACTTCACTTTTTCTAAACAAACAAGCTAAAATATAGGAAAACTACTCCCTGAACACCCAAGCATATCAAATTTCAAGCATTATAAGTTTACTTATTAAAATAATATAAACTAATAAGTTTACTTAATTAAAGTATAATAAGATTATAAGTAACTTATATATAGATCGGGTTCGGGTTGGGTCGGGCAACCTGAGACCTCAACCTAAGCCCGACCCAAGTTTTACCTGGTTGGTGTTTGCATAGCCTGAGCCCGAGACTGAACCTGATACTTCCTGCCTGAGCACAACCCAATGTCGGGTCGGTCGGGTTGAACGCACATGACTTTCAGCCCTAGTTTGTTTTAGCTGGCAAAGTTGTTCAACTTCAACTATATTGTAAAATTGAAGAAAATGCCAAATGTATGGAGCGAAAGTACCATGGTACCTATTTACAAGGAATAAAGGAGACATTCAGAGTTGCAGTATCAAGGGGTTAAACTCATGATTTATACTATGAAACTCTGGGAGAGAGTTCTTTAAGGCAATGAGAAGGAAGGAAGGAAGCATGATTTATACTATGAAACTCTATGATTAAACTCATGATTTATACTATGAAACTCTGTGAAACTCTATCTATAATGGCATGGCAATGGAAAGGAAGGAAGGAAGCAGTGGCGTGAAAAGGGAGAATCAGAAGAAGCTTTGAAGGATAGGGTCACTAGAGGCACCAGCAGGACCGAGAATGGCGAGGCAACGAACAACTAGTAGGAGGGATGGAAGATTGTTATGTGCCAAAAAGGTTTGGCAGAAGGTAAGAGGGATAGGGCAACAACAACATCGGAGTTTCCCACGCTATGTGCAGGGATTTCTAGAAGGATGGCTCCCCATCAACTTAGAAAGGGTGTTTGGTCAAGCTGGCGTAGTCATGGAGGTGGTGATACCGCAAGACAAGATTTTGAAGTCCTACAGAGGTTTTGCCTTCATCCGAATGAGTATCGAGGACGAATTGGCTTGGGCAGTGACGATGCTACATCGCGAAAGTTTCAGAGGACAGAAATTGTTGGTCCAAAAAGCATGTTTTGGACCTGATCAGGCTCATTGGAAGGGGGAGGTTGGAAGCAGAACCTTATCTACTCTACGAAGACCTTTGAACACGACGACAACAAGCTCTGCTACGAAGGATGCCCAAAACGTATCTTCAATGGTCGGAGAAGGTAGGACTTTCAAAGAAGTAGTTTTGGGAAGTCCAGATATGCAAGGCGAGAAGAAATCGAGGATAAAGGAAAACGGTGAACTAGGAGCAGCAAGCAGTCAAGATGAAAATGATATAGTGATATGGGTGGAATAGAGGGAGGGGGAAAAGATTGTCCATTTGAAGGAGTCTGTCATCAATAGATCTTGGTAATGGCTTCAAAGATTAATAGTTATCTCAACAAGAACAGGGGCAACCCTTTCTTAGATAAAGCGATGGTTGGATGAGTGTTGTGATTTGAGTCAGGAGATGTACTCCTTAAAACCTATCGGTCCAATCGAAGTCTGGCTCTAGTTGGTCCTTGAGGTGAACACTAATAACATCTTCATGGCAGGAGCGATCCACAGGAAAAGTTCCATATCCAGGATCTGGAGATGGGAAGAATTCTCCTTCTTCAGGGTGTAGGATGTTTGGTACCTTCTCTAGGGAGTTTTGCTGGAGCTGTGGTATCCTGAGTTTTTTTCGGTGATTGCATCCTGTCTGGGAGAGGTGTAGCAGATCGACTTAGCTACAGAAGCGGGGCAATAGATGGGGGTGATCCAAGTGCGAGTTAGGCGAATAAAGGGACTCCCAGATCCACCAACGGTTTCGGTGATGCTTGGAGACAAGGTGATCTCGATGTGGGTGCAGAAGGAGTGGCCAAGGGCTCCGATTCCTTGCTGGGGAGATATTTGGAGATCACGTGAGGAGAAGTTGGGAGAAAAGAATCATGGCGGTCGACGGGAGGAGGATGCAGGAGTACAGGATGCTTCCACTGCTAGACCACAGAACCAGAAGCAGGACGTGTGTAAGAACGCTGTTGGTGATGATGGGGTAGGTGAAGGAAGAAGAGGAGTTTTGACACCTACTGGTTGTTGCGATGCGGGTGTTCTAAACTCTTCGAATTCGGCTTTGAACTGATTTCAAAAGTTAAGGTTAGGAGCTAAAGTTGTTTGTTGAAGAGGGGAGCAAACACCATTAGTGGACGCGTGCTACCCTTCACTGTTAGTCATCGTGACCTCTCGGTTGTCTGATCTTAGGGACGAAGCTGGTGCGCACATGTGGCCTTTGGTACACATGCTGGCTAAGGAAGGCGATGTTTTCGCAGCAGAAAATGGCATGCCAATGACATGTGACGAAGTATGTTTTACTCCCTCACGTGATACGTTCGATGGCACGTGCGAAGCTTTTAATCCCTCCTTTCGTGTCACGTGCGATGCCTCAAGCGATGATGAGTGCGATGTCACGGGCGAAGATAAGCACTTATCTCGCACTTGCTCAGAATACCAAACATTCTTCTCTCCGCACTCCTAGTCCGAGATCTTCTCTCTGCACTCCTAGTTCGAGAAGGATCCTTATACCTACACAGGGCTAGAGATGGTTGTTGCAGAAGGGGAGGCTGGGAAGGAAGTCTTCGTGTTGGCTAGGAATTCCTTTATGGAAAACGAGGAGGGAGAATTTGATGCTACTTCAACAGAGGCCAGGTCATGATAGAGAGGAGTGATGCAACCGGTCTTGGAGCATGCCATAGCAGAAAACTTGGAGAATGCTCTAATGCTTAGTCCCCTCTGATTAGAGATTTTGACTCCGGAGAAGGTTCCATTGTAGTTGGCTGGGCTTCTAGAAGACTGTGGTTCCAGCTAAACGTAGATGGGTTGGCTCGATTTCGGTTGACCAATTCCTTTGGGCAAAGGATGTGCTGCTGAGGGTTGGAGGACTAGCGAGGTTATCTTTCTGTGAAAGGGACGAGGACGTGTATGATTTTATGCAATTTTTTACGAAAGGGGAGTTCAAAGATAGCAGGAGGATCAAAACATGAAGCCCAGGAAGACTTCAAAAGGTCTGAAGGAGTTGTCGAGCCTTATTGCTCCATTAATTTTGAGCATTTGGCAATGTCGTCTCAAGGTAAAAGGGTGAGGTCAGGGAAAGGGGGTGCTAAATGTTGATTGTTTACTGGAACGTTCGAGGCCTGGGCAACAGGGCTAACAGGGCTCAGGTTAGGAAAGTGTGCAGCAAATTAAGGGTTGACATTATCACTCTTTAGGAAACTGAATTGCGGTCGTTGGAGGCAGGAATCATCGATTCAATTTGGAGGCATAAGAATTCCGACTGAATTGTTGTCAATGCAAGAGGCGGGTGGGATTATCATCATTTTGGATGAATGCTGATTGTGTTTAAGGCTCTTTTTCAGCCTATGTTCTTCTTCAAGACTTATCTTCTAGTTTTCTTTGGGCCTTTTCAGCTATTTATGGCCCATGTCAGACTTCCTATCGAAGTGCTTTTTGGGAGGAATTAACCTTAGTCATAGATAGATGGAAAGTCCCCTGGTGCATTGGTGGGGATTTTAACGTAGTTCCATTCTCTTTTGAGAAATCTAAGTTTGGGAAAGTTTTCAAAAGTATGGTTGCTTTTTCTAATTGGGTGAATGATCAAGAGCTGGTGGATTTACTATGAGTGGAGCTAAATACATGTGGTCAAATGGCCAGACAGATGCAGTGATGTCTCGGCTAGACAGATTCCTGGTTTCGAATGATTGGCTACAGAAATTCTCCCTTACTCGTCGGTCTGGCCTCTCGAGATTTGAATGGGATCATAGACCCATAACGCTGGAAGTCTCGGAATTAGATTGGGGTCCAAAGCTGTTCAGATTTGAAGCGGCCCGAATGCAAGTGCAGGGTTTTCACAAGAAAGTTGAGGACTGGTGGGCTTCTTTCAAGGTCGAAGGGTATGTTGGTTTTAGACTTTATAAGAAGCTCAAATTATTGAAGGAAACTATGAAGAAATGGAACAAAGAGTTGGGGGATCAGAGAGGCTGATTTTGAAATGATGTCAAAAGAAGTTGTGCTCTCGGCTTACTAGGACAAGGGATGGGTTTGTTTGATGTAGATAGGGTGAGAAGAAAGAGCATATCTCAGAGCCTAGAGCAGAAAGCATAGGAAGATGAGATTAAATGGCGGTAAAGGTCTAAACAGATATTGATGAGGACACAAGATCATTTCAAGTGTACCAACGAAGAAAGCGCCATCCACAAGCACTGTCCTTGTGGATAGGCGACTATTGAGGAGCATTGAAGACCTTACACATGTAGTCCGAGACATTTGAAAAGACCCCACCTTGGGAAGACATGTGTAAGTTGCTTTGAGGAGATGATCAGACCGTTGGATCGTGATGATGATGTGATCGGACCGTTGGTTCATTGTGGCCCACTTTCATCACACCATCATTGGAGCGCATTGGACATCTTAGATTTGAGTTTATTTTACGCATTTTTTACTTATTTGAGTTTTGGGTTAGTGTGGGTACGTTTTTTTCATGCAAATGTCTTTTTTTTGAAATTTTGTTAGTAGGGGTATTTTGGTAATTATGCTAATTCCGAATTTTATAAGGGTGTTGCCCTAAACCTTTTTGATTAGTTGTTGATTTATGAAAAAGAGCAAACCTTTGGTTGCCTCCTTCCTCTTTCCCTCTCTCATGGTGCTTCTTCTTCTTCCTTGATCTCCTTCTTCTCTATTCTTCTTGTGCCCCTCCAACTTCTTCCAGGTATTTCATCTTTTATTATTATCCTTCTAAACTTCTATTTTGTTTATTCCCCACGATCTAAACCTTGAGAATCGATCTAAACGCTAAACCCCCCAAATTCTCAAATCCCTAATTCGAGAAACTTTCTGATTCTTCGAACTAGTGATCATCATTGATCGATTGGGTATGATCATGCAAGATCGGGAGGTTCCATCCCTCGTCGGATCCAACCTATATGCTACTTGAATCCCATACTCCATGGTTGTGATGATGGCCTGTCCCATTGCATGTTTCCTTTATGATTTTCTTAGTTTATGATGATTGATGCTAGATTTCATTATTATTATTGCTTTTATTTCCGCTGAATAATTGTGTTCATGAGCATGCATCATATTTAGGGCTGTCCTGCATCAGATATGGCTAAAAGCGGGGGATAAGAATAGTCGCTATTTTCATAGCATTGCAAGTGTTAGGGCTCGTGCTAACAAAATTGAATCCTTAGAAATAGAGGGAAGAAGACCTCTGATAAAGATCGCATTTGTGATGCCATAGTCTCTTGTTTTAAGAGGCTTTTAACTGCTGATACTTGCAGGAAGCCAAGGTTAGATAATCTTTTGTTTTCTTCTTTTTCGGATCCAGAGGTTGTGGAGCTGGAAAAGCCAATTACAGAAGATGAAGTTGTCACTGCCCTCCTTTCCTTAGGCGGGGGTAAGACTCCGGGTCCCAACGGTTTCCCCATTCTTTTCTTTCAGAAATTCTAGCATGTTATTAAGAAGGATGTTATGGAATTCGTGTATGATTTTTCCAAGAACGGCAAACTATTGGCTAAGATGGGGGCTACTTTTATAGCTCTTATTGCGAAGGTGGAAGGGGTTGTTCGCTTGAAAGATTTCAGACCTATCAGTCTCATAGGAGGGCCGTACAAAATTTTGACAAAGGTGCTGGCTACACGTTTTAGCAAGGTTCTCTACCAATTTATCTTTAAAAACCAATCTGCGTTTATAGCAGGGCATCAGATTTTGGATAGTGCTCTTATGGCACATGAATGCATCAATTTCAGGCATAAGGAAAAGAAGGGTGTGTGGAAATACATGTATTTTGGGTGTGTGTGTGTGTGTGTGTGTGTGTGTGTGTGTGGTGTGCGCGCGCGCGCTTTTATGTACCTGCAGAGTACTGTAACATTTTTTCTTCAAAAGTAATATATATATATATATATATATATATATATATATATATGTGTGTGTGTGTGTGTGTGTGTGTGTGTGTGTGTGTGTGTGTGTGTGTGTGTGTGTGTGTGTGTTGGTCTTTAGACCTAACACAACACGCATCTGTTTCTCTCTTTCTCCTTGTTTCTCCTTTCTCTTCTTCCTTTTTCGTCTTTTATTTTTTCTACTTGGTATCAGAGCATCGATCCGAGACCTGCGGTAGTGGGGCCCGTAAACGGAGATTTAAGAGAGAGAGAAGAAGAGTGATTAGGTTATAGCCCTAATCCTCCAAGTTTTATTAATAGGGCTTATTTGCCCTTTTACAACTTACTACCTTAGAATAGAAAAATAACATTAAGACCCCTAATAAAACCCTTACACAAAGGCCCTTATGTTTCAACACTCCCCCTCAAGTTGGTGCGTGAATATCTATCATGCCCAACTTGCCAGAAATCTCACGAAGAGTAGTGGAATTTAGAGCCTTTGTAAATATATCTGCCAACTGATCTGAAGAGCGAACAAAGAGTGTGGAAAGTTCTCCTAAAGCAATATTCTCTCGAATGAAATGGATATCAACTTCAATATGTTTAGTTCTCTCATGAAAGACTAAGTCTGAAGCAATATGAATGGCTGCTTGGTTGTCACAATAGAGAGGAATAGTTGAGTCAGAGAATAAACCCAACTCTTTCATAATGGACTTTAACCAAAGCAGCTCGCATGCCCCATGAGTAATAACTCTGTACTCTGCTTCTGTACTTGACCTGGAGACCACAGATTGTTTCTTGCTTCTCCAACTCACCAGGTTTCCTCCCACAAAAGTACAATATCCAGACGTAGATTTTCTATCTGTAGAACAACCTGCCTAATCCGCATCTGAAAAACCACATATATTTACATGCCCATGATTCTTGTACAAAATTCCTTGACCTGGACATGTCTTTAGGTATCTTAGGATGTAATGAACCGCCTCCAAGTGAGGTGTTCTGGGAGAATGCATGTATCGACTCACAATGCTCACTACTCGAGTAATATTTGGCCTTGTGATTGTCAAATAAATCAATTTCCCAACTAGTCTCTGATACATGCCAATGTCATCAAGCTTGTTACCTATGTCTGCATGCAGTGAGTGTTTCTACTCCATGGGGAAAGGCGCTGGTCGTGAACCCAACTTTCCTGTCTCCTTGAGAAGATCAAGGGTGTATTTTCTCTGAGAGATGAAGATGCCCTTTGATGAGTGGGCCACCTCAATTCCCATAAAATATCGCTGACAACCCAAGTCCTTCATTTCAAACTCCTTGCTTAGTTGAAGTTTGGTTTGTTGGATGAATTGCAAGTCATCACCAGTAAGGACAATGTCGTCCACATACACAAGTAGAATAGTTCTTTCTTCTGGGCGTGAATGAATAAATACTGTATGATCTGTTTGGCAACGCTTGAATCCAAAGGAGAGAACTGTAGAGCTAAATTTTGCAAATCAAGCTCTGGGAGACTGTTTTAAGCCATACAAAGTCTTTCTCGGCTTACATACCTTTCCCAACTCCCCCTTAAGCTGAAAACCAGGGGGAAGATCCATGTATACCTCCTCAATCAGATCACCATTCAGAAAAGCATTCTTGACATCTAATTGGAATAAGGGCCAATCTAGGTTAGCCGCCTAGAGAAAGGATAAGCCAAACAGAATTGAGTTTCGCCACAAGAGAAAAAGTCTCAGTATAATCTACTCCAAAAAGTTGAGTGTAACTCCTCAAGTTGTATCTTTCTACAGTACCATCTGCACGATATTTGATGGAGAAGACCCATTTACAACCAACCGTCTTCTTACCAGGAGGTAGAGAGATAACTTCCCATGTACCACTCTTGTGTAGAGCCTCCATCTCGGCTTCTATAGCTTGTTTCCAGGCAGGTATTGCCAAAGCATCACGAACAGATCAGGGAATACTATGAGAAGATATAGCTGCTAAAAAGGAACAATAGGATTGTGATAGGGACTCATAACATAGAAAATTAGATATAGGATGCAAAACGGGATGATGACTACGAGTGCGAGTTGCAACAGGAGAGGAAGGAGTACCTGAGGTCAAAGTCGGATCCATTGCCACGGAACTTGAGTTGGTCTTACCCACTGACGAACATAGTTAATGAGTTTCTTAGGTTCACTAGTAGGCGACGGAGTGACCAGTGCAGGTAATGGAAGAGTGGGTGAGGGAGAACTAAGTCCGACATCAGCACTGTAGAAAGCACGATTCTCAAGAAAGGTGACATCCATGGAAACATAAAGCTTCCTGCATGTGGGATATAACACCTATACCCCTTATGTTGCATAGAGTATCCAATGAATATACATTTAATTGCTCTAGAGTCAAGTTTGTCCCTGGAAGGACTAGAGTTATGGACAAAACAAACACACCTAAAGACACGAGGGATAATATGGAATAATGGTGAGGATGGAAGAAGGATGTGCATTGGGATTTTTCCTTGAAGGATACGAGTAGGAAACCGATTAATCAAGAAACAGGCCGTCAGAACTGCGGCAGAACAATATGACTTGGGAATATCCATCCCTAGTAATAGAGAACATGTAACTTCTAATAAATGACGATTCTTTCGCTCAGAAACCCCATTTTGTTGAGGAGTATACATGCAAGAAAGTTGATGAATAATGCCATTATCCTGGAGATAATTTGTAAAGGACTTGGATGAATATTCCCCTCCATTGTCAGACCGCAAGGTCTGAATGGAACAACCATATTAATTTATCACCAATTTATGAAATGTTTGAGACAATGAGAATAATTCATCTCGTCGGTGCATAAGATATACCCATGTTACTCGTGAGAAATCATTAACGAAAGTTACAAAGTATTTGAACCCATCAAACGAGGCTACGAGACTGGTTCCCCATATGTCTGAGTGGATAAGTTCAAATGCTTTGGTACTTCTATGTTCAACCACAGGAAATGAATTACGAATGTGTTTGCTCAATTGACACACTTCACAACCACTAATATCATCACTTTTATTTAAATTTGAAATAATCAAGTTCAAGACACGACTTGGAACATGACCCAATCGAGCATGACACAAGCTTACAGACTCATTATTTGAAGCAGTAATCGGAGCAGTATTAGCAACAGAAAGACAAGAGCCACTACTACTATTAGTGAATGCCGCCAATAACCCCCTTGTTGTAGAAAGTAAAGACCATCTCGTTCAAATCCCGTACCAATAATCCTCCTCTTACTCAAGTCCTGAAACATATAAGATTTGAGAGAAAAAGTTATACTACAGTTTAGAGCACGGGTGAGACTACTAATAGAAATTAAATTCGCATGAAATTTATTTATATACAGGACATTTAGAAGAGTGAGAGAGGAGGACACACGAACATAACTAATAAATTGTACAGGAGTGGTGCTGCCATTAGCAAGACGAATAGACCGAGAGCATGATGTAACTGTAGAAGATGTAAGGAAGTGACACATACCATTCATATGGTCAGAAGCCCTAGAATCGATGATCTAAGTGGATGGGGCTGAGGAAGCATGCAAAGCAGTACCTGCGGTTGTAGCGAAGGAAGTAGATGAGGGCTGTAGATCAGAGGAAGGCGTAGTGGATGTAGAAGGTTGCAGTGATCTCAGGAATTCCATAACTTCTGCTCTGGTCATTAATGTAGACTTGGAAGGAGAAATATCAGGGATTTTAACATTATCCATAGGTTGTTCCTCAACATCTATTGTGGCAGCATGTGTTGAGGGATAGCCATGTATTTTGAAGTATCGTTCCACTGAATGCCTTGACTGGTTGCAGTAGTACAGAAGTAATGCGAACCTCCACGTTCACGTCTTCGACGACAAACTAAGGAACTGCCACGTGAATCAAAATGACCACCCCTTCCATTAGGTGAAGTAGTGGAAGATGTAAAAGCTGCTCGCTCTTGTGCTGGAGATGATAAAGTAGTAGGCATGGTCATCACTTGACGACGAGTCTCCTTGGTATGAACAATGGAGTAAACTGTCTCAAGCGATGGAAATGGGATCGTAACAACCAGTTGGGTACGAAGGGACTCGTAGTCTGCATTTAGTCCAGTGAGGAACTTGTAAGTTTTGGCTTTGTCTTAACGTTTGCGCACTATTTCAGGTTTGCTACTATCCGGTAGTTTACTTAATGGCTGCGAGTAACTCAACTCTTCCCATCTGCTCTGTAAGGCCCCAAAGTACTCAGTGACGGACATATTATTTTGAGCTAGTGAGTAAAGTTTTGTTGTCAACTGAAAAATGCGAGGTTCATTTGAGGTTGTTCCATATGATTTTTGGAGTGCAGTCCACAAAGCTGCGGCACTTTCATAAAAGAATAAGTAGATGCAACATGTTGTTCCATAGAATTTAATAACTAGCCCATAACAATGGCGTTTGCAGACTCCCATGCATCAACTTCTGTGGGATCTGTAGGTTTCTTGTTGGTACCTGTGAGATATCCGAATTTTTCTTTTCCAACAACATACATTCGGACTGCTTGGGACCACAACAGAAAATTTTTCCCATTGAATTTGGTAGAAGTAATGGAGAGTGGGCTCTTAGAAGATTTTGAGTCCATAGTTGCAAAAAAGGAAGAAAAATCTCAATACCAGGTGGTCGAAGAGGCTTCAATCATCCCGAATGGCTTCAAATATGTTTCATTGCATCCAGAAAAGCATCTGGAGACCCATGAAAAACAGCAAGATGTGAGGCATGTTCCCAAGATGAAGAAGAATGTGATCTCTCTTGGTGCACTCAAGGCGAAAGGGTGCGTGTTCATCGGTCGTGATCGTTGTTGTAAAGTGATGAAGGGGGCACTTGTGTGGATGAAGGCACAGAGGTGTGGCCATCTTTACAAGTTGATCGGGAGCTCGTTTCACGGTGGAGTTGTGAGATCAGTAGCGAGATCTATAGTTGCTTGTATGTGGAAAGTGCCCAAGGGCCACATGAGAAGAGCGGAAAAGGGTGTGAAAGTGCAAGAATAGGGTTGATGGAGGCACGAGAAGCGGTAGAGCTATGTTGAAGTTGAGATGCTGAAGAAAGCAAAGATGATTTGATTCGACGTTTGAAGCCTTAGTGGAGATTGTTGGAAGAGCCTTCAAACTGTGCACTAACAGGGTCCCATGACCAGTCGGACAGACTGGTCTGACCGATCTGACCGGTCTGAGTTTGGACTGCGAAGGCAGCAATGTCCCTGGACTGCCATGACCGGTCGGACAATGGGGGCTGACTGGTTACAACTGATTGGCTGTTGAGGCTGGCGTGACGATTTTAGTAGTTTCCCTTCCGGACTGTTTTTTTGCATGGTTCTACCAGTCGGCTGTATACGCTGTTACGCGAATCTGCGTATGTTATTTCTATTTTCGGGTTATTTGCTATATATATGGCATGAATCCGAACTTAGATGGTATCCTAATGTGTCCAAGGTTTCCAAATTGTATTTGGGAGAGGGGAGAGTGTTTTGAGAGAGAGAGAGAGAGCTTAGGTTTTCTCTTGGTTTTCTTTGCTTGTGGGCTGTTAATCTTTGTAAACTTCTAATTCATAGTAGATCGCTTTATGCCGTGGTTTTTTACTCGGTGAAGGGTTTTTCCACGTAAAATCGGATTGTCTCTTGTGGTTGAATGCTTGTGTGATTGGTTGCATTGTGTTGCTTGTTTGATCATATATTTCGCTGTGTTGTTGTTCGGCTTTCGCTTCCTCTGCCGTCGTGTTTTCCCAACATTTGTTGCTTTTGGTCTTGTCTTGCTCTGGTGAGTCATTTCATTTTGCGCCAAAACCAGTATGATTCAGATATACAAGACAATTTTAAACCATGAACCAATGTGTTCCATTAGCAAACCTCTAATATATTGTTATTTATCGTTGGATACTTGTAGCATATTTCAATTATCTGGTCACTAAGTTTTCTATATTGATCCTTTAGCTCCTCCTTCGCAATATCCCTTATTTGAAAATTTCCTCACTGTCATGTGTAGTTTATTAGATCCCAAAGTTAATTGTCCATAACACATCATAATATGGGACTAGATGTGTAATTCAGTTATTTATTTGAATTGGTTATTGAGATCTCTTTGAGAACAAACACACACACACACACACACACACACACACACACACACGTGTGTGTGTGCCTTTTATCTTGAGTTTGTGCCTACGATTAGGAGCGACCAATGTGCATCAACATATACAGAAGACCTGCATCTCTTTCTGTTATGTTTCTATACATGACACATTCTATTCACACAAAATTTTCATCTCTCAAAAGATAGGGATTACATAAAAAGCGCATCCTAGGATTATGTTATAAAGAACAAACAAAACTTTGGAACTTGTATGAAAGGCACTGCCTGAAGTGTAGATTCAAGCCTAAACATATGGCGAAGTATCCCATCAAAATATCATATAAAGGGGAGTGTGTAACATTGACATATAGTTAGCCTCTCGGAAGTATCCCAACAGAATATCATATAAAAGGGAGTGTGGAACATTGACATATAGTTAGCCCCCCCCCCCCCCCCCCCTCTCTCTCTCTCTCAAGGAAAAGAGCTAGCGTTTCATGATTCATCTTCATCATCTTTTTCTCCTTCGTTTTCTTCTACAGTTGATCTTTTGATTGATCCATCTGGCCATCCATCGCAATGGAGAAATATCAGAGGTAGAAGGAACTTGTGATGCCAATTCAAAGATCAAGGTGCTGGTGAATTTCATCTCAGATTTTTCTGGAATTCGTTTTTGGATTTACAGGTTGTTACTTGGAAACACTATTTACCTTCTATCATACGTATCCTCATGATTTAAGATTGATCTTCTTATTCTAATTCTAGATCTCGAACGGGCATTGCAGTCTTGTTGTTTTGATGCAAAATGAGTAGATCAACAACTCACAGTAAAAGTAGACATGGTTCTGGCAGATTTGAAGGATCTTCTGAAATCTTGAGGAAAATACATGCAACTGGCGAAATTTCTTGGGATGATATCTGTCAGTTGTATTTGATTGGGATTCCCGCTTGCCAGGGGTGCCATGTCAACTCGAAGGACAACCCTAACTGCTTTTGCAAGCTTATTCCACCCCCAAACAGAGTCAGGAAATTGTGGCAGAAAGAGGCATTGGAGATTGTTGAAACTCATCCTGATCCAGGCGCGGAGAGCCGTCTTGCTAACACACCAGTAGGCCTGAGTAATTTGGGTGCCACATGCTATGCTAATTGCATACTTCAGTGCCTCTACATGAACACGTCATTCAGGGAAGGCATTTTCTCTGTTGAACTGGGTGTTTTTAGGAAAGATCCTGTTTTGCATCAACTTGCACTGCTGTCTGCGCAGTTGCACTCCAGCAACCAGGCACATATCGATTCAGGTCCGTTCATTAGGACTCTGAAGCTCAATAACAATGTGCAACAAGATTGCCATGAGTTTTTTTTTATCTTATTTCTTTCTTTATTGGAACAATCTCTTAGCCATTCAAATATCCACAAAGCCAGAACAGTTGTTCAAGATATTTTTCGTGGAAGTGTGTTGCATGTGACTCAGTGCACTGTGTGCGGAAAAGAGTCCGAGCAATCTTTGAAGAATGAAGACTTTTATGAACTCGAGCTGAACATCAAAGGGATGGGGAATCTTGACAAGAGCATAAAGGACTATTTTAGTGAGGAACGACTGGAAGGTGAAAACCAATATTTTTGTGAATCGTGCGGTGGACGAGTCGATGCTACACGTTTCATTAAGTTTCAGAGACCCCCTGCTGTTCTTACATTCCATTTAAAGCGCTATGTTTTCCTTCCTGAGACCACAAAAAAAGAAAAAATAGTGTCAAAATTCGGTTACCCTCAGCAGTTGAAGGTACAAAGGTTGCACGACTCCTCTCAATCTTCGCCCTTAATGTATGACCTGTCAGCAATTGTGATCCATGAGGGAACTGCTGTTGACAGTGGCCATTTTTTGGTGCGTATTAAGAACATGTGTAGTGGGGTCTGGTGGGATTTTGATGATGAGTGGGTTTTTCTGCGGTGTCTTCTTCCTCTTGAGACAGAAGATTTGAACTCACCTGAAAACATTTGCTCTGTTGGGAATGTTAATCATATGGATACTTTTCAGTTATCGTCTTCGGGTTTTAATATCAGTAGCGAGAACTTTTATTTTTCGAAGGAAGGAGTTTACATGCTGATGTACAGTTGTAAAAATGCTGATGAGAATGGTAACAAACCCAAGAGAACATTGGGATCGTGCAATATAGGTGCTGATGGAGAGCAGGTTTCTGGAAATGGCTCCCTTCCATTGCATTTTTCTAGAGAGATAAGAGGCATTGAATGCATCATATGACAGTATTTGCCAAGAATACCAGCTAAACAAGGATATTGAGATGAATAAAGTCACGGAACATGAAGAAGAAGTGAGATTGGTTCTTTCTCAGGTTCCAGTTCCTTCCATTGAAGATCCATTCCTTTGGATCTCGATGGACTGGCTTCGTCAGTGGGCTAATAGCATCACTCCTCCCTGCATTGATAACACCCCAATTCAGTGCTCACATGGAAAAGTTCCAGTTTCAAAGGTCGGCTCCATGAAGCGGGTGTCAGAAAGTGCTTGGGTCATCTTGGTTTCAATGCACGGAGGGGGACCAGTTCTGAGGGGTGATGACTATTGCAGTCTCTGCCTCATGGATGAGGCAGAGAATATAGTTTTTGCTGAGACTTATAGGGACGGCAGAGCAGCCATGAAAGAAATCGCTAAGGCGGCAATGACAGCATGTTACCTTGATGGGAGTCAATATTACATATCTAGGCACTGGTTGTCACAATGGTTACGCAGAAAGAACATTGATTTTCCATGTAATGCTGATGGTCAACCGACAAAAACAATTCAATGCTCCCATGGATTACTCTTGCCGGAGCAAGCTGCCGTAGCAAAGCGTGTGCTGGGTCCTGAGTGTTTGTGGCTTTTTCTTGTTGAAAGTGCTACTAAAGTAAAGCCCAGCGATCCTTCAAGTCGGTTACCGTTCCCTTCAGATTCAGAAACTCGTGCGGCTTGCAGTTCCAGTGAGGTTGAGTGTAATAAACCTATCTATAGGACTAGTCCAGAGATTTGCGAACATGGCATTGGGGAAAGAGAGAGCCATGAGTTGATGCCGAAGCTTAATTACCATAATGAAGATATATGCATATTCCTTGTTCATGGGAAGGAAGTTCCACAATCAGTTCCAAGGTATCCCAAAACGGTTACGATACGGCCGTATCGGCCGATACGTAAAGGAAACGGTGGTGGCCGTTACGCGTTACGGGGTCGTAACGGCCGTAACGGCCGTTATAGAAAAAATAGGCCATAACGGCCCCGTAACGGCCGTTACGGGACCGTTACGGCCCCGTAACGGTCCTGTAACGGTCCCGTAACGGTCATGTAACTGTTTTCTTCAGAAAATAAAAAGGGGCCGTATCGGCCGATACGGGGTCCGTAACGGCCGTTACGGCCCGTATCGTAACGGTAACGGTGGTGGCCGTTACGGCCACCGTTACCGTTATGGAACACCTTGATCAGTTCTAGAAGCTTCTAGTACCACATCTGACCCATGCCTCTATACTTCCAGGCGTTCTCGGAGAAATGAATCCTCTAGCTCCTTCGACTTGAAGGTTTCTAGCTCTACGTCAATCCACAAGTTGAAGATGATGATATGGGAATCATTTGGGGTTGTTAAAGAAAACCAGAAGCTTCACAAAGGTTCGAGGGAAATCAGGGCCGATGATTCCACCACTCTGTCTGACATGAATATCTTTACCGGAGATGTCCTGTGGGTCTCAGACACAGGGATCCATGAGTATAGTGACATAGCTGATGAGGTTTCGGTCCAGCAGGAGTCTCGACAGGCTGAGGAAGGGTTTCAGGGCACTCTTTTGACATTGAATCCCTTGTGTCAAGATGGAAAAGGTGGCAATGCATCGAGGTGATGTGTGGGGGGATGTTGGCATCAAATCTTTTTGTTGGATATGTTTTTCCAGGCAATTCTTGTCCTTCATTTGGTCTGTGTGTATAATTGAGAAATTTTGTTCTTGTCATGGTGTGAGTTTCAGGATTTCGGGTCATCAGACATTTTAAATGTTGTTTACTTAAGCAGTTTTTTCTGCCCTACCATATTTTTTAAGAAAAAAATGATGAAAAGAGATGGGAAAGTAACCTGACAGTTCTGGCTATTGTGACATTACATATATAATTTCTGGAATTTTGAGGGAGAGAGAGAGAGAGAGGAAAGAGGCTAAGGTGTGGCCCACCATCAAACCTAGAGGGAGTGGACCAACCATCATTATTAAACCATCCATCATTTGAGATGAGTCCATTCCTCCTCTTTCCCTCCTTATCTTTTGCCACTTTCTTTTTTCCTTTTGTGTTTTGTTGACATATGCGGGGCCTCTTGTGTATGTATGGCTGGCCATGGTGTCTAGCAAGGTGAACCACATCATTAGGGTCCACCAAGATGTATGTTACATCCATACCTTTGCATGTAATCTCATTTTTCTATCTGGACAGAAACTTGTAAAATTTGTATAAAATCAACCGTGTAATGATCTGATCTGAAACTTAGTGGACGTATGTATGCTGTTGTGATCTAACTCTATACCAATTTTCGTGACAATCTGATGGTCCAATCGCCCAAAACACCAATTATACTAGGCTGCTGTCTAGAGGTGCACAGATGGACCCAATTTACCCAAAAACGGACCCATTTTTGTACATTTAATGGATTCAATAGATACAAATGATCCATTGTTTTCGTAGATAATCAAAGTATTTTTCCAACGGCACATAATACAACTCAATCGGAGTTCAGACGGTTGAGATCTTGGCCACACACTAAAATGTGTCTAGATGCTTGTTGTAGCCATACATTGTGTGGTCTATCTATGATTCCAACAGTTAAATCTAGTTGGAAATTTTTCTATGATTTCTAGAGTTAGTATTTACAATTTGTATGGTCCCTTTGATCTGATTGTGCATTTATAATGTTTAGGAAATTCTGGACCAATGGATGTTTCTATAAGGGTAAATCTTGAACTTTTTTGAATGGTCCAGATGGATCTAAGGCCCCGTGTGGTGCAAAACCTATACGTGTCCCAATTGATGTGTTTTAAAACCCTCTATTGGCTCAGATATTTCAAAAGACAATCTGGTCATAGAGATTTGATCAAAACCTATTTGCTACTTGATGTGTATGTTGTATGCATGTTGTCCATTTGTTTTACAAACTGTTTGAACATCCAAATCCGGGGGCCTATTTGGATGTGGGACTCACCCTAATGCATGTTTTGTTTTAGGTGATCCATCCATCTAGATAGTGGGGTCCACCTCTTGTGCGGTCCACCCGGTGTATGTGTACCATGTTTGATACTACCCTTTTACTTGAATGTTATATTTTGTGTGATGGCGATCCTTATTTGTGTGGCCCAGCAAGTGGGACCCACTCATAATGTACGTATCTTACCCTTGCCGTTTCTAGCATGTGGGCCCCCCTTGCCTTGGACCCCTTTTCTTTCCTTTATATTTTCTATTTGGTGAAATTTCCTAAAGTATGTTGTTGAAATTTTATCAGTACTAGACTATGTTGCAAGTAGGCCTATTTGCCACCTCATGGTGGGCCCCACGATCTTTAGCTAAGGGTCTCACCATGGGATATGTCTATTCCACATGTTAGTATGGGAATGTCCCACTACTTCATTGGGAATGATCCCCATGTGTTGGTGAAGTGGGCCTAAAGTTGGGGCAGACCCATTGCTGAAACTGTAAATCTGAATTTTGTGTTTGGGACCAACTTTGGGTTTCCGTAGTGGGCCTCATGTATGAGATATGTGGGGGATAACATGTTTAATTTCTAAAATACATGGGTATGTAGAGAAATGATAGTTTAGTTGGACCAATGTGGGCGTTAGGTGATCTGTAGTCTTAACTCCAAATTGGGGTCAGGAAGAGTTGTGCAGAAATTTCAAATGGCTATGTTGGGTCATGTGCCAAAACCTGTACATATGTAACCAGAGGTCCCTAGCTTAGTAATATTGATGGTCACATATGAGACTATTAGGGACACTTGACGGAATGTCAAAAGATGGCCTTATGTGTCCGTGGTAACCTCCCAAAGTTGGACAAAAACCATTCATGCATAACATTTCTGCACAGTCCTTCAAGTGCCAGTGTTTGGGCTCTTGCCAAAATTTATAAACTCATCTTTAAGGGGCCATACTATATGGGTTGTGAAGCCCATACATGGGGATACCAAGTGAATACATTCCTTTATCAAATGTAGGCCCCACATGATTGCAAGCTAGGCCCAAAATGGCCCAAAACCATTTCGGTGTTATACCAAAACTTAGACTATTTGGGTTGAACTTGGTGTAGACCCATTTCCTAGTAGGCCACCTTATGTGAACCTTACCATTGCCCATATGGCCTGTATTATATATATATATATATATATATATATATATATATATATATATATATATATATATATATATATATATATATATATATATATATATATATATATATATGTCATGTGAACGTGATTTATTCTATGATTGTGTGGGGCATGTGGGGGTCAGCCTCGTTGTCCATTTGTTTATTTTTTTAAGTTATTTGGGGCCTTGGCCTATATAAATGAAGTAAAAGTAAGGCCCAAGTGGGACAAATACCAAGAGAGAGAGAGTTGGGAGTGAGAAGTCCACTATGGTGACTTTGCTTGGACCCGTTGGGTAGGCCCATTGCTTAGTGGGTAGCTTGCCTTACACACTACCATTAGTCAAGTGGACCACATCCAATGAGGCCATTTTTGGATTATGTGAGTTGTAGATTTGGGGCCTTTTATGTGATTCACTTGTGCATGTGGATAGTAGGCCCAAAATGACATGGAATGTGTATAATGTTGGCATGTTGATCCTATATTTGAGATTGTGCATAGTTTTATTTAATGGTTAAGATGATGCATACGATGTTGGTTGAATTGACAATGGATATGATAACTTTGCTTTGAGAATGGCTAAGTAATTAATGATGACAAGTAGGATGTTACTTATGTGGAACATAATATATTTGTGGTGATGTAGCCAATGGTAAATGAGTTGATGATAATATGCATATTACTAATGCTATGATGATGATAATTCTGATATTGCCTGTGTTAATCATGAGTCGGGAATGATCTTCATACTAACGATGATGTACACACACACACACACACACACACACACACATGTATGTATGTATGTATGTATGTATGTATGAACGTGTGATGCCAAATTATGCATGTTGATGATCCTGATGACGATGTATGAGAACCATACTTTGCTAGGAGATGATAACATACACGGTGATACTATAGATGATGAAAATGTGCTTGACATGAACCATAGGCATGATGATGGCCATTTGCACATGATGCTGAAGACATGCATGATACTAGTGGGATGATAATTGGCATGCTTAGTGGCATACACATGATTGTAACGATTAAGCAGTGATGATGAGATAGTTAGTAAACGATGGCTATGATGATTATGATGATTCGTGTAAACCTCAATATGCGATCATGATTCATGCACTCCATGCATATACACATTATGTTATACTTGGCAGCCTACTTATTGAATAATTCGTATGGTTTGTTGGGCCTTAGTAAAATGTTTGGAACATTGGAATTATGGGCCTTTACATTACGTTGATTATCCTCAAAGTTGGGCCTAGTGCTTTAGGCCTATGGAAGGCCACTTGCCCATGGAACTAGGCCATAAGCGATTTCTAATAACCGTAGGATGAGAGGCTAAGTAGGCTCACTTCCATGGTTAAGGAAAAGAAGTTCTGGTTATTATAGTTTGTTAATTCATTCGGCCCATTGGCAATATTGTAAGCCCATAGGAGTATGTGATGTGGTGGATGTATGATGATAACACGAAATGTGTAACCTTGATGATACACAATGTAGATATCATGAGGTCAATTATAACTTGATGATTTTGAACCTTAGTTGGGCCCAAATTAAGGGCCATTGCTTATGAGCATTGAGAATAGGATCTGGTCCATGTTAAGTAAAGTTTTAAGGTCCAGATGGACATTCCTACGAACGATGGGTGATGACTTGTGGCCCGTTATTATTTATCCATGTTGAACTTGTTGAAAGTTCACCCTAGCTTGATAATCCGATTCATTTGGCATTTTGTAGAGCATCCATATTAGATTGCTATATGGTTGATTTCATGTGCATTCATGGCACGCATGCATGAGCACATCTTGATATTTGGGCCATCAAGTTGGTTCGTATACCTGGACGAGATCTAGAGAAGTCGGGCATTGTTTATGGATTGTTTCGATTCGGTCCATCGTTTTGGTTCGTAGACCTAGACGAGATCCAGAGGAGTCGGGCATTGTTTATGGATATTGTTTCGATTCGGGCCCTAGTGTTGGTCCTTATACTTGGACGAGATCCAGAGGAGTCGGGCATTGTTTATGGATATTGTTTCAATTCGGGTCATCGTATTGGTCCTTATACCTAGATGAGATCTAGAAGAGTTGGGCATTGTTTATAGATATTGTTTTGGCCATGAGACCGCGTGTGGCAGGCCTGGGTTGTGAGAACGCGAGAGGCGTGCCCTGAACCCAAGTGATTATATTTGAATTTGAATCCGTTAAGTCGATACCAATGGGTCCCTTCTGATAGGCCGAGTAGAAAGAGCAACATAGATACGGGGCACCAAGACCCTCTATTGCCGAGGCCGGGAATGGCAGAGGTGTAATGAGCCTACCTACTATTTAGATTGGGTGAGGACATTGTTTGGAGACGGTGGCTCCACTGCCACTGGTCAAGTAAGGGAAAAAAAATGTGATCCTCATTGACAGACCAGGTGGCCGATGTCCACCGTTGTGAGTCGGATGGGAAGGGGTGTGGCTAGGGTTGAAAGTTGGGCTAATTCCACCCGACCGACCCGTGACCGACCCGACATTGGGTTGGCTTGGGCAAGAAGTATCGCATCCGATCTCAAGCTTGGGCTATGCAATCACCAACCCGATAAAGCTTGGGTCGGGCTTGGGTTGAGGTCTCGGGTTGCCCGACCCAACCCGAACCCGATCTATATACAAGTTACTTATAATTTTATTATACTTTTGTTAAGTAAACTTATTAGTTTATATTACTTTAGTAAGTAAACTTATAATGTTTGAAATTCGATATGCTTGAGTGTTAAAGGAGTAGTTATCATGTATTTTAGCTTGTTTGTTTAGAAAAAAGTGAAGTTCTTTACAATAAATAGCTACATATATAATTAATAAAGTCATAGGTATAAAAAATAAGACATGTATTGAAACATAATAGACTAATGTAATAACAAAAATATTAGCATGTATCATCCCGATCAACCCGACTGAACCCACGTGGTTTGAGAATTCCCAACCCGAGGTTGGGTTGGGTTGGGGTTGAGGTATAGGAACCTTGGGTTGGGTGACTTTCAGCCCTAGGTGTGATGAGCCCAACATTTATTTTATTGGAAACAAAAATGGCATCACCCACACTGTCCGCGTGAAGGACCAAGTTCCCATTCTCGGGTGTTGCGGAAATTCTTATATGGGCCATTGTGAGGGAATGGTATCGGAGTTCATGATGTTGATACGTATATTCTGGTTACTATTATGGTACAGTGTACGTGTATTCATACGTTGGAGATTCTATTGCTATGATGCAGTCGTGCTTACTATGCTGCTGGTTACGATGAGGACTTCTTGGTTAGTATTCTACTACAGTGATGTGTATTCTGAATATGGTTATGATGGCATGGATATTCTGATGAGGATGAGAGTTTCAGCTATGGATCACTATGTTTATGATTTTGGTTCAATTGAGAGGAGTTGGATATGACAAGCAGACAGGTGGTATACTCATGCATATTCATGCGTATCGGGATAGTAGGGGCGCAAACGTAATCCTAGTGTGCCTTCTTTGGTAGGCCACGGTCCCCAATAGGTATGAGACTATTCGGGACCAAGATTTTATCAACCTGGAACTACTTCGCAAGGATGGTATGGGACAGTCTTGGGCTGTAGCCCTTAGTGTGAGGCCCCTAACGGCCTATGACACCACGCCCTCTATTCCGATCATTCATCCAACATTCTATCCATGTTGCCTTCTGCATACTTATTTGTAAGAACATGCCGTACATTAGAAACCTAGAACTCAACTATCTTAGGTGTGCCTTGTTATGACTCCTAGTTACATGTTTGGTGGTGTACTTAGCATCGATAACATGCTCATCTGTGTTATTTTGTTGAACTTTGGTAACCTGCTCTCCTATGATGATCGGTTCGGTTATATTTAGTTGTAATCACATGTTCATCTATGATAATATGCCATGGTTGTTTTGATTATTTTTATGGAAGCACCTCGATAAGCCGTTTTTTACTCCCAGCACGCCGTAGATTCACTGAGCTGTGGTTTGCTCATGCCGACATTTCACACCTTTTTTAGGATACGTTCAGCCGCAAGAACTATTGGAACTTTGATAGCATTTCTTCTTTTGTTGTTGTGCTGATGTACCATCTTATGTCTAATATGAAGGACATGTTCGTCTCTTGGATGTATGCATTGATACCAAGTATATGATTATAGCTCACTTAATTAGATTGATTGTTTTAAAAGAAATCCCTCTGCCATGAACCAGATTTGGTGCTCAGGAAGTTTGCTAACCATTTACCAAATTTGGTAAGTGGTGAGGTAGTTGGCATGGTCCAAGTTCGGGACTTGGGAAGTAGTAGGGCCCGAGTTATGAATTTGGGGCGTGACACCATATATCTTTTTTGTATCCTCTAGTCTTCTATTTAAAAATCTTAACTAACATCACAACCTTCAAAATCGGTTTAGAATTGACATTTCAACTGCTGGTCTCGGGTTCGAAACCCACTAACCCCACCAGTGGGTGGGAGCATCTTGTGACTGACCGGGTGGGTGCGTTGCGCATCTAACAGGGTGTGTGCATTGCATGGCTAACCCCCCCCCCCCCCCCCAAAAAAAAAAAAAAAAAAAAAAGTTTAGAGCTAACGCGACGTAGATTTCTGGCAAAGTGAATGCTCATTCAATCTTGGAATCTGATTAATGAAGCGAACTTAAAAGAGGTAGCATATTGGTGTTATAATTAGAAAAAGGTTTTTTTCTTTTTTTTTTCACTTTTGAAGTCAAAAGTGTACCTATCTTTTGGGGAAATGTTTCCCAACTTTTACATGTTTGGTGGTGTACTTAGCATCGATAACATGCTCATCTGTGTTATTTTGTTGAACTTTGGTAACCTGCTCTCCTATGATGATCGGTTCGGTTATATTTAGTTGTAATCACATGTTCATCTATGATAATATGCCATGGTTGTTTTGATTATTTTTATGGAAGCACCTCGATAAGCCGTTTTTTACTCCCAGCACGCCGTAGATTCACTGAGCTGTGGTTTGCTCATGCCGACATTTCACACCTTTTTTAGGATACGTTCAGCCGCAAGAACTATTGGAACTTTGATAGCATTTCTTCTTTTGTTGTTGTGCTGATGTACCATCTTATGTCTAATATGAAGGACATGTTCGTCTCTTGGATGTATGCATTGATACCAAGTATATGATTATAGCTCACTTAATTAGATTGATTGTTTTAAAAGAAATCTCTCTGCCATGAACCAGATTTGGTGCTCAGGAAGTTTGCTAACCATTTACCAAATTTGGTAAGTGGTGAGGTAGTTGGCATGGTCCAAGTTCGGGACTTGGGAAGTAGTAGGGCCCGAGTTATGAATTTGGGGCGTGACACCATATATCTTTTTTGTATCCTCTAGTCTTCTATTTAAAAATCTTAACTAACATCACAACCTTCAAAATCGGTTTAGAATTGACATTTCAACTGCTGGTCTCGGGTTCGAAACCCACTAACCCCACCAGTGGGTGGGAGCATCTTGTGACTGACCGGGTGGGTGCGTTGCGCATCTAACAGGGTGTGTGCATTGCATGGCTAACCCCCCCCCCCCCCCCCCAAAAAAAAAAAAAAAAAAAAGTTTAGAGCTAACGCGATGTAGATTTCTGGCAAAGTGAATGCTCATTCAATCTTGGAATCTGATTAATGAAGCAAACTTAAAAGAGGTAGCAATTGGTGTTACAATTAGAAAAAGGTTTTTTTCTTTTTTTTTTTCTTTTTTTCTTTTTTTGTATTTGCTAAGGGCTCTGCTTTCCTGATATTCACTTTTAAAGTCAAAAGTGTACCTTTCTCTGCTTTCCTGATTTCACTTTTGAAGTCAAAAGTGTACCTATCTTTTGGGGAAATGTTTCCCAACTTTTAGGAAAAGTTTTTGAGATCATAAAAGACCATCCACATCCAAATTGGTATGCCTATACCCGATTGGGTAGGTTTGAATCTGCACATAAACTAAGATAAGACACCCCTAATCTAGACTTTGAAAACCCACTTCAAAGAGAGTTTTAGTGGACTTTAATTTGCTGATGTTCTAGTGGACTTTCAAAGTGAGTTACGAAGGTTGATACCTACGCAAGGTCACTGCCCCTTAAAGGGGCTCCTTGTTTCTCATATGCTAGAATGAAAGTTTTTAACACCCTAAAAAAAAAAAAAAAACAAAAAAAAACTAGATGAACGATCTTCTTGAGAATTATGTCTTTTATTAGTCTTTTGTGCCATCATTTTCCTGTATCAAATGACATCAATATAATCATAGGAAGATGAATGGTCTTACATGATTGTAGTCCATATGTAACACATGTATAGTGGACGAGGATTTGTCACCAGTGACATTTTTGTCCTGTACCCGTATGCGATGGAGCTAGCTAGATGAACAATCTGGATCAGTAGATGATGTTCACATGATTGCAATCTATATCAAGATGATATTGGTATAATCGCAGCAAGGACTAATTGTTCTAGGATTGTTAGGACTACAATTGTTGGATCTGTTGGAACAGGGACTTATCTGTAAATATTTAAAGTAGGGTCTTATTTATAATTTTGTTCTTAGTAGGATGCGTTTTGTAAATAGGGGAAACCCTACATATATAAACTTAATAAGAAAAGAGAAGTACACACGTTTTCAACAACTCTCTCTTTTTCTCCATTCTTCTCTTATCTCTCTCTTTCGCTTCTACAAATCTACACTTCTACTTAGTATTCAATTACCTCCACAAAATTTAATGGGAACAACTTTCTTTTGTGGTCCCGAGTTGTCTGCATGTATGTCATTGGCAAAGAGAAACTTGGATTTCTTACCGACATTTCCAAGAAGTCATCTTCTAGTGATTCATCAAAGGTTGATGCATAAGACTCTTCAAATGCTATTGTTATGAGTTGGATCATCAATTCTATGGAACCAGGAATTGCCTCTTCCTATTTCTTTTATGATTCTACTGCCGACATGTGGAAGTCCCTAAATGAGACATATGGGACCATTTCCAACAAGCCCCGCGTCTATCAGTTGACCACTGAACTTTATTTGCTTGCTCAAGAAAATTTGTCAGTTACCGAGTATTTTGGTGGTCTAAAGAGTCGGTGGGAAGAACCGAGTCATCTGCAACCCTTAAGTAATCTTCTAGATAACTAGAGTGCAAAGATTGTAAGGATACGGGAAGAAGAAGCAAAGACATAAATTCTTGGTAGGATTGAACAGTGAGTATGAGGTCCTCCGTACTCAACTTCTTGTTACTACTCCATTTCCTTCTCTTCAGGTAGCGTATTCCATTGTTCATACTAAGGAAGCTCATAGGCTAGTGATGTTAGCACTTGCTGCTATTCAGGAAAGGACTGCATTCACCTCCACCATTGTTCCATCTGGTGACCGAGGTGGTGGTTCGGATTCTCTAGGAGGTCCTATCAGAGGACGTAGTCGTCGTCGTAGTAGGCTTATGTGCACTTTCTGCAATCGGTGTGGGCATACCCGAGATCGGTGCTTTAAATTACATGGACATCCTACTGCTCATATTGTTACTTCTAATGAGATTGAGACTATAACTGATTTTTCTAGTAGTTGATCTTCTGACATGTCACCTGTTTCCAATTAGTCAGACACTGTTACCATGATCAGAACAGATGTTATGGAGCTTCAGTGCCTTCGGATGCTTGAGAGTCATTCTGTTACTCCTGCCTCTCCTGCTTCACAGCCATCTTCCTCTTCATTTGTTGCGACCACAGGTACTGCACTTCATGCCTCTTCCACTCCTGCGAACTAGATTATTGATTCGGGCTCATCGGATCATATGAATGGTGAGCACACTTACTTGATCCCATCTAGTTCTTCTACTTGTAGCCGTTTAATGCATCTAGCTGATGGAACATCTACTCCTGTAGAATTCATCGATTCTGTGTCTTTTTCTCCTAATCTCACTCTGTCCAATATTCTCTATGTTCCTAAATTCCATGCAAATTCGATTTCTGAACATAGCCTTACCAAAGCTCTGAACTGCTGTGTGATTTTCTTTCCTTCTTATTGCATCTTTCAGGACTTGAGTACAAAGAGGACTATTGGTGTGGGCTATGAGCGTGGCGGTCTTTACTTTCTACATCAGAGGGAGCTATCTGCTAGGAGTAATGTTGCATTGAGTTCTTTTACTTCTATTTCTCAATGTTTTAAATCTAGTCAAGAGTCAGTTGCCTTATGGCATGCACGTCTTGGTCATGTCTCGTTTAAAACATTACAATTTTTTCTTCCTGAGTTTAATAAGTTGAATAATGTTTCTTTTCAGTGTGAAACATGTCAATTTAGCAAGCATGTACGAATATCATTTTCAACACTATCTCATCGTGCTAATAAAATGTTTGCCTTAATACATTTTGATATTTGGGGTCCCAGCCCAGTAGATTCGATTAATGGTTTTTCATACTTTGTGACTTTCATTGATGATTTTTCGCGTGTGACTTGGGTTTTATTTAATGAAAAGGCGTCATGAATTGCCCCACTTGTTTAAGACATTTCATCAACTAGTTAAAACTCAGTATGGTTGTGTTATTTAGTCCATTCGGTCTGATAATGGGGGCGAGTATATATCTCAAAATTTCACATCTTACCTTCAAGAAAATGACATTTTACATCAATTTTCATGTGCTTACACTCCACAATAAAATGGAGTGGCTGAGCGGAAGAATCGCCATCTTTTGGAAGTTAGCTCTCTTCTGATAAGAATGAAAGTTCCCCAATCATACTGGTCTGCTACCTTGTTGACCTCTTGCTACTTAATTAATCGTATGCTCTCTCGTGTCTTAAATGACAAGACTCCTTTTCATACACTTAAGCCTGGTTGCACCTTGTTTAGCATTCCTCTCAAGGTCTTTGGATGTATTTGTTTTGTTCACTCTTTAGGTCCATTCCGTGACAAGTTTTCAAACCGGTCTATCAAGTGCATCTTTCTTGGGTACTCTCTTCAGCACAAAGGTTATAAGTGTTATGATACATGCAATAAGAAGTACCACGTGTCCATGGATGTCACATTTTTTTAAGATCGTCCTGTCTTCTCTACCTTGTCTAATTCTTCAGATTTGGCTCCTTTACCTATGCATGTAATTAGCGATCGGTTTGTTCCTCCTCTTGCGACACCTAAGCAGATTGTAACCTATGTTCGTAGGAAGTCAAGACAATCATCAATGCTCCCAGTAGCTTCTCTTCGTACCTCAAGTAATTCTCTCACCACTATTCATCCATCTTTTCCTATTGCTTCTCGAACTCGTAGCCATCATCCAACCTTGCATCCTATTTTTAACTTTGTTTCTTATGATTCTGTATCTCCTACATATCGTGCTTTTCTTGCCTCCATCTCTTTTTCTTCTATTCCCAAAACAGTTGTTGAGGCTCTTGCAGTTTCTACTTGGAAGTAAGCGATGGGGACAAATATGGCTGCACTTGATAAGAATGGCACATGAGATCTTGTTCCTTTACCTGCAGGAAAGCATACTGTGGGGTGCAAGTGGGTGTTTTCTATTAAGTATCGGACTGATGGATCTGTTGAACGTTACAAGGCATGGCTCATTGCTAAAGGTTACACGCAAAATTATGGAGTTGATTATCATGAAACTTTCTCTCCTGTGGCCAAACTGAACTTTGTTTGCTTGATCATCTCCTTAGCTGCCAATCTTTCCTGGCCATTATATCAACCCGATGTTAAGAATGCCTTCCTCCACAGCGATCTCACTGAAGAAGTCTATATAGATCTCCCTCCAGGATTTCAGCTTAAGGGGGAGACTGTTAAAGTGTGTAAGCTGAAAAAAGCCTCTTTATGGCCTTAAACAATCTCCAAGAGTATGGTTTGCTCAGTTCAGTTCTCCTTTGGCGTTAAGCGATGCCAGTCAGATATACTGTGTTTGTTCATACTCGACGTGAGGGTCAAACCATTATACTTGTCTATGTGGATGATATAATCGTCACTGGAGATGATTTGGACTTTATAGAGCATGTCAAATAGATGTTGAGCAAGGAATTTGAAATTAAGGACCTTGGTCCTCTTCCAATACTTCTTAGGGATTGAAGTTGCTCGATGATCCAAGGGTATTTTCCTATCTCAAAGAAAGTGCACTCTAGACTTGCTCAATGAGACTGGTAAGCTTGGTACTTGTCCTGCCTCATCACCTATGGATCCAAAACATTCTTTACATGAATTTGAGGGAGATAGTCTAACAGACTCTGGCATGTATCAAAGATTGGTTGGGAAGCTGATTTATCTAACTATTACAAGGCCAGATATCACTCAGGCTGTGAGTGTTGTTAGCCGGTTCATGCATTCACCAAAATCGTCACATCTTGATGCTGTGTACCGTATACTAAGATACTTGAAATCATGTCCAGGATGAGGTTTTTCTCTATGCTAATCATGGACACGTTCAGGTTGTTGGATACTCTGATGCTGATTGGGCAGCGTGTCCAACTGACAGGAAATCAACTTTTGGCTATTGCACCTTTGTTGGGGGTAATTTGGTGACTTGGAGAAGTAAAAAACAGTCGGTGGTGTCCAGATCTAGCGCAGAGGCAGAATATCGAGCTATGGCTTAGGGGACTTGCGAGATTCTATGGTTGAGATCCATTATGGTAGAGCTTGGTTTCCCGATCAACTTTGCTATTCCTCTTTACTGTGATAATCAAGCTGCTATTCATATTTGCATTTGACTCGGTCTTCCATGAAAGAACAAAGCATATTGAAGTAGATCTTCATTTCATTCGAGAGAAGATTTCTTCCGGAACGTTGTGCACTCCATTTGTCAAGTCAACTGAGCAGTTAGCTGACATTTTTACCAAGGCACTCAGTCCTCCTATGTTACAAGAAATTTCGAGCAAGTTGGGTATGACAAATATTCATCAGTGTTTTAAATAGAAAATAGCGTGTAGCGTAGCCTTCACCTCTCTGAAGCGTGAGGCGTAAGCTACATAGTGTGCAGCGTAAGCTCCACAGCACTTAGATTTTTAATCAAGGTTGCACCGAATTAGATGATTAATAATAAAATTTAACAAAATTTCATGATATTTGGTGCAACAAATGCAACCTAAAGTAATAGCAAGGGCAATGATTAAGTATAAAAGTGAAGAAAGAGCAACAAAACTGATTTAAAACTATTTCTTATATTATTTTACTATAAGCATCGAAAAGACTAACGAATTTTCATTGAAATAGAAAAATGTAACAAATCATTTTTAATGATTGATTTTAATGTTATCATGGAAAATGACTTGTAATGTGAGCTATGTAGTGTGTAGCATTTCCAAATGAATCATGTAGCGTAGGCTACATGCAACTTAAGCTATTTTCATGAGCTATGTAGCATTTAGGCTAAGCTACGCTATGTAGCGTAAGCTACATGCTACATAGCATAGCTATTTAAAACACTGATATTCATACACCAACTTGAGGGGGAGTGTTGGAACAAGGACTTATCTATAAATATGCAAAGTAGGGTCTTATTTATAATTTTGTTCTTAGTGGGATGTGTTTTGTAAATAGGGAAAACCCTACATAGATGAACTTAATAAGAAAAAAGAAGTACACATGTTTTCAACAACTCTCTTTCTTTTTCTCCATTCTTCTCTTATCTCTCTCTTTCCCTTCTACAAATTGACGCAGGGAGGACGCGGTAGGTCGATCACCGTCTCCCTAACCGATAGTTTCTCGAATCCACGAGAAGAAATAAAAGATAAAAAGAGGAATTTAATTCCAAATAATTGCCTTATTGATGATTGAATGACTAAAAACGAAATTACAATGCATATAAATAGGTAACTAAACTCTAGGTAAAGTATCAGAATCCAACTCCAACTTAAACTCCTAGAAAACGCAACTTACTATAAATAGTAAACTTACTATTTATAGAAGTCGTTCAATCCTACTAGAACTCTTGGTTTTCGGCCAAAAATAGAAAGTTATCAAACAGCCTCAACCACGTTGTTCTACGAAATATTCTAAGCCCTTTTCATGTTGGGCACTAACTCTAAAACCCTACAGATGCAAAGTTATGATCGAATTAAAACTTACTATAAATAGTAAAACTGAAAATAAACTAGCCTAATGACCGTCGATACGGTCGAATCTCGCGATTCCGGCTTGGGCAACCCGGCGTAGCGGGGTTGGTTGGCTAAAGTAGCTCGAGCTACCCCAAATTGATATATTATACGTCCCGTAACTCATTCCGGATTGTGAGATACGACCGATTTACGGTCCTGACGGTCCGGATCACTTTCGACCCCGACCGGTCTTCTTTTGCTCCATCTGGGCCATGAAATAGTCAGCGACCCGTTCTACATCACAAATCTACACTTCTACTGTATCTAGGTCATTTGTCAATAATCCAAACTGCTTATGTGATGGGACTTACTATGGATTGGGCACATTAGACAAAAAAGAATGGAATATTTTAACACTGATTAATTTAACTCTTTTCCTTAAATATAGACGATGTCCTTAAATATGGGCCATTGATTAAATGTTTAAGATCTTAATCCATGATCAGCTGTCAATCTCTTCCGATCAACAGTTTGGGTTTTGCGACATTACACTAGCACCAAAGGATGCAGATTCATTGGATCCGAGGAACCACTGAGGTGGGTGGTTGATGCAGAACAAAAGCATTCAAGGTGTACCAACGAAGAAAACGCCAACCACAAGTACCATCCTTGTGGATAGGCGACTATTGAAGAGCTGAAGACCCTTCACATGTGATTGAACACGTAGAAGACCCACTCAGGGAAGACACGTGTGAAGGATGAAAGGAGAAAAGGCCGAACGAACTGAAGAATTCGGGCGCCCGATCGGGTGCCTGACCATAGCCTTCGGGCGCCCTATCTGGCGCCCGAACTTGGTTTGCCGGTCGCCTGAACCTCTCTGGACGTTTTCATACGACTTCGGGCGGGACCTCGGGCGCCCGACTGAGCGCCTGAACTTTCCCGCACTTATGTTATTTACGCGTTTTTACTTAATATTTGAGGGTAGTTTAGTCTTTTTACTTGTTTTTAGTGTTTATTTAAGAGGGCTAAGCCCTAAACTCGAATTTAGTTGATTATTAATGAAAAGCAAACCCTTTGGTTGCCTCCTTCTTCTTCTCTCTCTCATGGTGATGATTTTTCCTCTTCCTTGATCCATCTTTCTTCTGTTTGCTTCTTGTGCCCCTCTAACCTTCTTCCAGGTAAATCTAACTTTCCTAATTTGTTTGTTTCGATAACCTCAATCCCCAAATTCTGATTTGGACTCGCCGGATCCAACCTAAGTAATAATTGAATTCCATACTCCATGGTTGTGATGATGGCCCGCTCCATTGCATGTTTCTTTTATGATTTTCTCAGTTATGATGATTACTGCTAGATTTTATTATTATTATTGCTTTTATTTCCACTGAATAATTGTGTTCAAGAGCATGCATCATATTTAAGGCTGTCCTGCATCAGTGGTTCCCTAATTCGACAGTATTTGATTGGGCCATGTGCCACTGTCAGAAATGGGCCCTGCAATGCATGTTTGAAAGTCGGTTGAGTACATACTCCCCTATGGGGCCCATCTCTAACAGTAGCACATGAACGAATCAAATCCTGCCATGTCAGGGAACTAGCCACCTCAGGGTTTACCTGGATGCACTAATTCCATGTCCAGATCCAATGGTTCTTGGGTATAGTTCTTACATATCCTGTAACAACTCGTCTTGTTGCACTGCAGCAAACTTATTTAAATACTTCTCACATCATTGAGATGAGAAATGTCCAATTAATCAATTTGTAATTAATTGATTAAATTATATCTTAATTTAATTAAATAATATCAGTGATCTTGGGTGAGTTCATTGATTAGAGCCGATCAATATGGAAAACACAATTACCTCTGTGGGATTAGCTAATGGCATCAATGGTGCAAAAGAACCTGTTGCTCATGGATCGGTAGATCCTCCCCATCAACCCAAACAAAAGATCAATCTCAAGAAAAAAAGACTCCGCTGCTACAGAAGTGCTCTTGCTGTAGGTGTTTCATCAAAGGAGAAATGTTGGTGGTCTCCAATTTCTAGTCCATCTTAGGAAAATTTGATCTTTCATTTACACAATTAGCTCTATTCTTGGTGACCTACCTAGGAATCAGGACATTATGCTTCTTTGCTGGTAAGAATCAGATCAAGAGTAACAAGACAAATGGCATTCTCGATTCATTGTATTTTTGTATTGTGACAATGACTACTCTTGTCTAGAGAGACCTCATGCCTGATATCTTCCCGACAAAGCTCCTTGCATGATTTTTTGTCTTTACTGGCATGGTGCTTGTCGGGTTCATTCTCAGCAAAGCGGCTGATTTTTTTATTTATTTTATTTTTACACACTTACACACACACACACACACCACATGGGCACTCGATCCCTGGTCTCAATGTTGAAACTCTTGTGAGTCTATCAGTGAGCCATGAATGGGAGACCCAACAAAGCGG
The DNA here is from genome assembly GCA_003013855.2 of Liriodendron chinense. NCBI lineage: Eukaryota > Viridiplantae > Streptophyta > Magnoliopsida > Magnoliales > Magnoliaceae > Liriodendron > Liriodendron chinense. The sequence goes on from ML058403.1 coordinate 2,636,373, forward strand.
TTGCAAGCTTCCCCCAAATGGTCCATAAGGCTGCGAGCAAGGTTAATCTCCAGTTCCTTCCAGCACTACCAACTGGCATGCCACCGTGCTAAGACGAAAGGAGATCTGCTGTGGTGCTAGGCGGCCTGGGAAATGTTGAAAATTTGTAAAATATTGGACCATACCTCTGAGGTGAAAGAGCAGGAGATAAGAGATGGTCAGCAGATTCTGTGTCCATTTTGCATAGGATACATACATTAGGAAGGACCATCCTCGCTTGTGCAGGACTCTTTTGCAGCCCACTAACCACGCAAAAGTGACTACCTTCATCAAGGCACCATACGATTAGATATAGCAACAGCTACTACCAGCCATAGGAGGTATCCTGGGCCTAATGGAATCATGCAACGATCTGACTGAGAATGATCCTTTCTTTTCTCCCTGCCAATGCAAAGAGTCAGACTCCTCATGGATTCAGATTTATGCCTGGAAGATAAGAGAGAAGCTCAGAGAGCTTTTCAAACTCGATGTCATTCAAGTCATGTTTGCAAGGACCCGTAGCCCTTAGAGCCAGAACCAGGAAAAAAAAAAAAAAAAACAAAGTCCACTGAAATATTTTCGATCTGGCAAGGGGCTGCAAGATTGGGGAAGATAGATTTCAACGGTTTTTCCCCTATCCACAGGTCGTCTCAAAAGCGGATTCTGGTTCCATTCCCCAGCAAGAATCCAATGCCCTGCCAAACTTTGAGATCCAACTTCATAATGGATTTCCAGAGTAACGACGCCCCATAAAGAGAAGAGTTTATAGATTGCCATCCAAAGATAGTCCCATATTTTCCCGCAATGATAGATTGCTATGAAGTATCTTTTTCACACCCGAAACGCCAAATCCATTTGCCAAATCCATTTGCCCAGCAACGCCAAATCCAAAATCCATTTGCCCAGCAAAGTGGCAAATAATGGAACGTAGGTTTGTCATCTTCAATACACAGACGACAGGTTGTTCTTTTGTGAGGCTTCTGAACAAGCAGCGAAGAATCTTATAAAGCTTTCGGTCTGTTTTGAAGCAGTCTATGGTCTTAAGATTAATATAGCTAAATCGGAGATTTTGGGATCAACATTGGAGACGCTGAGTTGAGTAGGCTATGATGCAAGGCAGGAACATTTCCTTATACTTATTTGGGCCTTCCCCTTTGCATTGGGAAACCATCTAAACATTTGCAGGACAGGGTGATTGAGAGGAAGTTAGCCCTTTGGAAGTGCCGTTATCCGTTCGTTGGCCGATGATGACATTCTTTCCTTTTCTTTTCTTCTATTTTTGCCGGTGATGACGTTCTTCCCTTTTCCTTCTCTTCTCTTATTTTATTTTTTCCATTTTTTTTTATTTATTTCTCCTTTCTTAATTATTTGTTAGAGGATGCTCTCCAATTCCTATCGCTCATTCTGAACTAAGTTAGATGGTCACAGTGTTCGAAGTTTCAGTATCACTACAAGTTTCGCTAGCTAGGGATACAGAAACAATATCGATATCGCCGATAATATCGTTGATAACAGGAAATGCGGAGAAAATGGGAAAGAAAGTGGAATTTTTCAGTGAAACCTCAAGAGATGATAAAATACATATATTTGCATATTTAGGAATAAAAAAATTGCAAAAAGAATGCTTACGTAATAGATATCTATTTAATGGGGGCCTAAAAGCATGTGCTGCTGTAAGAAATCAGTCCAACCATCTCATCCATCCAATATCTGACCTTCCATCCAAACATCCATTGATATTTCAGAATATCGGCAACACATGATATTTCCAAAAAAATTGTTAACAATTGAAAAAGAAACTAAAGATTGTGGTCTCATTATTGTCATGTTGCGATAATGATAATATCGTGTTATTATCAATATTATCGTTGACAAATTGAGCGCTGCATTCAACCATGCACCCATAAAAAAATATGAAATGAGAATTTTTTAATATACGAATTTTCAGTGTATCGATACATTGGTGATATTTTCGAAATATTGCAGATACATTGTTGATACAAGCGACACTTTGAATTTACATAGTAAAAAATATTGGCGATACACTGGCAGTATCAATGCATTGACAATACAAACGACACTTGAAATTTACACAATTGAAAATATTGACGATATCGATACATTGGCGATATTTAGGGGGCGTTTGACATCTCTACAAATAAGAGCTTATTGGCTTATGTCTAAAAAAAATAAGCTTTTAGACCGTTTGGTAAAAGTCTAATGAAGTGCTTTTTTTAGAAAGTAGCAAATAAACTCCGATTCAATAAGTTGAGGAGGGGTTACTTTTTGAAATTGAGCTTATTTAGCTTATGCGGGTAGACATTTTGGACTAATTTTTGGACAAGTTTACCCTTAAACTTTTCAAGTAATTCCCATCTTACCCTCTTCTCTTCTCTTTACAATTTCTTCAAGAAAAGCCCACATGATGAACGACCCATAGTGAAGGAGGGCCCCACATGATGAATGGCCCATATCAAAGGTGGGCCTACATAATGCATAGTGACGTCAAAGTGTGGCCCTGCATGATGAACGATCCACATCAAGCAAGCCCTACCTGATGATGGTCCACATCAAAGGTGGGACCCACACGATGGATGGTGGACATTGAATGTGGGACCACATGATGGAAGATTGACATTAAAGGTGGGCCCACATGATGAATGACCCATCTTGAAGGTTCAACCCCACATGATGGGTGGTCCATAGCAAAGGTGGGACCTACATGATGGATGGTGGACATCAAAGGTGGGTCCCACATGATGGACTATCCACATCAAGTGGGCCCCACATGATAGATGGTCCACAACAAATATGGGAACCACATGATGGATGTTCCACATCAAAGGTAGGACCCATGTGATGGATGGTGGACATTGAATGTGAGACCACATTATGGAAGGTTGACATTAAAGGTGGGTCTACATGATGAATGGCCCATATTAAAGGTTGGGCCCCACATGATGGACGGTCCACAGCCAAGGTGGGACCTACATGATGGATGGTGGATATCAAAGGTGGGTTCCACATGATGGACTATCCACATCAAGTGGGCCCCACATGATAGTGGTCTACGACAAAGGTGGGACCCACATGATGGATGGTGGACATCAAAGATGGGCCCCTCTTGATGAATGATTCATATTAAAGTGGGGCCCCACATCAAGGTGGGCCCACATAATGAAAGGTTCACATCAAAGGTGGGCCCCACATGATAGATGACCCGCATCAAAGTGTGGCCTAACATGACAAAACATGCGCATCAAGTGGGTCCCATTTGATGGACAGTCCATGTCAAAGGTGGGACCCACGTGATGGATGATGGTCATTGAAGGTGGGCCAACATGATGGTCAATTGATATCAAAGATGGGCCCACATGATGAACGACACATAATGAAGGTGGGGCCCCACACAATGAATGGTCCACATCAAGGTGGGCCCACATAATGGATGGAGTGGGCTTCACATGATGGATGGCCCACATAAAAGTGTGGCCCCTCTAATGGACAGTTCACATCAAGTGGGCCCCACCAATGGACGGTCCACATCTAAGGTCTCTCATGATGGATGACCCATATCCAAAGTGGGCCATATGATGGATGATCCACATAGAAGGTGCACCCCACATGATGAATGGTGGATATCAAAAGTGGGCCCCACATGATGGACAATCCACTTCAAAGGTAGGGCCCACACTATGGACACATCAAATGTGGAGTCCACGTGATGGGTGATGGGTAGTGGACATTGAGGAGCCCCACATAAAGAACAATTAGGAATGTTGAGCCCCACATGATGGATGGTCCACCAAAACAACCATTTGGATTACTCTTATATTAAAGTTGTTGTAATCATTAAAAATGACATCAACTAACCTTTAAAAAAACTCTTATTTGAAAGTTTTACCAAACGTGCTTATTTTAAATAAGAGCTTTTTTTTTGGAGATTTTACCAAACGGGCTTATTTAAAATAGAGCTAGAACAAAAAGGACTTATTGAAGTAGCTCTTATTCAAAAAGCTCTTATTGAATTAGAGTAGAGATGCCAAACGAGCCCTTAGTGATACATCGCTAATGCCTAGAATTTTTATACTATCAGTGTTATCGGTATCGCTGAGCTAGAAACAGAGATAATATCGGGGATATTTCGATAATATCGAAGATAATTCATACATTGTCAATATATTTAATTAAAAAAAAAACATTACAGTAAAATTAGATTAAGTGGCAAAATGGTACTTAACTCAATTGTAGACTACATTAAATGGAGATCTGTCCTAGTTGCTTTGATACCATTGTCGATCAACCCAAATTGATGGGTCCATTAATTTGATGGTATCTACATGGTCTTGGGACCTTCGCATAAAGCTGAAGATTGACAGTCTGCGTTCAATTCTCTACCTAACTACTGTGGGAGTAGAGAAGATCTGATCACCCCTCTAATTTTATGATCAAGATGGACCCTAGACTACATTAAAAGGTTTAGATCGTCTAGAGGCAAGCCCGATGGACAAATAGGTATAGTTACTCCTTATTTTCTCTTTGGGATCTCTCTCTTGTTTAGAATTCTTTGAACGAGGGTCTAGAGAGGATATGGGAGGGTTTTGAGTGGGATAGTGCTTACCCTTATTGCATCCAATCTTTCTCCCGTATCTCAAACCTCTTTGAATTAAAAATTCAAATTTAAAATATCTAAGAGAAAATTGATAGAGGGATTATGGAAAGAAAAACATGTGGGAAGTAGAGAAATAATAGAAAAGAAATCTGATGGAGAAGGAAGGGAGAGAAACAGGGAGAAGAAAGAGGAGAGACGGATGTTGAAACTGCTGTGTTGTTGTTGGGTTTGAAACCCTACACACACACACACACACACACACACACACACACATATTACTTTGAAGGAAAAGATACAGTGCTCCACTGGGGTACATAAAACCGTACACACGCACACACCTAAATACACATTTCCACACTCCCCCTCAAGCTGAAGCATGTATATTACTCATGTTTACATGCTTCAGATTGGAATACATACAAGCTGAAATACATAAAATGAGCATGGAAAAGGCTCCCCCTCAAGGACAACATGGCAACATATAAACTAAGGCTGGAACTTCCTTCAATAGTAAAGTCTTCTCTTCAAGAAATGGCCACAAGATAAGGCTCGACAACAATCGAGTCAATAAAATGCCATTCACATGCAAATTCTCTCACAAACAATAACAATGAGTGTGCATCACGTGCAACACTCGAGAGAACACACACAATAGCAGTGGAGACATGTGTGCATCACGTGCAACACACAACAAACAACAACAATAAGGTGGAGGGACACACCATAAAAGGGCCTAATACAGGAAGGGAAGATGAACAGTGAAGGAAGGATCCACCAATAGCAACCAGCCCCATGCGAAGTTGGGTGAAGCAATTCATCGAACACCTAGTGTGCGCATGATACTCCTATGCACGGTGCAAGCAATCCAGCAAAATGATGTTACAGCTCAGCCTCAAAAAATCAAAAGGAGAAGAAAATAAAGAAATCCCAACAAGGGATCCAAGATCGAGAGGCCGGCGACACACTCCTCACGAAACACGGCATTATGTACTCGATTCTTGATGAAGCTTTGTGAGGCTGAAATCTGATGATCTATCTTGATAAACCGCACCTTCCCATGTGGAACAACTGTTTAAAAATCCTTCAGAAAAACACTACAGCAAAAGGACAGAATCTAGACTTTGCGATTTTTTTTCTTCATTTTCTGCAGCAACACCACAAAAAAACTGCTCCAATATGTGCAGAAAATACTTAATTATTCTTCCAAAAACCAGATCTACCAGATCCCAACACTCCATAAAAAAAAGTACCGGCCGAACACTACCGAAATCATCCGTGTGCACGGACGATGTCGGCAGTGGGCCCCACTACCACTAGTTGCGGTCAGGTCCTAGATTGGACGCTCTGATACCAAGTAGAGAAATAATAGAAAAGAAATCTGATGGAGAAGGGAGAGAAACAGGGAGAAGAAAGAGGAGAGACCGATGCTGAAACTGTTGTGTTGTTGTTGGGTTTGAAACCCTACACTGGGGTTCATAAAACTGTACACACGCACACACCTAAATACACATATTTCCACAGGACTCACCCACTACTGGTTGCCCACAAGTGGGCCCCATGGGCCATATCTAACAAAAAGGATGTAGGGGGAGGTAGTAAGAAAAAACTTGATGCCCTGGGGTTTAACTGACGATATGGTCCTTTATAAAGTGGAATGTTGGAACAAAATTCATGCAGCCGACCCCAGTTAATTGGCAAGCTTCAAGGATGATGATTTGCTTTTCCCCGTGTTTTCATTTAGTTTATTGATGATTTATTATATTAGTTAATACCTATTCATATGCAAGCACACGTGAATATGGAACACACACAACTAGATTTGAGTTTTTGATCAACTGAGCTACATTGTCGCCCTAAAAATGAGGCCACTTTACACCTCAGGTGGACCACCGTGTAAAAAGAAAAAAACAAAGACAGATAAAATTGCTTCAACCATTAGTTAACTTTGTACAGTGTGGCCTACCTGAGGAGCGAAACTCCTAATGTGATGCAGGACAGCCCTAAATATGATGCATGCTCATGATCACAATTATCCAGCGGAAGTAAAAGCAATAATAATAACGAAATCTAGCATTAATCATCATAAACTAAGAAAACCAGAAAGAAACATGCAATGGAACGGGCGATCATCACAACCATGGAGTATAGGATTCAATTAGTGCCTAGGTTGGATCCGGCGAGGGATGGAACCTCCCGATCTTGCATGGCGTTACCCAATCGATCAATGATGATCACTAGTCTGAAGAACCAGGAGGTTTCTCGGATTAGGGATTTGAGAATTGGGGGTTTAGGGTTTGGATCGATTCTCAAGGTTTAGATCGTGGGGAATAGCAAAACAGAAGTTTAGAAGGATAACAATAGGAGATAAAATACCTGGAAGAATTTGGAGGGGCACCAGAAGGAATCAGAAGAAGAAGATCAAGGAGAGAGAAGAAGCACCATGAGAGAGAGAGAAGAGAGAAGCCACCAAAGAGGTTTGTCTTTTCATTAATAATCAACTAATCACGTTATTAGGGCTTAGCCCACTTAAATAAGCAAGAAGAAAACATAAAAGTACCAAAATACCCCTAAAATATCTCTAAAAAAAACAATTAAAAAAAATAGTTCGCACGTTGGCCGGGCGCCCGGTGACCAATTTGGCTGGGCCCCCGGCTAAGACAGAAACTGTCCAGCAAGGAAAACTGAAAATTTGCTGAATTTCGGGCGCCCGGTGCCAAATTTGACCGGGCGCCCGACCACTTTCAGAAAAGCATTTTTCTATTTTTTCAGTTGGGTCTTCTTCCATCCTACACACATGTCTTCTATGTGCCAAATCACGTGCGTAGGGTCTTCAATGCTCCTCAATCATCGCCTACCACACGGAAGGTATTTGTGGGTGGCGCTTTCTTCGTTGGTACACTTGAAATGGTCTTGTGTTCCGCATCATAATGTTTTTGGGCAGAAGATCCAACACATTTCCAACCAAACGGGAAGTTTTGTTCCATATTGCCACAATTGCCTGTGTGGATGGGATGATGAGGACATTAGAGCACCATTGAGAGTCTATTAGAGGAGGAGGAGATCATCACTAGTTTCTGTCTGGATGGATGACCACTTCGTGGGCCCAAGTGGACCGTTTTGAAGACCCCACATGCATTTGATGCATCTTCGAAGACCCTACAATAGCAAGATGCATGTGGGCTATATTCTTGAGGAGTTTGGACCGTTGGATCTAGTGCACGTGTCGATCGAACCGTTAGATTGCGCGTATCAGGCCGTTTGACCACTTTTGAACATGGCCTGCCTTGACCATGGGCACTTTAGGACTTAGATGTTTTAGTTTTTATTAGAATTTAATTTATTTATAGTTTGAACCTTTTTTATGAGCTTTATATTATGTTTTTTTTCTAGTTTGGGGAGTTTTTCTTAATAAATCTTTCTTGAGAGTGCATTTTTGTAAATTTTTGAACTTGAGATTATAAAAGAGAAGTGGGGAGGTGTGGAGCCCTAATCGCTTTTATTTTGAAACAAAAACTTTAAGTTTTCGTCTTCTTCATGTGATTTGAAGAATACTCCATGTGATTTGGAGCTTAAGGTTGAGTGATTCCATTCCCATTCAACGGAGATGCGAGGCTTCCATCTATCATCTTCCTTCTCTCCTCTTTTCTATGCAGAAAGAGTATTTTATCAAAAACTTAATATTTCTTCTTCCCTTCCGATCCAAAATCATCCAATTCATATTTTTCTTCAACTTTTCATCATCTAATTTCAACCTCAACCAAACCTCATCATTTAAAACCTCGAATCTTCCAATTACCCCAAATTCCCAAACCCTAGATCCCCAAATCCTTCAATTAACCTAAAATCCATAATTTTTCTATATCCAAAACCCTAATTTTCATCTCTTAATACCTAAATCCTTTAAACCATTTATACTATTCCTCAATTTATCCCCAATTTCCTATTTTCCCTAATTTCTAAAATCCCTAATTTTAAAATCCCCAATTCTCATGAATCCTAATTTCCCAAATTTCATATGTTTCCCTTTCAAACCTTGATCCTAAAACCTACAAGTCAACGTCTTGAGTGTGGAAATGTGCCTATGCTAAATTGGAAGTTTCATCCTTCCATCGGGCCTAGTTTTAGTTGATTTGTTTGATTTCTTAGCATGCGGGCATGTGATTTAGGTTAAATCAAAATTTATTTCCTATTGTTTACTATTAATTATGTGGTGGGTTAACATCTTTTGTTAATTGAATTACTTTATGGAATCTTTCATAATCCCCACATTGCATGCTAACATTAAATCATGTGTCCTACATCATGGGATCCAACCATGGATTTGCTTAGTAGGTTTGGAGTGCGGTCGTTTGGGGACCAAAACCAGTATGACTTGGCCCGACTCTTCCATTTTTGTTGTTTCGTGTTGGAAGAGCCTTCAAACTGTGCACTGATAGGGTCTCATGACCGGTCGTATAGACTGGTCCGATCGGTCTGATCGGTCTGAGTTTGGACAGCAACCATGGATTTGCTTAGTAGGTTTGGAGTGCGGTCATTTGGGGACCAAAACCAGTATGACTTGGCCCGACTCTTCCATTTTTGTTGTTCCGTGTTGGAAGAGCCTTCAAACTGTGCACTGACAGGGTCTCATGACCGGTCGTATAGACTGGTCCGATCGGTCTGATCGGTCTGAGTTTGGACAGCAAAGGCAACACTGTCCCTGGACTGCCGTGACCGATCGGACAATGGGGGCCGACCAGTCACGACCGGTCGGCTGTTGAGGCTGGCGTGATGATTTTAGTAGTTTCCCTTCTGGATTTTTTTTTTTTTTTTTTTTTTTTTTTTTTTTTTTTTTGTGTTATTCGACCGGTCGGCTGTATATGCGGTTTCTTACGCAGTTACGTGGATCTGCATAAGTTGTTTCTATTTTTGGGTTATTTGCTATATATATGGTATGAATCCGGACTTAGATGGTGTCCAAGGTGTCCAAGGTTTCCAAAGTGTATTTGGGAGAGGGGAGAGTGTTTGAGAGAAAGAGAGAGCTTGGGTTTTCTCTGGGTTTTCCTTGCTTGTGGGCTGTTAATCTCTGTAAACTTTTAATTCATAGTAGATTGCTTTGTGTCATGGTTTTTTACCCGTTGAGGGATTTTTCCACGTAAAATTTGATTGTCTCTTATGGTTGAATGCTTGTGTGATTGGTTGCATTGTGTTGCTTGTTTAATCGCATATCTTGCTATGTTATTGTTCGGCTTTCGCTTTTACTGCCGGCGTGTTTTCCCAACAAGTGATATTAGAGCTAAAGTTGGGGTGGAGTAGAATTTGGATCTGAGACGAAAATATAGGATCAAGCACAAGGTTCGAAGTAGAGAAGTTCTCCGGCAAAAATAACTTCGAACTATGGAAGGTGAAGATTGAATCCCTCCTAGTTCAGCAAGGGCTTGACGAAGCTCTTGGAAAGCGACCTAATGCTATGAAAGTGGATAAGTGGACGAAGCTCGACAAGAAGGCCAAAACCTCGATCCTGTTGTGCCTTACGGATGATGTCATCTATAATGTCATGAAGGAGAAGACTGCGGCTGATACGATGGCGAAGCTAGAGAAGGTCTATGCCAAGAAATCTCTAGAGAACCGGATGTATCCGTTGATGCAGTTGTTCACCTTGAGGATGGCGGAGGGGGTGGATGTGGAGGACCACTTAAGCACGTTCAATTGGCTGGTTTGCAAGTTGGTGGAGATAGATAAGCCGATGAAGGATGAATACCAAGTATGCATCCTGTTGGATTCTCTTCCAGATTCATATGAGTCATTTAGGGACTCTTTGTGTGCAGAGAGGGAGACCATCAATGTTGAGACCGTTATCTCAGCCCTCCAGTCGAAGGTGATGAGAAAGAAAAGCAGTGACGTGGGTTCTCGTTCTTCCTCAGAGGCACTGATTATGAGGGGAAGAAATTCTGAGCATGGTGGGGGATATTCTAAATCGGGCTCTAAAGCCAAGGGCAAAGGGAAAGCTAAGGTGCGGTGCTGGAATTGTGGTCAGGAAGGCCACATGGGAGGGGATTGTCAGAATCCCAAGTTGAAGCAATAGAAGTATGGAGATTCTTCTGGAGAGAGCTAATACCGTAGAGGACGGTGGCGATCTTTATAAAGTTCTGACTGTATCCGGAAAGGGATCTCACGGTAGAGAGTGGATCTTGGATTCAGGTGCTTCATGTCACGTTTGTCCTGATTGGAGTTCATTCATGACATATAGGGAGTATGATGGTGGATCGGTGTTTGTGGGCGATGGCTACGCTCACAAGGTGGTGGGTATTGGTACGGTGCGCATCAGGATGTTCGATGGGATCGAACGAGTCCTGGAAGATGTGAGGCATGTCCCCAAGATGAAGAAGAATGTGATCTCTCTTGGTGCACTCGAGGCGAAAGGGTACGTGTTCATCGGCTACGATCGTTGTTGTAAAGTGATGAAGGGGGCACTCGTGTGGATGAAGGCACAGAGGTGTGGCCATCTTTACAAGTTGATCAGGAGCTCGTTCCACGGTGGAGTTGTGAGATCAGCAACGAGATCCACGGTTGCTCGTATGTGGAAAGTGCCCAAGGGCCACATGAGAAGAGCGGAAAAGGGTGTGAAAGTGCAAGGATAGGGTTGATGGAGGCACGAGAAGCGGTAGAGCTATGTTGAAGTTGAGATGATGAAGAAAGAAAGAATGATTTGATTCGACGTTTGAAGCCTCAGTGGAGATTGTTGGAAGAGCCTTCAAACTATGCACTGACAGGGTCCCATGACCAGTCGGACAGACTGGTTCGACCGATCTGACCGGTCTAAGTTTGGACAGCGAAGGCAGTAATGTCCCTGGACTGCCATGACCGGTCGCACAGTGGGGGCCGACCGGTCACGACCGATTGGCTGTTGAGGCTGGCGTGACGATTTTAGTAGTTTCCCTTCTGGACTGTTTTTTTGCATGGTCCAACCGGTCGGCTGTATACACAGTTACGCGGATCTACGTAAGTTATTTCTATTTTCGGGTTATTTGCTATATATATGGCATGAATCCAAACTTAGATGGTATCCTAAGGTGTCCAAGGTTTCCAAAGTGTATTTGGGAGAGGGGAGAGTGTTTTGAGAGAGAGAGAGAGCTTAGGTTTTCTCCAGGTTTTCCTTGCTTGTGGGCTGTTAATCTCTGTAAACTTCTAACTCATAGTAGATCGCTTTGTGCCGTGGTTTTTTACTCGTTGAAGGGTTTTTCCACGTAAAATCGGATTGTCTCTTGTGGTTGAATGCTTGTGTGATTGGTTGCATTGTGTTGCTTGTTTGATCACATATTCTGCTGTGTTGTTGTTCGGCTTTGGCTTCCGCTGCCGGCATGTTTTCCCAACATTCGTTGCTTTTGGTCTTGTCTTGCTCTAGGGAGTCATTTCATTTTGCGCCAAAACCAGTATGATTCAGATATGCCACACAATTTTAAACATGAACCAATGTGTTCCATTAGCGAACCTCTAATACATTGTTATTTATCATTGGATACTTGTAGCATATTTCAATTATCTGGTCACTAAGTTTTCTATATTAATCCTTTAGCTCCTCCTTCGCAATATCCCTTATTTGAAAATTTCTTCACTGTCATGTGTAGTTTATTAGATCCCAAAGTTAATTGTCCATAACACATCATAATATGGGACTAGATGCGTAATTCAGTTATTTATTTGAATTGGTTATTGAGATCTCTTTGAGAACAAACACACACACACACACACACACACACACACACACACACACACACACGTGTGTGTGTGTGTGTGCCTTTTATCTTGAGTTTGTGCCTACGATTAGGAGTGACCAATGTGCATCGACATATACAGAAGACCTGCATCTCTTTCTATTATGTTTCTATACATGACACGTTCTATTCACGCAAAATTTTCATCTCTCAAAAGATAGGGATTACATAAAAAGCGCATCCTAGGATTATGTTATAAAGAACAAACAAAACTTTGGAACTTGTATGAAAGGCACTGCCTGAAGTGTAGATTCAAGCCTAAACATATGGCGAAGTTTCCCATCAAAATATCATATAAAAGGGAGTGTGTAACATTGACATATAGTTAGCCTCTCGGAAGTTTCCCAACAGAATATCATATAAAAGGGAGTGTGGAACATTGACATATAGTTAGCCTCTCTCTCTCTCTCTCTCTCTCTCTCTCTCTCTCTCTCGGAAAAGAGCTAGCGTTTAATGATTCATCTTCATCATCTTTTTCTCCTTCGTTTTCTTCTACAGTTGATCTTTTGATTGATCCATCTGGCCATCCATTGCAATTGAGAAGTATCAGAGGTAGAAGGAACATGTGATCCCAATTAAAAGATCAAGGTGCTGGTGAATTTCATCTCAGATTTTTCTGGAATTCGTTTTTGGATTTACAGGTTGTTACTTGGAAACACTAGTTAACTTCTATCGTATGTATCCTCATGATTTAAGATTGATCTTCTTATTCTAATTCTAGATCTCGAATGGGCATTGCAATCTAGTTGTTTTGATGCAAAATGAGTAGATCAACAACTCACAGTAAAAGTAGACATGGTTCTGGCAGCTTGGAAGGATCTTCTGAAATCCTGAGGAAAATACATGCAACCGGCGAAATTTCTTGGGATGATATCTGTCAGTTGTATTTGATTGGGAGGCCCTCTTGCCAGGGGTGCCGTGTCAACTCAAAGGACAACCCTAACTACTTTTGCAAGCTTATTCCACCCCCAAACAGAGCCAGGAAATTGTGGCAGAAAGAGGCATTGGAGATTGTTGAAACTCATCCTGATCCAGGCGCGGAGAGCCGTCTTGCTAACACACCAGTGGGCCTGAGTAATTTGGGTGCCACATGCTATGCTAATTGCATGCTTCAGTTGATTCAGGGGCATGTGATGATCTAACCCTAGATGCATGTATATCAAGTTGGAACATATTCAAATAATAAAATTACGAAACTAACTACTTTCAATCAGAGGAAACTAACAAATCTCAACATGAAGATGAAATCCGTCCGTCCGGATCATGCCCCTTTGCATAAAACCATGTAAAATCGTAAAACAGGGAGGATCTATGGATATGAGGATATCCCAGATCTAGCATAGACCAGTCCACAGTCAAGTTTGGATCCGGTTATCGTGGGTAGGCATCCCTCTTTTCGATCGTACCAGAAGGGGGGGGGGGGGGGGGGGGTTTCAGAAAAGGATGAGGGATGTCGACAAACAATGGGTTATCATGAAGTACGAATTAGGAACCAAAAGAAGCTTACCTTTCCTCGCACCTTGAAGAAAGAGAAAAGAGAAAACGGAAACTCCGGGGTGGAATCCTCAACACCCGAGGGCCAATCCTGAAACCCTAATCTCTCAACAAAGAGGAAGAAACTCACGAATTTTCTAGTCATTCAAATAAATTCGAAATAGGGTTCTCACAGTATATATAAGCTACGAAAATAAAAAAAAAAGTGCACTAAAGTGCCTGAAAACCAAAGAAATAACATAAAAACGTCTAAAGTAAATAACGACACTAAAGCGCTTAGAAACAAGGAAATAAATAGAAAAGCGCCTAAATGTAAATCCGCTCCATGGTCCAGCGGTCATGATGCTCATGCGCGATCCTGCATCTCGCATACTCGTAAGCGTCAGAAAATGGGCCCAATGGACCCGGCGTCCATCCACATTAACTCGTCTGCTCCAGCACTCGATCTGCGACGTCGCCTCCTCTGGTACACTCTAAAGGGTGCACCACTGATGTCCGCATCATCAGTGCCTCTACATGAACACGTCATTCAGGGAAGGCATTTTCTCTGTTGAACTGGGTGTTTTTAGGAAAGATCCTGTTTTGCATCAACTTGCACTGCTGTTTGCGCAGTTGCACTCCAGCAACCAGGCACATATCGATTCAGGTCCGTTCATTAGGACTCTGAAGCTTGATAACAGTGTGCAACAGGATTGCCATGAGACCTTATTCCTTGCATAATAACCCTGCTACTTGCTATAGAAAGAGGATCAACTTGTAACACTCTTACAATTGGAGCCCGCAATGCATGCGATGTGGATGTGAGAACCTTCAAATATTCCATAGTTTTTTAGTCATGGTCAATCCATGGTGGGACCCATTGGATTTGGATGTTTGCCCCTGGTGGCCAACAATCCAAACTGTTGATCTGATGGGCCATGTTATGGTTCGGTGATGAGGAAATCAGTGGTGCACCATTTAGAGTGTACCAGAGAAGGAGGTGTCACCGACAGAGTACTGGAGCAAAGGAGTTGATGTGGATGGACGCCGGGTCCATCATACCCATTTTCTGACGCACTACAAGTACTTGAGCAGCAGGATCGCAAGAGCAGCGTGATCGCAGGACCATGGAGTGGATTCCATGCCCTGTCGTGTGGGTGGTTTAGTTTTTAGGTGTTTTTCTGTTCTTTTTTTTGTTTTGTTTTGTTTTTAGGCACTTTAGTGCCGCGGTTTATTTTTAGGCCTTTTTCTGTTCTTTTTCTTGTTTTTAGACACTTTAGTGCACTTTATTATTTCATGGCTTATATTTACCTTGTGAGAATCCCTATTTTAATTAGTGAATGAATGAAAAAAAATATATATATGTTTTCTTCTTCTTTTTATCAAAGAGACCAGGGTTTCAGGATTGGCCCTTAGGTGTTGAGGATTCTATCACGGATTTCATGCTTTCTTCTTTTAGATCTTCAAGGTGCATGAGAAGATAAGGCTCATCTACTTTTTGTTGGGCGAATCTGTGCTTTTTTCGTCTTGAACCCATCTTTTCCTTTTTCGTCTCTTTCCTTTTCCCCCGAATCTTCCCCTTTGATATGAACGGTAGAAGAGGGATGACTAGTCATGAGAATCTGATTCAAACGTGAATGCAGACTGGTTTATGTTAGATTTGGGGATATCCTCATATCCCTAGGTCTTCCTTTTTTACTGTTTATGTGATTTTATGCTAAGGATTATGATCCTAACGGATTGACCTCATCTCATTGTTGAGGTTTGCTTAATCCCTTTGATTAAAAGTAGTTAGTTAGTTAATTTTATTGCTTGAATCTCTTCAATCTGATTATACGCGTATTTAGAGTTAAGTCATCACATGCTCCTACATCATTCAGATTGCCCCAAAAATTACGAATGGTAGAGATAGCAAGGTTTCTGTGAATTCTTACTACATTCAGGTTTTTTAATTTTTCAAATGATTCTATGATGTGGGTGTGTGGGTGGAACCTTTAAATATAACAGATAATGGCTCTGACTGTGGATGGACACCAGTCTTGGTTGTTCCAAACTGTTGATTGATGCGCTCAACCAGATTAATGGCTTATGTGATGAACATGACATGGTTTTGATTTTATATTCTCTATTTTATACAAAAGGTTTGGGTTGCTTCCGTAATCGGATCAATGGGAGTTTAGATACTAGGCGTGGTTCTTTTGTATCTGATATTTACACCCTATAGGTTTCATATATAGTAAGCGCCCTAGTTTTTAACCTGTTGATTGTAATCAACCAACCTATGCCATAGGCAATTAGAGAGTGGTTGATTGTAATCAACCTATGAAATATTCTATTACATTATGCATATGGGAGTTTTATGCTCTCATTGCCAGCCCCCCCAGCCTGGATAAAGGAGAGAGTTGCGTCAAGTTGGCAACTAGTGTCAAACTTATGCCATTACTTCCAACATGAATCCGAACATATTGGAATAGTGGAAAAGGATTCATGTGGCCGATCCCAATTAGTTGGGATAAAGCTTAGGCGATAATAATGATGATATCCTCTTGTTTTAAGGGCTTTTCTTTTTCAATTTTTTGGGTATAATCGCCTCTTTGTTCTATAGGACAAATTGTTCTAAATAATTAGCCCTCATACCAAACACTAATCATGACACTAATCAAAACACAATTTGAATTCATATAATGTTCCTTTTTTCTTTTTTCTTTTTTTTTTGTTAGTTGGATTCCTTGGCGTTAGCCCTCATAGCTCTCTCTCTCTCTCTCTCTCTCTCTCTCTCTCTCTCTCTCTCTCTCAACATAGTAAAAAAAATGGTTGGATCCTAGCCCAGGCTGAAAATTGTTAAAATTCCTATTTCCCACTTAAATGTTCCTAATCTACTTGTGTTTGAGTGTGCTACGAATGCACAAAGAGAGAGACATTTAGAGACGAAAGAAACCAATGGTCTACATTCAAGATGCATGGGTTGCCTTATTGAGGATTGGAATTTAATACAATTACATATTTGTAGGATATTACAAATGTAAGTATGAAGTTGGGTCAGGGGCCCTGCCGGAAAACTAACTGGACCATGTTTTCATAGCACGCTGGTCCAAGCCAAGTTCAAAGCTGTGCTGAGCAATCTGCCTAGCCCATTGCTTCCCTTGGTTTTCGGGGTGGTTTTTGGACCATCTATGCACTGGCCTGCACAGACAGAATGTGATAAGGTGTAGGCAGAAAGGCCTGCCTCTTCAGGCCATTGGGCAGCTAGCATTTGGGGGGAATGCAGAGTTTATTGCTCTACAGTTTACACATTGGCTTCAATGATGAAATTGTTTTTCTGTAATCATAAATATATATACATATATTTGTGTGGAAACAAAAAGCAACGTGAGATTTGGGGTGGTGGGCTTCTGAGCTGAGATGGTAAGATATTTAGCTTTGGTGTTTTAAACTGCTTTTATTGTTGTACGCATGGTTACAAGCTTAGAAATGTCTAGATAAAATACAAACAATATGCATTCATGCATGCGTTTTTGTTGAAGCAGAGAGCAAGGTGAGATTCAAAGCAGTGGGGTTTTGAGTTGAGAATGTAAGAGAAATGTGGTTTTGTTGTCCTAAGGAGGTTTTTATTGTGGACACCTGCTCTCTATCTTTTTTACTTTTTTTTTTTTTTTTTTCACATTAGAAAGTACTGTTGGAGCTGAATTTGAATTTCCAATTAGCTGATTTTTTTTAATGAATTTGCATGCCACCTCTAGATTTTCCTGCATTGTACATTTTAACAGCTGATCATGTCCTTGAAGATAGGAGGGCTACCGTTGGCTCCTGGTTGGGGGGCAGGCCCGAGGAAGACCTCCTGGGTTCTGGCCATGGCTAGGGTTTAGCTGGTGTTCAAGAGAGCACAGCAAAAGGCTGGACAAACATTTTAACAGCTGATCTGTTTTCTGCAAAAAATTAGTTTGTGGATTCATAGTAATGGGATTGGTTTATTTTGGAACAGCCATCAAGATATAACATTTGAAGCTAGAGATGTATTTATATTCACTATCGAATTGAATATTAGTAGTCTAGTAGAGTGGAAATAACCAAACTACAATTTCTTTCTCATTTATGTTGGGAATCAATGATCCAAACTACAATTACATTACCATTTTTGTTGGGCAAGATATCATAGTATGATTTCGATTTATAACAGTGGCAATTTCAGTGACAACAATGCTAGAATATGGACAGGTTTCTAGGAATGTAGTTGAGTTGGTGTGGGCTAGAGAATTGGTAGATTATAGGATATGTTTATAGTTGGACTAAAGGCTGTAGGTAGACTGATCTGTGGATGTTTTTCGATTTAGTATTAGTAACGGCAGTATTTAGTGTTGGGTTTTAGGACAGTTACATGGTTGTTTTTTTTTTAAATAACAATTGGAATTTGTTGATTGAGTCTTTGTGTGTGTTTCCTTTTATTATTAATTCCCATGTGGATCTTGTTATAATCAATCTATGGTAATCTTCCTAGATTGCTATATTTTCAATCTCTGCTAACCTCTCACATATCTCCAACCGCTTCTATATATTCTTGTTATTCTCACTAAACCAAATAAGTTACAGTTTTCACAATGTAGTCTTTTGTGGTTTAATAGATCTTATGGTTCGCATCTTTCCATTTCCAACCCCTCTTTAAGTCACTTTGATATCATAGTCCTGACCATCCCATTAATGCCTAGGAAAATGGATGGGCCATATTTATACTACAAAAAGGAGTTTTTGCTTGTAGGAGGTTTTTTTTTTTTTTTTTTTTTCTTGCTCTCATTGCCCGTCCCAAGCTTGAATAAAGGATAAGCTTCTGGAATTGGGGAATTTCTTGAGCAAGCTAGCGCATAGTAAATGGTCATAGAGCCATTTAACGACACCGTCTTGGGTGTTAGTCTTCAAGCAGGAGAGTGGAGCTCTAGCTGTCCAATGCCATCTCAACGGCTCTTCCCCATATCTTCATTTTCCTTTGGGGTGTGTTAGGTTGCACCAAATATCATGATTTTTTGCCCACATTAGACCAAGCAATCATGAAATATAACAAAATTTCATGATATTTGGTGCAACCAAACACAATATTTAAAAAAAAAAAAACATTAAAAATACTAGATTCATGGAAAGAGGTGAAATAACTAAGAAATACCAATTATTTTGTGTCAACATGTTTAAATGGCAGAAATGTTCGTATGGAGCCCCTTAAAATTACCTAAATGCCTTTACCTTTGTTTGAAAAATTTCCCATTTCAGCCTCATTTAAGAAAAAACTGAACTAGGCTAAAATAGTCAAAAGCGCAATCACTGCCAGGCCTGAAAATTTGATTGCCCATTACATGCCTGGGCCAACCCAACCCACACGCCATGATTGATCAGTTTTTACATGCCGAGCCCGTTGCTGGCCCGTCTTAATTGACTGCGCCTTAAACCAGCCCGGCCCAACCTACTGGCCCAAATTGGTTGGGCCTTAAGAAGCGTTGATACGCTAGCCCATTGGATTAAAGGCAGAGAAGTAATCTGAAAGGGATATGGTATGATATCCCATCGTATCGTCCGTCATCCTGATTCAGGGATCGATGCAGCATTTAGTCTCACACATGCTTCTCACTAGGGCTGTAAATGGTTGGGTTTGACCAGACCCGCCCATTTACTAAATGGGTCTGGGTCCAAGTTTTAGACCCAGACCTTTCATTAAATGGGCGGGTCTGAGTCAACCCATCAAACCCATTTATAGAGGGAGATCCACCCGGACCCATTTATAAATGGGTTTGGTCTAATGGGTCTAGGTCTGGGTCTGGATCTGGTATGCAAACATTTTTACTAGGTTTAAAACCGGGTCTGGACGGGTCTAGGCGTGGATGAGTCCCTTACAAGATAGACCAAATCTGCCCATTTACTAAATGGATCTGGGTTGGGTCAGACCTAATATAAAGGAAACCAAATCCAGACCCCTTCAGCAACTGTGGGTCTGTTCTTGGACCCAGAGCCATACCATTTAACCAAGGGGTTGAGTCTGGGTCGGGTCTAAATGGGTTGGGTCTGGGTATCCCATTGGGTCTGCTGACCCATTTACAGCCCTACTTCTCAACAAGCGTGTGGTATTTTGGGAGTTATATATACAATACAATCCATATACAGCAATACAAATGGGCCCTAAAGTGTTTATTCGGTATGGCTCCCCTTGTATGGTAGATGGCTGAAAAAACTCTTTGATTGAATATTCCAACCCTTCGATTGTACAAAGGTTATTATGTTGACCGTTGTGCAAAGCAAATGAGCCAAGTTATCAAAAGATTGAAATATTTGGATTGAGCATCTATTTTTTGAATCTCTACCATACAAAGTGGGACTCATCATCTAAACAGTTTGGATCATTGGAAGATGGCCCATATTCAAAGGCTACAGTCTATCAATATAGAGTATTGCAACACGTTGGATGTATTCAAGCAAACCTCTTGACACTGTGGTGGTTCATGTAAGTGTGGCCTAGTTAAGTTTTGGATCGGACTTATTTTTGGCAAATGTCCTAACATGAGCCGGCAAAAAACATTCGATGGGGGTGGAATTCTCGTGGGCCTCATGGTGTGTGTGTGTGTAAGAGAGATGTTCACACAACTAATTGGACTGTTCAACTAGCTGTCATTATGCCCATCAAAAAGTTAATTAAAGAGGGAAAGGAGTTGCTGGCTTAGGGTGGCCCCACTGTGGTGTTTATGTAAAATCATCCCCAACCATTAGATAAGTACCCCATATTACACTAGTTGAAGAGCTTTCCCTTTGTATGGCCCACTTGAATCATGTACTAGGCTACTAGCATTTGGTGCGGCATCTAATGGTTGGAATGGATTTCACATGCTCATCACATTGAGCCCAGTAACAATTAAGGGTGGACATCTCTCCCAACTGTTTCCATTGGTATGGCTTACTTGAATCACATATTAGCTAGATTTTTTGGCTCTAGGGCCTGCATGGAATTACACATCCAATGATTGGAGTGGATATGACAGTACATATAGGGCTGTAAATGGTAAGGTTTGGGGTGAGTTTAGCCAAAACCAGACCACTAAATGGGTCATTTATAAATGGGTCTGGGTTGGGTCTAATGGGTTTTGATTTGGATATGGTAAGCAAGCATTTTTATTAAGTTTAAAATCAGGTATGGATGGGTCCCTTGCAACAGACTAAACCTGCCCATTTACTAAATGGGTTCGAGTCAAATCTGGTTGGGTCTAATGTAAAGAAAACCAAATCTAAGGCCCATTTAGCAACTAGGTCTATTCTTAGACCTAGACCCGTGCTATTTAACAAATGGATCGGGTTTGGGTTGGGTCTAAATGGGTCAAGTCTGGGTACCCCATCAGGTTTGCTGGCCCATTTACAACCCTAGGTACACATCATGGCCCTGTATAGATAGAAAGGGTGGGTGTCCCTCTTGACTGTTGGTCCCATAAATGTAGGACATTACGGAGAAGGTAGAAGTGGGTCAGTGTCACACAAGTAGTGGGGTGCTTCCCTGACCATGGGGCCCACCTTTGTGTAGGCGCTGTATATTCACACCATCCATCAGTTTTTACATATCATTTTAGTGTAAATTCACACCATCCATCAGTTTTTACATATCATTTTAGTGTAAATTCACACCATCCATCAGTTTTTACATATCATTTTAGTGCAAATGAAGCAGATCTAAATGTCAAGTGGACCACATCACAGGAAACAATAGACAATGAACGCCTACCATTAAAAGCTTCTAAGGGCCCATCGTAGTGATTTTTTACCATCCAACCTGCTGATAAGGTCTTTGAGACCTGTATAAAGGGAAAACAGAAATATCAGGTTGATCCAAAACTTTTGTGGCCCCAAGAAGTTTATAATGGCCAATCACCACTGTTCCTTGTTGTGTGGTCCACTTGAAATTTGGATCTAGTTCATTTTTGGGATCATGCCCCAAATTGATCATGGACATCCTAGGTGTCCAACACACACTACGTGAAAAAAGTCTAAATTTGATGGTCTAGAACCATCAAATTTATCAAAATTCGGCGGTCCATCTAGTAAAAAAACACAGTTGTAATATTGATGGTTGAAAATGAAATTCAACGTCCAAAATTGTCGGCCAATATTCGACTGTCCTAAACAGATGACTAATTTCAATAGTCGAATCCATGATTCGATGGTTTAAAAAGGTCGAAATTCTAAGATATTCGACGACTTAATCGAGCGGATTTGACCGTTGAAAAAATTTCAGTAGTCCTGAACCGTCTTTGGAATTTTCAACCGTCCAACGGTCATAGACCGTTGTTCTGGGAAAAAATTGTAGATTTTTTTACTGTTTTAAACCGTGGGAAAAAAAAAAAATTCAACCGTCCTAGACAATCATTTTGGTTAAAAGTTATAGGAATTTTCAACCATTGATTTATTTTAACAAGAGTCTTGAACCATTGTTTTTTTTTTTTTTTTAATGTTTTTTGTTTTTACGGACAATAATTTGTATTTTGTGAGGCCTATACCCTAATACATACTATAATATACCTATATCAATACAAGTTAGAAATAATCCACAATACTCCGTAATACAACCACAGTCCATAATACAATTACAATCTTGCACAACCCACAGGTACCAACAATCTACTGACATACATGAAGCTGGCCCCACGGTCCACGGTCAGTGAAACAGCCGCCCTAGTCGTACCTAGGTTACACACCGACAACCTGAGTTAGGATGCGGAACGCTGGGAACTTAAGTAGGGCCCACCTCAATGTTTTTGTGAAATCCACGTAGTCCATTCACTTTGTGAGATCATTTTAGGACATTATACCAAAAATGAACCGGATCAAAGACTTAAGTGTGCAGCACTAAATGAAAAGGTGGGTAGGGAAAATTCTTACCATTGAAACCTCCTTAGGATCCACAATGATGTTTATATGCCATCAATACCGTTCATAATGTCATTCCTACTGAATGAACTAAACCACAAATATTAGCCTGATTTAAAATTTCAATGGCCGCACGAGTATTTTAACTGTGTACACTCAATCGTCACATTTTCAACCCCACTTAAGTCTTGGATCTGGTTATTTTTGGTATAATGTCCTAAAATAATCTCACAAAGTGGATGGACAGAATTGATTCCTCAAAAACCAAGGCTGGAACTGTGTTGATGTGGCAAATTTTGTGGGCCAACTATGATGCATGTGTTATATCCACACACTGTTCATCCACTTTTTCAGATTATTTTAGGTCCTAAGCCAAAATACAAGTCATTATAGTTGATGTTGTATATCCACTCCATCCATCAGTTTTTCCCGCTCATTCTAGTGCATGATTCCAAATCTCAGGTGGACCACACAACAGAAAAAAAATGGTTCACGTGCAACTACTGGTGTGGATGAAAAGATTGTGCAACTAGTTGATTATGCGGCCCACTAAGGTGTGTGTATCCCATCCAACTCATCTAGCATGATCGTCCTACTTTAAAAGCAGGTTGCCTTAAAATTAGGCCAAACCACCCATCACTTGGGCCACATCATAGATGATAGTGGACCACCACCCAAAGAAGTCCACATTCTAGCGTGGGCCACTTAAAAGTTTTAAGTTGTCTTTTTTTTTTTTCTCTTAATCAATGACTACTGGACCCTACTTATATTAGAAAAGATGAGCTCTCTCCTTTGTTGAGTTGATCTTTAGTGGACATAGCATTTCGTATCTACGGACGGTCGAACGGTTGGGGCCCACCTAACGAATGGGGATCACGTTAGAGACAAAAGCTTCTAGAATCTCAATCTGCCAGAATGGAATAATTCCTACAACTAGTTGCATGTGGGCCCATCTTAGTGTGTACATGACATCCAACTCGTCTATCATAGTCACCCCACCGTCAAACTCGGATGCCCCAAATATGAGTCCGTTCCAACCATCAGCGTGGGCCATAACATAGAAAACAATAGAAACCACTCAAAAATGTCCAAATTCTAGTGTGGGACCACATTATGGTTGGATGGGCCTGATTTTTGGCAAGTTCTATTATCATGGTGGGTTAGAACCGGATAGACGGTTTGGATGGCATACACACATTACACGATACATTCTCTGCACTGTTATCCCATACGGTACATCTGTTTCTTTTTGTGGTGTCTGCCCGGACCGTTGTGGCCCATGTTGCGCCCTCCCATATCTAAGTCGATCTTGACCGGACAGAGGTATTTCACATTTATCGACGGTCCAATGAATGGGGTGGGCCTACCTAAAGAGGTGCATGATCGTGGGGTATCACGTTGGTGACAAAAGCTTCAATGTTCTGTTAGAGTGTGATGATTCATACTCGTGCACTTAGAAATTGTGCAACTTAGTTGTGTGGGGCCCACCATGGTGTATGTGTGTATCACATCCAACTCGTCGAGCGGGCTCGATCACTGGTCAAAATATCAGGACGGTCCAATCATCATGAATGTAGGCCAGAACATAGAAAACAATGGACCACCACCCAAAAACGTCCAAATTCTACAGTGGCCCACCTGACATGCCTTATTTTTGGTGGGTCCCATTCATGTGAATGGGACGAACACATTGGCATCTGTAATTAGTTGCGTGAGACATTTTCTCTCTCCCTTTTCTAGAGTTTTTGTCGTACAAGGACCTGTTTTTAGTGTAATTCGAAGTAAGGACCCATCCTTTTTTAATTTTCAAAAAAAGCCCTGTAGATTTTACCGTTGATAAAAAAAAAAAGAAAAGAAAAAAAAAGAAAAGAAAAAAAAAAGCCCCTACCTTGTAGTTGGTGTACTTCCCCTAACCACATGACCCTTAACCCATTAACCATTGCTTGGACCCATGTTTTAGTGATCCAGACCATTGATTTCAACCATCCAAACCAACACATGGGGCCTATTGTACACGCTCTCTATCCACTATGCATCTTCCATCTTTGGTCAGGGATCCTTGAAACTAACGGTCCTGATCTGGCCCATTGTACAAGTGGGACCTATTATACAATTGGGCTGATGGTGAATGTGTAGCCCACTGTACACATCGGCTGATGTTGCATGTATGGCCCACTGTACAGGCGCTGTAAACGTTTTGTGCAGTGGGCCCATCGTTTAGTGATCCAGACCATTGATTTCAACCATTCATATTGATAAACACATGGGCCAGTCGTGCATGTATGGCCCACTGTAGATGTGGGGCTGTAAATTTTTTATTTATTTATTTTTTTATGTGCGTAGTGGAACCCTGTTTTAGCGAGCCAGACCATTGATTTTGACAATCGAGGTTACCTTCTAATCATAAATGTGGGCCCACTGTACATGTGAGGCTGTAAACATTTTGCACCGGGGCCATTTTATTTTAATGTTCTAGAGCGTTGGACTCTACTTATCATCAGATCATGCATGTGGGTCCCACAGTGCGCATGGTGTCATATGAATTTAAATGCGCGATGACCATTGAACTAGTGGGATAGCCAGTTCAATCACGACCGTTCTGAGGCCCGGCCCATCTCTCGAGGACCATACCCAGTTCAATCAGGACCATACTGGTAGGACACTTAGCCAGTTCAATTTCGGATGAGCTGAGACTACATGCCTACATCAAACTATAACCCAGCATGATAGACCGTCCAAATAAAGTGGGCCCTACCTTATGGACAGTCCACACCAAAGGTGGACCCATATGATGGATGGAGGACATTGAAGGTGGGCCCATACGTGTGTCGTCCTTGGGTAAGATTTGTGGAGTCCCTGTATAAGAATAGACCTTATGTAGGTTGTAAATGTTTATGGTGAATCTCATTTAAAATCATTGGATAGTGAAATTTGGTCACTTAAGGAGTGAGTGGATCAACCAGGAGTGGAGTAGAGTGGATCAACCGGGAGTAGAGTAGACTTATCATTGAATCATTATACATTGTGTGCAATGAGTTAAATGCTTGTGTTATTCATTATCTTTATTTGTTGATGAAAGTCATGATGAATTACACTCTACATGTTTGATGAAATGCATGAATGATATTCTTTACTATCATCTTAGTTGCATGAGTGTGAACTTACATGAATATCAACTGTTTGATCAAATGACTTTCTTAGTATAGATGATAATCCAGAAAGATCTTTTGTGATTGATGAACTTGCTTTGCATGTGTTTGATTAGTAAATTGGATCGTGAATACAATTGAGTTTTGAATTGGCAAGAAAATTGTAAACAGTCCTATTCACCCCTCTCTAGGACATAAGCATACCTTCAAATTTATCTTAATAACTGTGGAAACTATAATTTCATACTTCAATGCTACAATAAAAGAGACAATTCGAGGCATTTTACTTTTTCACCCACAACAAAAAAGGTACCAAAATTTGCGGTACCATACCATTTTTATGCCATCATGACACTTGTTTTGGGAACAACACAAAAAAATAAAAGTAGTGCACCCCAATGCGATGATGGGACATCTCAAAATCATGCTATCCAATCATCTCTCAGCTACACAGTTGGCAACAATGTTAAATTGCACATGTATGTAAATATGTGTGTGAGTCTTAGTGATTATTTGATTGGTGTGATTTTTTGAACATCCCATTTTCATGGTGAAGTGACCTACTGGTACACACGACCCCACACTATTTTTAGAGGTTGCCGGTTGTTTGTCTACTTCTTTCTCTATGATAGAGTGGAACTAATGATTGCATTATTTTCCACTTAAATCATGCAATCTCTTTTCCCCAAGTTTTTTTTTTTTTTTTTTCAATTTAAATGGACAAAACCACCTATGTTAGTACCTAATTGATAAAACCACCACTTTATTTCGAGTTTAACTATAAACACCCACATTAAGTAATTTTGAATGAGGGGCTAACAAATGATGTTCTTGATTTTCCCACAATGATTACAATCCAAGGCATCACCTTCATTTTAAGAGAATGAAATATTATAAGTGTTCAATGAAGGATAATTGAAGATGATAAATTTTATTTGAGAGCTTTTACATATATATAGGTGGTTTTATATCCTCCCAACTTCTAAAATTTGTCAGCTACAAAATTCCCATGTTGGGAGAATGAAATATTATAAATGCTCAATAAAGGATAACTGAAGATGATAGATTTTATCTGAGAGATTTTACATATATAGGTGGTTTTATATCCTCCCAACTTTTAAAAATTTGTCAACTACAAAATTCCCATGTTCGTAATAGCTCAAATATATAAAGAAAACTTTTGTATAATAAGAGACACTCTAGTAAACTCTTATTTTAGAGCAAGCTCCTTTGGTAAAATCCCCTTTTCAAAATAAATAAAAAAAATTTGTTTCAATATTTTATACTTATAAAATACACATATCTTTATCTATGTAAGAAACAGGTCATATTAAATAATTTATAAATATAACTAAACTTATAGAAATTAAATTAAAATAACATTTAAAGAATCACTATGTTTACCTTTTTTCATTTTACTCCAATAATCTCAATCATATATAAATATTTCGTTATGCTTCTACAACCAAAAATATATGAAAGTTAAGATATCTGAACATGGTGTTAAAAGAATTCTAAATTAATAATGTTATGATGTATTTATCTTAAAATTAATATAATACAATTTTGTGTAAAAAAAAATTAGTAGTATCCAAAAGTCTAAATGAGGAGGGTAAAAAAGAAAGGAGAAATAAAAAGTTACTAGGTTTATTTCTTTCAAAAAATTCTTAGTATCTATGTTTTTTAGGTCTTTAAAAGCAATAATGAAATTTAAAGATATTTATAAATTTAAATTTACTTTAAAGGTAAAAGAATCATTGAAGGAGGTTAAGAAGATGGAGTTAGGTATGGAAAGTTAATGTATGTAAAAATGGATGTGATTGAAGTAGGTATGTAAAGTAGATATAGGTGAGGAAAGTAGAGATAATGAGGTTTGAAAATACGTAGGTGAGGAAAGTTGAGATGAGTGAAGTAAGTATGGAAAGTAGAGATTGGCGAGGAAAGTAAGGTGGGGTGGAGTATGAAGGTGTATGATAAGTAGTTTATTGGGATATAAGTTATTTGTTTATTATATTAGTAAATTGGAAGCACAATATGAAAATATAACTTGTAAAAATGTTTGATTAATACAAATGAATTATTATGACATGTAACAAATTCTCTTATAAAATTTAGGTTTTAATGGTTAAATATTTATAAATTCATGATCTCACCCCTTAAGTAGGATATGCTTCTCTAGTTTTTTTTTTTTTTTTGTTAGTACACACACCCTACTGTTAGTTCACCCACACCCCCAGTTAGTCACACCGTAATGTTAGCCACCCCTCCTGGGAATCGATGTCATGACCTCAAGTGTTGAAACGAGGCTATCTTCTCTAGTTTAATTAGTTGTAGAAGAATCAAATTTGTAACCTGTGAATTTTTTATGGGTGGCTTTGGAATTTAACAGGAATTAATATTTTCAATCATGATTTGAAGGATTAGTGCAAATTAATTCGATAGTGACATTTGTATATAAGTATTTAATATTTTAAATTTCTAGAAAATCAAGATACATTAGTTGCAAGTTGGGACTAAAACCAACTGCATAAGAATTTTCTTAGCCAATTTATAATGCCACTAGTTGGGTTTCCCCATAAGCTAGTTCTCATTCGGACCTACATCAATTTCTTGAGATTAAGGGCTTGTTAAATTTGAAGTTTGAAGCCTAAGGGCCTATTTGTTAAATCTGAAGTCTGAAGCCTGAATTTGGAATTTAAAGCTTGAATATGAAATCTGAATATGAAATCTGGATTTGAAGTCTAAAAACCTATTTGGTAATTGTTGCCGAAGTCTAAAAATTAAGTACTGAATCTGAAACAACATGTTTGTTAACAAACGTCTGAAATGGCTGAAATTTGTTAACTTGACATATTTGCCCCTATCTCTTGTTTGGAGATGTTTTACATTATGAAGGGTTTTTTTTTAATTAAATGAAAATAAAATCATTTAATGAAACATCCATTTAATTCAAATAAACTAAAGTACCCGAATAAAACATCCATAAGAAATGGTTAGACATGACGCCCACCGTTAAAACCTTTCTAGGGCCCACCATGGTGCTTAGTTTCCACCCAACCTGTTCATAAGGTCACATAGACCCGGATGAAGGGAAAACATGAATATCATCTTGATCTAAAACTTTTGTCATCCCCATAGGTTTTGGGTTGTGGGTATTTAATCACATTGTTTCATGTGGTGTGGTCTAGGTGAGCATTTAATCTACATCCTCTTTAGGCTCATGCTCTAAAATGAACAGTGGGAATAGATGGACGGCTTGGATAAAACACATGTATCATGTATCATGCTCTAACAAAACCGTCCATTCTTCGCTAGGTTGGTGCAGTAGCATCCAAACCACGCTCAATTTCACAACAATCCTGCTGGGAAGGGGAGCGAATTAGGTGTACCCTGCGGAACAGCTTAGTGGGTGTTACCCCTAACGTGTGGCCCACATGGATGATATTTTGTATATCCATGCCGTCTATCCTTTTCTCCAACGTATTTGAGGACATTGGACAAAAAATTATGCATATTTGTTTTTGCAATCCAAGCTGTTGATGATGTCAAGAAGATCTGGATGAAGGGAAAAGATAAAGATTAGCTTGATCCAAAACTTTTGCGGGCCATGAAAAGTTTTTAATGGTAGGTGTCATTATCACCATTGCTTCCTTTAGTGTGGTCCACTTGAGTCATGGACTTGCCTCATTTTTCTTAGATCGTGTTGTAAAATGATTTGAGAAAAGAGATGAATAGCATGGATAAAATTCTTACATCACGATGGGCCTCATAGAGTCATACCTAGCGTCCAGGCGGTGGATGGACGCAACCCGCTTCTACCCGACGGTGGAAGGACGCAATCCGCTTTGTTCGGATGGGTTCTGGATGCTCGGATTTCTTGCCAAAGGCAGTTTCGTGCTGGATTGCTAGGTGGGCCACTGTGATGTTTGTAAGAAATCCACCCCGGTCATTCATTTTTTCTATATAAATTTAGGACTTTAAAAAAAATGAGGTGGATCCAGAGCTCAAGTGGGCCACAAAGAGAGGGAAAACTAGGGAAAGAATTTTCTATCATTGAAATCTTCCTAGCCTCACCTTGTTATTTATGGGCCATCCAAACCATTTATAAGTTCATTCACACTAGGATGAAATGAAAACACCAAAATCTTATCATGATATGAGACTTTTGTGGCCATACAAATATTCCAACGGTGGTTACTAATCCCCAATGTTTCCTATCGTGTGGCACACTTGAGTTTTGGATATGTCTAATTTTTAGTTTGATGTCCTAATTTTAATTCAAAAAATCGATGAACGGTGTGGATAAAGCATATATATCATGATGGGGCACACATAGCATTGCTCAATAGCTTGCTCTTTTTTGGAGTGCGGGTTGGCAATCCGCATGGGATCCATTGAAGATGGTTGAGGCCAGAGACGAATGTCCCTGTTGGGCCTACATGATGTATATGTTTCATCCATACCATCCATTCATTTTTCCATATCATTTTGAGGCATAAGACAAAAAAAGAGGCAGACGTCGTAAGGCTCAAGTGGGCCACACTATAGGAAATAGTAGGAATTTGGTGCTTGCCATTGAAAGCTTCTTAGGGCCACAAAAGGCTCTGATCAATATGACATTTGTGTTTTGCCTTCATCTACGTATGTGTGACCTTATGAAGAGGTTAGATGGGAAATAAACCTCATATTAGACCTTAGAAAGGTTTCAACAGTAGTCATTCAATTCCTGCTGATTTCTATGGTGTGGTTCACTTGAGTTTTATATGTGCCTCATTTTTAGGCTCATGCTCTAGAATGATCTGAAAAAGTTGATGGACGGTGTTGATCTAACACATAAATCATGATGGGGCCACAGAAGTTATACATGTTAAAAGTTGGGTTTATATTATGCAATGGTGAGAGAACTCTCCGTAGCAATTGTGAGAGGGTAATTTTGGAAGCAAATTTATTTATTTTATAGAAAATTCACGGAGTGCATTCCATATTCACCATTAAATCATACCTCTGTTACCGAAAAAAGTCAAAGGATAATCACAGAGCACTTTCTGAATTCGGTGTTAACAAACAATACTTATAAAAAAATATTTTCTCAATTCTGCATTAAGTAACTATTTTAAGTGTTAACAAACATGCCCTAAATTTGAAGTATGAAAACCTATTTGGTAAGTGCCTGAAGCAAGTGCTGAAGTCTGAAAATTAAGCACAGAATCTAAAATAACCCACTTATTAACAAACTTTTGAAATGTCTAAAATTGTTAATTTGACACATTTGCCCTTATCTTATGTTGGAGATGTGGGTGGAATCCATAAATGTGGGGCCCACCATGATGTATGTGCCTTATATCCATGCCATCCATCCGCTTTGTGAACTCATTTTAGGGTATTATCCAAAAAAATGAAGCGTATTCAAACCCCAAGCAGACCATATTATAGGAAATGTTGGTAATCGATCATTAAAAACTTCTCCTGAGCAACAAAAGTTTTGGATCAAGCTGATATTTGTGTGGTCTCTTCATCCAAGTCCTTATGACCTTATCGATAGGGTGAATGGAAAATAAACATTCCAGTGGCCCCCTTTAAGTTTTTAATGGTGGGGATTCAATCATGATTGTTTCCTGTGGTCAACACCTAATCTGCTCCCAACGTCAATATGCAATCCTGATCCATTGAAGTTGCGCCCACACCTAGCTAGAGACAGACGATCCTATTAAGGGCTTTGTGGGGCTTACCGTGATGTATACGTTTTATCCACACTGTCAATCTATTTTTAAATACTATTTTAGGGCATAAAGACAGTGGAAATTTGGTGCTTACTGTTGAAAACTTCTAGACCCCATGGAAGGCTCTAATCAAGCTGATATTTGTGTTCTGCCTTCATCCAAGTCCCATTGACGTACTAAACATGTTAGATGTGCAAAAATCTGCACATCTGTAATGATAGCTGAGTGGGATTTTAACAGAGATTTCACCACGATGGGACTTGAACCCATGACCTCGGGTTAAAACTCTTGTGACCCTACCACCGAGGCATGGGTAAGTGCTCAACATGTCATCTCCCTGCAAAGATATTATCAACAATCCATAGGTGAAAATGCTTAATAAACATATTCACATCCCATGTGTATTGATGGTCCAAATGTTCCTGCTCTTGTCCATAAAATAATAATAATAAAAAAAACTATATCTTTATATTCATTTGTTACACTTTCCAGTATTAGTGAGAGTTGCCCCCAAAATTTCCATTGTCAGACGTTAAAAAAGAAAAAGAAAAAGGAACATGTGTTTCCAATGCCAAAATTGAATGACATGAACAATTCATCATGGTTTGCAATGAATTAATGCATTTCGCCATCCATGGCCAATGTCCTTAACCTGGATAAGTGAATGTGCAATATGGTATGCGAGCAAGCCTTCTCCATAGCTAGGCACCTAGTGTTATAATCTCCGCATTAAAATCGTTGTCGCGCATTAAGCATCAATTGTGCTCCTTGTATGGAGATGAAACCCGAATCCAACCATTAGAAAGTTGCATGCATGACTCGGTATGGATGTGGTCCAGATTGGCTTCGGACAACACGACGTACTCTCTTGTGATCGGATTGTGCATCTTCAGATCGACCTCCACATATGTGTTTGATTGGGACCACCTGTCCTTTGAAAATTTGGTCCATCATGTACAGTTTCCACTCTATCACCTTCATTAGGAATAGATAGACGAATTCACCAGTGCAATGTCAAGTTTTTTCAGCTCATTTTAGGGAATGGTCCCAAAAATGAAGCATATCCAAATCTCAAGTGGACCACACCATACTAAACCATTTCTTCTCTATCTCCTTAGGAATAGATAGACAGACAATTCAGCCACTGCAAATTCAAGTTTTTACAACTCATTTTAGGGCATGGTCTAAAAATGAAGCATATTCAAATCTCAAGTGGACCACACCACAGTAAACGGTACTTTTTGCTCTATCACCTGACTAATAGATAGAAAGACTATTCGGCCATTTAGGCTCATTTTAAGGTCCAAAGAATGAAGCATATCCAAAACTCAAGTAGACCATACCACAGTAAACAGCTTTTGCTCTATCACCTTACGAATGGATAGAAAGACAATTCAGCCAATGCAATTTCAAGTTTTTACAGCTCTCATTTTAAGGTACAGTCCCAAAACGGGAAGGAGATCCAAATCTCAAGTAGACCACACCACAGTGAACCGTGTTTCTACCACATGAAACCGTGATTATTGACGATGTCTCAAGTGCAACTACTTGTATGGATGGAAAGTTTGTGCAACTAGTTGCAAGTGCAGCCTACCATGGTGTGTGTATCACATGCAACTTATCGAGCATGATTGTCGCACTGTAAAAGTAGGATATATGCCTCATAAATTAGGCAGAACTAATTAACAATCAAGTGGGCCACATCATCATAGAAAACAATGGACCACCACCCAAAGCAGTCAAAATTATAGCATGGCCCACTTAAAAGTATTAGGTTTTCTTTTTTTTATTCTTAATCTACTGGACCCTACTTATATTAGAAAAGATGAGCTCTCTCCTTTGTTGAGTTGATCTTTAGTGGAGCATTTCACACTTATCTACGGTCGAATGGTGGGGCCCACCTAACGAAGTGCATCATCATGGGGATAACGTTGGTAACAAAAGCTTCTACGTACATTCTGTCAGAATGGGATGATTCGTACTCATGCACTTAGTAATTGTGCAACTACTTGCATGTGGGGCTCATTTTGGTGTGTGCATATGGCATCCAACTCGTCTAGCCTGGTCGCCCCACCGTGAAATTTGGATGCTCTAAATATCAGGCCGTTCCAACAATCAGTGTAGGCCACAACATAGGAAACAATGGAAAACCACTAGAAACGTTCAAATTCTAGCGTGGGCTGTATTATGGTTGGATTGGCCTGATTTTTGGATCGTCTCACTCTCATGGTGGGTAGAACCTGATAGACGGTTTGGATGGCGTATACACATTCTCGTCTATAAGTTGTTGTATGAGACATTTTATATATTGTGTTATATACTGTGGGAGGTTTCGTCTTTTTTATTGTGCAAATCAACAAAGCTATGGATGGTGTAATCCCACCTTTTCATAAATAAAGAAAAATAAGAACCTCAACCATTTTGCCCCCTGTCTCATTTCTAAGTTGATCTTGATCAGACAAGGGTATTTCACATTTTTCGACGGTCCAAAGGTTGGGGCCCACCTAAAGAGGTGCATGATCACAGGGGATCACGTGGGTGATAAAAGCTTCAGTGTTCTGCTAGAGCGTGATGATTCATAATCTGTGGAGCCCACCGTGGATGTATGTGACTTATCCACCCCATTCATCCATTTTTTTCAGATCATTTTAGGACATGAGCTCAAAATTGAAGCATATATAAAGCTTAAGTGGACCACACCACAGGAAACAGTGGGGATAATGACATCCACCGTTGAAACCTCCTAGGGCCAACAGTGATGTTTATTTGTCATCCAACCTGTTCATAAGGTCACACATACAAAGAATGAAGGGAAAACAAAAATATCAGCTTGATCCAAAAATTATGTGGCCCTCAAGAAGTTTTAAATACGACTTGAGATTTAGATATGCTTCAATTTCAGTCCCATGCTCTAAAATAATATGGTAAAACGGATGAACGGCCTGGCCATAAATCACATACATCACCATATGCCCCCACTGAGTTTCTCAGTAGGCAATGGGGCTTCCAAAATATCTGGACGGTCAAATCATTAAAGTGGCCACAACATAGAAAGGAATGGACAATCATCCAAAAAGGGATGCGGATTGGGTACTACCTACATCAGGACCTAGCTAGACCAGTCAATAGATCTGTAGAGCCCACCATGATGTATATGTTTTATCCACACCATTCATTCATTTTGACAATCATTTTTTAGTCGATGATCCCAAAATTGATGCAGATAGAAGGCTCAAGTGGACCACACCACAGGAAGCTATGGGATTGAAAGCTTACCGTCGAAAATTTCTTTGGGGACTCAGAAGTTTTGGATCAAGCTGATATTCATGTTTTACCTTCATTCAGGTCTATGCAATCTTACGAAGAGGTTGGACGGAAAATAACTATAACAGTAGATCCTAGGAAATTTTCAATGGTGGGAATTCAATTCCAACTACTTTATGTGGTGTGGTCCACTTGAGACTTCAATATGCCTACTTTTTAAGATTGTGGATAGACGGTGTGGATAAAACATATACAATGATCGTGGGCCCCACAGATCCCCTGAGAGGACCGTCCGACTCTAGCTAGGTCCTGGTGGGGTTAGGACCCAATCCACGCGCCCCAAAAACATCCAAATTCTAGTGTGGCCCACCTGACGTAGATTCGCCTGATTTTTGGAGGGTCCCATCACATGAATGGCACGGACACATGCGCACGTGCAATGAGTTGCGTGGTCTCTCTCTCTCTCTCTCTCTCTCTCTCTGTTTTTAGGGTTTCTGTCGTACAAGAGCTGTTTTTGGTGGAATTTTAAATAAGACCCTATTCTTTTGCTATTTTCAAACAGACAAAAAAGCCCCCCCACCAATGCGTGTTTGCACAATAATATGGTGTATTTATGTAATTCCCAAAATGCCCTTATATACATTAAATGCTAGATCAACCCCATCCTCTAACCCTAACTAACCCCTAACCTGACTCATTAACCATTGTTTGGACCCATGGTTTAGTGATCCAGGCCATTGATTTCAACCATCCAAACCCAACACGTGCATTTAGCCCCCCTGTGCACCTGGGCCCATTGCACACCCTCTCTATCCATTCCGCATCGTCCATCTACTTGAAACCAACTGTCCCCCATCTGGCCCATTGTACAAGTGGGCTGATGGTGCATGTGTGGTTTACCAATCCAACTGTCCCCTCTCCCACTGTGCACTGTGCAGGTGGACCCAAGGTTTACCAATCCAAACCATTGACCTGAACCATCTTATTATGCAATTGGGCCATGGTTCAATGATCTAGTTCATTGTGTTTACACCTGGTCTAACACAGTAAGGCCAAGCGGTTCAAAAGTCATCATTTGACCACAATATACTGCATGTAGTCAAGATGAGCTTCAAAGCAAAGAAGCTACCGTGTGACCATATTAAAAGCATCAAATGCAATAGTTTAAGAAAAACAACTCTCTAATTAAAGCCGTAAGTGCAAGAGTTCAACAAATACTATCTCCAACAAGCGTCCAACAAAAGGAGGATTTCCCACCACAGACAATATCTACATAACTTTTTAAAGCCATGGCTCAAATAGCATGTGCAGTTACGCAATTGGATGGAGACAATAGTTGTACAGGCAGCTAAATGTAAGAGGGTATACTTGAGTGGAAGTTCAAGAAAATTTGCACAACTGGCTATCCTAATCTCTCAGGGTGTTGAATAATGCACAAGGCCATTGTCTCTCCAACTTTATAAAAGCAATTGAGAACAAAGAGCTCTAAGCTCTTGCCCTAAGATCCAAGCTATAGTTATGAGTATGCCGAATACTCATGCCTATGATTACGCTAAATACTGATCATGTTTATGATCACACCAAATAATCTATGTCTATAACTATGCTAATGGGGTCCAATCCAATCAAACGAACTTTTTTATCTCAACGATGTCTATCAATCTTTCATCCAATGGGGACGCGTATCTTACTTAGCTTAGCGTAGTTTAACCTTTCCACTTCTGTCTAGCACCATGTTGCAACAAGTTTAGATCGATTAACATAGCTAATTAGTCTAGTTCTCCACTTTATTCAGCACATCGCTGCAACAAGCCAGATTTAGTTAATTAAATATCTACGACCTCATCGTCGGATCTCTCAAATCCCCAAGTCCTTAGTGATTTATCGATCAAATTTTGCTGACCAAACCATGATCGTTTGACGATTGCTCATAATTGTCCCAGCTCCAAAAGAGTGTCAATCATCCACGACCATCTCACCCACTAAAGTTGTGGTCGATAATTTATTCTACTTTAATTTACTCTTTTTTGTTGAGTATACTGCATCTATATTCAGATTAATAAAACCAACACTTAACCTTAATTTTCTGTTTTCATTTTTCACATTTATTTTATTGATAATGTGACCAAGCTGTCACTGTTTTGAGAAGTCATTATCTTCCAAAAAAATAAAAAATAATAAATAAAAAAAACCGTGACAGCTTGGTCACATTATCAATAAAATAAAATAAAATAAATTTTAATGACTAACCCTTTCTTTCATAAGTAGCTTGATTCCTTGTCAAATAATGGGTGAATAATCAAGTCAATCTTCTCATATCTTATC
The DNA here is from genome assembly GCA_003013855.2 of Liriodendron chinense. Taxonomy (NCBI): domain Eukaryota; kingdom Viridiplantae; phylum Streptophyta; class Magnoliopsida; order Magnoliales; family Magnoliaceae; genus Liriodendron; species Liriodendron chinense. The sequence goes on from ML058403.1 coordinate 2,673,571, forward strand.
TTAATTTGGTTATTTTAAGTCAAGTACAATTATGGCATGCTCACACACACATAATCAAAATCAGTCTATTCACTATACATGTGGCTAGAGCTAAACATGAGCCAAGCTAGCTCGCTCAACTCGACTCGAACCAGCTCAATTTGGCTCAGTTCGAAGGTTAGGTTTGAACAAGTGGAGCTATTTTTCCAAGCTTGAAAAGATTTTCAAGCTGAGCTCTAGCTAACCCAAGCTCGGTTTAAGTCGGCTCAAAAATCGGCTCGATCACAGCTCAATTCAGCTCAACTTGTGACTCAGTTATATATATAGTGAAAACAGTATATTTGTTTCAAGCTTAATCGAACCAAGCCAAGCCTGCCAATTCAGTTTGAAGGTTGAGCTGAGCCGAGCTCAAGCTAGGGTTATTTGCTAGCCGAGCCGAGCTTAGCTTGGCTTAGCTCAATTCTACATGTGGCTGTGTGTTTGAACTAAATACCAACACATCTATCTTTATCATTTAATCATGCAAGGTGAACCCAATGTGATGCACATTGTACCATTTCATGTAGTGTGGCCCGCTCACATTATGGATATCTACCTCATTTAATTTAGAGCTCACGTCCTAAGATCAGCTAGCATGATGAATTGGTTGTAGTGTGGGGGGCCTACATTTTTGTTCAATGGCGGTGTCATAGGAAGTAGGAGCTCGGAGATTCACATCAATTGTAATTGGGAGGGGAGTTCGGACTCCTTAAACACACCCTCCAAAGTAAGATCTTTACTCGGTGTGTAAAACACCCAAGCTCTGTGAGGCCTACCATGTTTTAAATGAATATCTACCCTGTCTATCAAGTTATCCTCGATGCTAGGACCTGGGAAAAAAGCCAGATCCACAACTTCGGTGGGCCATACCACATGGAACAATGAGATGGGATGGAAACGGAAGCGGGTTGCGTACTGAGTAACTCTGCGGGCTAGCATGCGGAGTAAACTCTGTGGGGCCCACAGTGATTTATGCATTTTATCCACTCTGTCCATCCATCTTAACAGGAAATTTTAGGTATGATGCAAAAAACTGAAGCATATTAATATCTAAAGTGGACCACACCACAGAAAAGTGTGAACTGGATGTCTACCATTGAAAAATCTTCGGAGGACACAGAAGTTTTGGATCAAGCTGATATTTGTGTTTTCCCTTCATCCACATCCATGTGATCTTATGAACAGGTTGGATGAAAAATAAACATCACTGTAGGGCCTGGGAAGGTTTCATCGGTGGAAATCATTATTCCCACTGTTTCCCGTGGCATGGTCCACTTGAGATTTGGATATGCTTAAATTTTGGGCTCAACCATTAAAATGAGCTAAAAACATACGGATGGAATAGATAAAGCACATATATTCTAGGTGGGCTCTCATCGTGCGGAGTAACTCCGCACCCAATCCGATTCCGATGGAAACCATTAGTATATGTGTGGGGCCACCATGATATGTCTAATCAAACCTGTTAATCAAACCCCCACTCTCATTTCTAAGTTGATCTTGATCAGACAGGGGTATTTCACATTTTTTGACGGTCCTACCTAAAGAGGTGCATGATCACAGGGGATCACGTGGGTGATAAAAGCTTCAGTGTTCTGCTAGAGCGTGATGATTCATACTCTATGGGGCCCACCGTGGATGGATGTGACTTATCCACGCCATTCATCCTTCTTTTTTTTTTCAGATCATTTTACGGCATGAGCCCAAAATTGAAGCGTATATAAAGTAGACCACACCACAGGAACAGTAGGGATAATGACATCCACGTTGAAACCTTCTTAGGACTAACAGTGATATTTATTTGTCATCCAACCTGTTCATAAGGTCACACATACATAGAATGAAGGAAAAACAAAAATATCAGCTTGATCCAAAAATTCTGTGGCCCTCAAAAAGTTTTAAATAATAGGTGTTCAATTCACACTGTTTCTTTGGTGTGGTCCACTTGGGATTTGGATATGCTTTAATTTCAGTCCCATGCTCTAAAATGATCCGGTGAAACGGATGAACGGCCTGGATAAATCACATACATCACTATATGCCCCCACAGAGTTTACTCAAGCGTACATAGTTTCTCAGTAGGCAATCCGCTTCCAAAACATCTGGACGGTCAAATCATCAACGTGGCCACAACATAGAAAAGAATGGACAATCATCCAAAAAGGGACGCGGATCGGGTACAACCCACATCAGGGCCTAGCTAGAGACCTGTCAATATATCTGTGGAGCCCACCGAGATGTATATGTTTTATCCACACCGTTCATTCATTTTGACAGATAATTGTAGTCCATGATCCCAAAACGGATGCAGATTGAAGGCTCAAGTGGACCACACCACAGGAAGCTAAGCTATGTGATTGAAAGCTTACCGTTGAAATTTTCTTTGGGAGCACAGAAGTTTTGGATCAAGCTGATATTAATGTTTTACCTTCATTCAGGTGTATGTAACCTTATGAAGAGGTTGGATGGAAAATAAATATAACAGTAGATCCTAGGAAATTTTCAATGGTGAATATACAATCCTGACTACTTTATGTGGTGTGGTATACTTGAGATTTCAATATGCCTACTTTTTTAGGTCGTGGTCTAAAATGGTCTATCAAAATGGATAGACGGTGTGGATAAAACATATACATGATCGTGGGCCCCACAGATCCCCTGACAGGACCGTCCGACTCTAGCTAGGTCCTGGTGGGGTTAGTACCCAATCCACGCGCCCCAAAAACATCCAAATTCTAGTGTGGCCCACCTGACGTAGATTCGCCTGATTTTTGGAGGGTCCCATCACATGAATGGCACGGACACAGGCGCACGTGCAATGAGTTGCGTGGTCTCTCTCTCTCTCTCTCTCTCTCTCTCTCTCTGTTTTTAGGGTTTCTGTCGTACAAGAGCTGTTTTTGGCCCACAGTAAATAAGACCCTATCCTTTTGCTATTTTCAAACAGACAAAAAAGCCCCCCCACCGATGCGTGTTTGCACAATAGTATGGTGTATTTATGTAATTCCCAAAATGCCTTTATATACATTAAATGCTAGATCAACCCCATCCTCTAACCCTAACTAACCCCTAACCTAACTCATTAACCATTGTTGGGACCCATGGTTTAGTGATCCAGGCCATTGATTTCAACCATCCAAACCCAACACGTGCATTTAGCCCCGCTGTGCACGTGGGGCTCATTGCACACCCTCTCTATCCATTCCGCATCGTCCATCTACGTGAAACCAACTGTCCCCCATCTGGCCCATTGTACAAGTGGGCCGATGGTGCATGTATGGTTTACCCCTCTCCCACTGTGCGCTGTGCAGGTGGACCCAAGGTTTACCAATCCAAACCATTGACCTGAACCATCATATTATGCAATTGGGCTATGGTTCAATGATCTAGTCCATTGTGTTTACACCTGGTCTAAAACAGTAAGCCTAAAAGGTTCAAAAGTCATCATTTGACCACAATTTACTGCATGTAGTCAAGATGAACTGCAAAGCAAAGAAGCTATACTGTGACCATATTAAAAGCATCAAATGCAATAGAATCAGAAAAACAACTCCCTGCAAACAGTAAATGCAAGAGTTCAACAAAGACACTCTCTCCAACAAGCGTCCAACGAAAAGAAGACATCCTCCCAGAGACAATATCTACTTGACTTTTTAAAGCCGTGGCTCATATAGTGTGTGCAGTCACGCAATTGGACGGAGATAATAGTTGTACAGGCGGCTGAAAATAGAGGGTATACTTTTGGAGAGTCTTCATCATATGAGTCCACCGGCCGACCGGTCGCACGAGCGGTCGGCCAATGGACAGTTTTAGTGAAGAAATTCTCTGGATTTTTTTGCTCGTTTTGAGACCGGTCGTCAGACCAGTCGCAGGGTGCTCAGACTGGTCGTGGGACAGGTCTGAGTTGAGGCAGCAGGCAATAGTTTTTGGCGAAAACTCTCTGGACTATTTGCGACCGGTCGCCCGACCGGTCTGCGGTCTGCGGAATTTGTAGTGTTGCATGGTTTTCGTGCTACGTGTTTCTAATTTCAGGTTTCCTCTTATATATATGTTTTCTAATCGTACTAGACAAAATTCTAAGCAATACCTAGGTGATCTAAACGGGATTAGGGTTATTGGGAGAGAGGATTGAGAGTTTGGTATGCCTTGTTCATCTTTGGGATCTACTTGGGTAGTTCCAGCTCTGTAATCATCTAAATTCATAGTGGAAGGTGTCGCTTTGTGCTGTGGTTTTTTCCTGCAAGGGTTTTCCATGTAAAATTCGTGTGCTTTTGCGTTAATTGCGTGTGTGGCTGTGTGGTGATTGTTTGGTCTTCTTCGGTGTTTCCGCTGACCGAATTTCCAACAAGTGGTATCAGAGATATCGTTGGAGGATTGAAGAAGAAGTTTTTTGAAACGATCTCATGACTTCAAGTATGAAGTTCGACATTGAGAAGTTCTCGGACAAAAATAACTTTGAGTTATGGAAGGTGAAGATGCGTGCCATCCTAATTCAGACGCCCTTAGAAAGCGACCTGCCGAGATGAAAGATGATAAGTGGACGAAGATGGATGAGAAGATAATGACCTTAATCCAATTGTGCCTTGTTGATGACGTCCTCTATAACGTCATGAAGGAAAATACCACTATAGAAACATGGACTAAGCTAGAAAACATCTATGCGAAGAAGTCTCCAAAAAATCTCATGTATCTTATGATGCAACTCTTCACTTTGAAGATGGCGGAGGGGACAGATGTGGAGGACCACATTAGCACATTCAACAACCTGATTTGCAAGTTGCTCGATTTTGGTGAGCAGATGAAGGACGAGTATCAAGCCTTGATCTTGTTGAACTCGCTTCCTAGTTTATATGAGTCACTCAGGGACTCGTTATGCCCAGGTAGGGATACTATTAGTGTCGAGATCGTTGTCTTAGCCCTTCAATCGAAGGCCATGAGACAGAAAAGCGGTGATACTAATTCCTCCTCTGAAGCACTGTTTATGAGAGGAAGAAATTCTGAGCGAGGTGAAGGATCGTCGCATTCTCGATCCAAATTAAAGGGTAAGGGCAAAGGTAAGTTAAAGTGTTGGGGATGTGGCCAACTTGGGCACATGAAGGACTGCAAGAGTCCTAAATATATGAAGGAGAAGTCAGGTGATTCTTTTAGGGAAGCCAATGCCGCTAAAGCCGAGGAAGGTGGTAGTGATGTGTGTGAGGTCTTGACGGTGTCAAAGGCTGGATCTCTCTACGATGAGTGGATCATGGACACTGGGGCTTCATATCACATATGCCCAGATAGGAGCTTCTTTACTTCCTATAGGGAGTATGAGGGAGGCTCAGTATTTCTAGGTGATGACTACGCCTGCAAGGTTGTGGGGATTGGTATAGTGCGCATCAAGATGTTTGATGGGATCGAACGGACCTTGACGGAAGTAAGACATGTTCCAAGGTTGAGGAAGAATCTGATCTCTCTTGGTGCACTCGAAACATTAGGGTGCAAGTTCACTGGTTTTGACAAGTTCTGCAAAGTTTCAAAGGGAGCCTTTGTAATTATGAAGGGATAGGGGCATGGTAATGTTTACAGGCTAATTGAGAGCACTTCAGTAGGTGGAGCTGCAGCGACTGTAGCGGATTCCACGTCTGCACGTATGTGGCATGCACGCTTAGGCCACATGAGCGAGCGGGGCGTGAAGGTACTCTTTGAACGATCTTTGATTACTTCCTTTAAATCTGTAGACTTTAGTATATGTGAACATTGCATGTATGAGAAACAGTTTAGATTGTCTTTTAAAGGAAAATATGTATGTAAAAGGGTGCTTGATTATGTCCATTCTGATGTATAGGGGTCGTCACCCGTTATTTCTGTTGGGAGGTTATCGTGGTTCGTGTCGTTTATTGATGATTATAGTAAGAAGGTTTGGGTTTATTTTCTGAAAAATAAATCCGATATCTTCATGACCTTCAAGTATTGGAAGATGATGGTGGAGAATCAGTCGGGACAAAAATTGAAAATTTTGAGAACCGATAAAGGAGGTGAGTTCACTTTCAGGGAATTTAATACATATTGTAGAGAGGAGAGGATCGTGAGGCACAACACAGTACGCCACACACTAAAGCAAAATGGTGTGGCAGAGCGGATGAATCAGACTCTCTTGGAGAGAGCTCGATCCATGATTAGTAATGTTGGGTTGGGTAAAGAGCTATGGACCGAGGCCGTAAACACGACTTGTTACCTGATAAATCGGTCACCCTCTATGACAATTGAATGTAAAATTCCTGAGGAAGTGTGTAGTGGTAGTATACTAGACTACTCAACTTTGCTGGTTTTTTGTTGTGAAGCTTACTCTCATATACCATTAGTTGAGAGAGATAAGCGAGATCATAGGGCCAGAAAAGGAATTTTTGTGGGCTATGGTGATGGTGTGAAGGGATATCGCATATATGACCCTGTCACACGGAAGATCACCCTAAGCCGTGATGTCAAATTTGATGAGGGGTCTTTATTCCGTAATGATGTTACAAATGAATCAAAAACATCAGAACAAGTTGACACTCATGAGGACAGAGATGAAACACGGGCCGATACTGAGGCACAGACAGAGGTACAGGACCAGGTGGAGCAGCCACCTGTGCGAAGAAATCCACTCAGGGATCGCAGGTTACCGACAAGGTACAGGAATGACTCGAACGTTGCATTCGCTCTCATTACAGATGAGGAGGATCCGTCTAATTTTGAGGAAGCACTGCAGGATGTAAATGCTGAGAAGTGGAAGACGGCAATGCAAGACGAGATGGACTCCTTACACAAGAATGAGACTTGGGAGCTTGTGGAGCTTCTAGTGGACCGAAAAGCGATAGGGTGTAAGTGAATTTTTCGAAAGAAACATGATAGATACAAGGCAAGGTTGGTAGCGAAAGGTTATGCTCAGCGTGAAGGTGTAGACTTTAGTGAGATTTTTGCATCGGTTGTAAAGCAAGTATCTATCAGGTTCGTGTTGGCGCTGGTTGCCCAATACGACCTCGAGCTGGAACAGATAGAGGTGAAGACTGCTTTCCTGCATGGGGAATTGGAAGAACAGATATACATGGTGCAACTAGAAGGTTATACAGTGCAAGGGGTCGAGAACAAGGTTTGTAGGTTGAGGAGATCGTTGTACGGTATCAAATAGTCACCTAGGCAATGGTACAAGAAATTTAATTCATTCATGATGAGTCAGGGCTTTACCAGCAACGAGTACAATCATTGTGTCTATTTTAAGACACTGAATGATGAGAAGTTTCTCATACTGGTGTTGGATGTCGATGACATGCTTATTGCCAGTCATAACATGTCTGACATCGATGTGTTGAAGACTCAGCTTTCAGGGACATTCAAGATGAAGGATCTAGGGGCTGCAAAGAGGGTTATTGGCATAAACATTCATAAAGATAGGAAGAGGAGAAGGTTGTGGTTATCTCAGGAAGAATACCTTGAGAAGGTATTGAAAAAGTACGAGATGGACAAGTCCAAACCAGTCAGCGTTCCTCACGCGGCTCACTTCAAGCTTTCTTTTGAACAGTGTCTCAAGACAGATGAAGAAAAGTGTGTTATGTCTCATGTGCTCTATTCAAGTGTTGTGGACAGTTTAATATATGTCATGATCTATACAAGACCAGCTATTTCACAAGCTATGGGTGTTGTAAACCGATTCATGTCTAACCCGAGCAAACAACATTGGGAAGCTGTGAAATGGCTACTTCGATATATTCAGGGTACGTAGGACTACGTCTTAACGTTTGAGAAGTCCAAGGACAAGTTGGTTGGTTATGTCGATTCTAACTACGCAAGTAGTGTGGACAGTAGGAGATCGACTTCAGGGTACTCGTTTGTATTAGCGGGTGGAGCGATTAGTTGGATATTTAAGCTTCAGTTTGTGGTGACTCTTTTCACTATTGAAGCTGAGTATATGACAGTGACAGAAGCTTTCAAGGAAGCAATTTGGTTGAAATGGATGATAAATCAGTTGGGGCTTCAACAGGAAGCCGTGCCGATTAATTGTGATAGCTCAAGTGCTATAAATTTGGCTAAAAATTCTGTTTATCACTCACGTACTAAATACATTAATGTGCGTTACCATTTTATTTGATAGGTGCTTGAGGAAGGAGATGTGACTCTAAACAAGATTCACACTAGTGTGAATCCGGTGGATATGCTGGCCAAGGTGATCCCTTCAGAGAAGTTCAAGTTCTGCGTAACTTCTCTGGGATTGGCGAAGGCTTGACGAAGACGTAGTGATGCATGAGAAGCGACGACTATGATTGATGAGGAGTTGGCTCTATGAAGAGAAGAGAAGATGGTTCGATATGTTGAAGCCTCGGTGGAGTTTGTTGGAGAGTCTTCATCATATGAGTCCACTGACCGGTCGCACGATCGTTCGGCCAATGGACAGTTTCAGTGAAGAAACTCTCTGGATGTTTTTGCTCGTTTTGAGACCGATCGCCAGATCGGTCGTAGGGTGCTCAGACCGATCGTGGGACAGGTATGCGTTGAGGTAGCAGGCAATAGTTTTTGGCGAAAACTCTCTGGACTGTTTGCGACCGGTCTGCGGTCTGCGAAATTTGTAGTGTTGCGCGGTTTTCGCGCTACTTGTTTCTAATTTCGGGTTTCCTCTTATATATATGTTTCCTAATCGTACTAGATAAAATTCTAAGCAATACCTAGGTGATCTAAACGGGATTAGGGTTATTGGAAGAGAGGATTGAGAGTTTGGTGTGCCTTGTTCATCTTTGGGATTTACTCGAGTAGTTCTAGCTCTGTAATCATCTGAATTCATAGTGGAAGGTGTCGCTTTGTGCCGTGGTTTTTTCCCTCAAGGGTTTTCCAAGTAAAATTTGTGTGCTTTTGCGTTGATTGCGTGTGTGGCTGTGTGGTGATTGTTTGATCTTCTTCGGTACTTCCGTTGACCGAATTTCCAACATATACTTGTGTGCAAGTTCAAGAAAATTTGCACAACTAGTTATCCTAATCTCTCAAGGTGTTGAATAATGCACAAGACCATTGTCTCTCCAACTTTATAAAAGCAACAAAGAACAAAGAACTCTAACCTCTGACCCAAAGATCCAAGCTACAATTATGAATAAGCTGAATATCGGCCATGCCTATGATTACGCTAAATACTGATCATGTTTATGACCACACCAAATAATCTATGTCTATAGCTATGCTGATGGGTCCAATCCAATGAAACAACTTTTTTCAACTCAACGATGCCTATCAATCTTTCGTCCAATAAGGACGCGTATCTTAGCTTAGCCTAGTTTAACCTCTCAACTTCTATCCAACATCATGTTGCAACTAGTCTGGATCGATTAACATAGCTAATTAGTCTAGTTCTCCACTTTATTCAGCACATCGCTGCAATAAGCCAGATTTAGTTAATTAAATATCTACGACCTCGTCGTCGGATCTCCCAAATCCCCAAGTCCTTAACGATTTATCGATCAAATTTTGCTGACCAAACCACGACCGTTTGGCGATTGTTCATAATTGTCCCAACTCCAAAAGAGTGTCAATTATCCAAGACCATCTCACCCACTAAAGTTGTGGTCGATAATTTATTCTACTTTAATTTACTCTTTTTTGTTGAGTATACTGCATCTATATTCAGATTAATAAAACCAACACTTAGCCTTAATTTTCTGTTTTCATTTTTCACATTTATTTTATTGATAATGTGACCAAGCTGTCACCGTTTTGAGAAGTCTTTATCTTCAAGGCAAAAAAATAAAAATAAATAAAAAATAAATAAAATTCTGAATGACTAACCCTTTCTTTCATAAGTAGCTTAATTCCTTGTCAATTAATGGGTGAATAATTAAGTCAATCTTCTCATATCTTATCTTAATTTGGTTATTTTAAGTCAAGTACAATTATGGCATGCTCACACACGCATAATCAAAATCAGTCTATTCACTATACATGTGGCTAGAGCTAAACATGAGCCAAGCTAGCTCGCTCAACTCGACTGGAACCAGCTCGATTCGGCTTAGTTCGAAGGTTAGGTTTGAACAAGTGGAGCTATTTTTCCAAGCTTGAAAGGATTTTCAAGCCGAGCTCTAGCTAACCCAAGCTCGGTTTAAGTCGGCTAAAAAATCGGCTCGATCACAGCTCAATTCAGCTCAACTTGTGACTCAGTTATATATATAGTGAAAACAGTATATTTGTTTCAAGCTTGATCAAACCAAGCCAAGCCTGCCAATTCAGTTTGAAGGTTGAGCCAAGCCGAGCTCAAGCTAGGGTTATTTGCTAGCTCAGCCGAGCTCAGCTCAGCCCAGCTCAATTCTACATGTGGCTGTGTGTTTGAATTAAATACCAACACATCGATCTTTATCATTTAATCATGCAAGGTGAACCCAATGTGATGCACATTATACCATTTCATGTAGTGTGGCCCGCTCACATTATGGATATCTACCTCATTTAATTTAGAGCTCACGTCCGAAGATCAGCTAGCATAATGAATTGGTCGTAGTGTGGGGGGCCTACATTTTTGTTCAATGGCGGTGTCATAGGAAGTAGGAGCTCGGAGATTCACATCAATTGTAATTGGGAGGGGAGTCCGGACTCCTTAAACACACCCTCCAAAGTAAGATCTTTACTCGGTGTGTAAAACACCCAAGCTCTGTGGGGCCTACCATGTTTTAAACGAATATCTACTCCGTCTATCAAGTTATCCTCGATGTTAGGACCTGGGAAAAAAGCCAGATCCACAACTTCGGTGGGACATACCACATGGAACAATGGGATGGGCTGGGAACCATTAGTTTATGTGTGGGGCCATCATGATATGTCTAATCAAACCTGTTAGGTAGGTGTAACTCACCATGATGAAGAGAAATACTCAAGTGAGTCACACCAAATGAACTTGGAGGTTTTAGAACTTTTTTACATTATAACCAGTTTCGAGGCCTATGGGAGTTTTATCCCAGAAATCTTTGGATTGTATGGTGAAAATAAGGGGTTTGATCTGATGGACGGAGTGGATTTTACATATAAAATATTACGGGCCCCACACAGCGCTTGTTGTTTCTCGCATTGTGCTGGCATTGTGCAAAACATGTGTCACTTGTCTCTTGTCTCTAACACAGGGCCACCGTGATGTTTGTGTTATATCTCGGTCCATCCATTTGTTCTAGCTCGCGTTAGGACATGAACCCAATATGAGGGAGATTCAAAACTCGGGTGGGCCACACCTCAGGAAACAGTGGAGAAGGAAACGCCCACCATTGAAACCTTTTATGGGCCCAGCGGCGGAGTGTGATGTGTTGGGTAGGGCTGTAAATGGTCAGGTACGGGGCGGGTTTAGCCAAAATCAGACTCGCCCATTTAATAAAAGGGTTTGGGTCCAAATTTCACTATGGGTTTGAGTCGGGCCTAATATAAAGGAAACCAGACCCAGACCCATTTAGCAAATGGGTCTGTTCTTGGACTCAGACCCATACCATTTAATAATTGGTCCGTTTGGGTCGGGTCTAAATGGGTTGGGTCTGAGTACCCCATCGGTCCGCTGACCCATTTACAGCCCTAGTGTTGGGTGCTATGGGGCCACTCTCTTAATGTGTGTGTTTTATGTCCACCGTCCATCTGTTTTGCCAGCAGAAACTAAAAAATGAAGCAGATCCGAAGCTCAAGTGGACTACACCATATGAAATAGTGGGGCCACCATTGAAACCTTCCCAGGGCCCACTGTAATGTTTATTTGCCATCCAACCTGTTGACAAGGTCACGCAGACTTGGATGAAGGGAAATGCAAATACCAGCTTGATACAAAACTTTTGTGGCTCCCTAAGGATTTTTTTAATGGTGGGCGTTCAATCACCACTATTTGCAATAGTGAGGTCCACTTAAGCTTTGGATCTACTTCATTTTTTGGGTTCATCCCCTAAAAGGAGCTGAAAAAACAGATGAACGACATGGATATAAAACACATACATGAAAGTGAGCCCCACAATGAGCAACACATCACCACAACACCACTAGGGTGGGTGGTGGCAACACCGCCTGATCCGCGTCCCACCTAATCCGCATCCTATTTCCAAAGGGGAATCGGATTGCGTCCTGAGTTACTCAGTACGCTCTCATCGTACCGAGTAAACTCGGTTGGGCCAACGGTAAATGTATATGATTTATCTACACCGTCCATCCGTTTTTTTAAGTGGTTGAAACCAAAATTTAAACATATCCAAAACTCAGGTGGACCATAACACAGGAAACAGTGGGTATAATGATTTACACTGTTGAAACCTTTCTATAGCCCACAGTGATGTATATTTGTCATCCAACCTGTTCATAAGATCATGCAGACATTGACGAAGGGAAGAAACAAATATCAGCTTGATCCAAAACTTCCGTGGCCCCATTAAAAAATTATTGGTAGACGTTCAATTCACATTGTTTCCTGTGGTGTGGCTCACTTAAGTTTTTTATATGCTTCATTTTTTGTCTCAAACAATAAAATTATCTTTTAAAATGAATGAACGGAGTGGATGAAATACATAAATCACGGTGGACCCCGCAGAGTTTACTCTACGCAATCCACTTCCTTCTAAAGGATTCTTGGTCAAAAGTCAGACCTATGCTTTTTATACCGTATTTTGAAACGTTAGGCCCTTATTTGAAAATAACAAAACCATAGCCCTTTATTTAAAATTCCACCAAAAAGACAAGCTCTTATATAACAAACCCCTTTTTAATTACTTGAACTAATCTTAAAGTATTAAATTGTCTTATTTGAATAATACTGATTTTGGCCAGCATCATACCCTACTTAAAGTAGATAAGATAAGATCCCTCATTTCTAAGCTGATCTTGATTTCTTGATGGGACACAAGCATCTCCCGTTTATCAACGGTCAATTGGCTGGGCCCCACCTAAAGAGCATGATTGTAGGGATCCTGTTTGTGAAAAGAAAAAAACTTCTATATCTTGCGAGAGTTTGATGATTCATACTCATGCGCGGCTTGGCCAGTGACACTGCCCAGTGCTCTGTGGACTCCACCATGATGTATATGTTTCATCCACGCCGTTCATTCATTTTTTCAGATCGTTTTACGGAATGACCCCAAAAAATGAAGTAAATCCAAATCTCAAGTGCATAACATCACAGGAAACAGTATTGATTGAACGCCCACCGTTAAAAACTTCTTGGGGGCCACAAAAAGCTTTGGATCAAGCCGATATATATATTTTTTTCGCTTCATCCAGGTCTGAATGTCAAATAAACATTACAGTGGGCCTTATCAGGTTTTCAATGGTGGACATTCAGTCATTACTTTTTTTCCTTGTGGTGTGGTCCACCTGAGATTTATATCTTTCTCATTTTCGGGATCCAAAGTCCTCAAATGAGCTGGAAAAATGGATGGACAGCGGATAAAACGCATACATCATTGTGGGCCCACAGAACACCGATCAGTATCTACTGGCAGAGTCACTGGCCAATCCGCGTCCCTTAGAATTTGGGGCCTGCGTGGCGTTTGAATGGAATCCAACCCGTCCATCAGGCTGATCTACGTGGAGCGGCCCTGCCTGATGATTGGATGACCCGACCTTTGGGGGCATCTGATCGCCGTGGTGGGGGGGTGCATCTGCACGGGTTGGATGGTATACACAAGCCACAGGTAGTTCTCTACAGTTTTATACGGTGATGTGTCCTTCCCCATTGTTTTGTAAATTGTGGCCCACCTGATGATTGGATTAAACTGATTTTTGGGGTGAGGGCCAAGAAGGGGGTGGATTGCCTGATGGACGGATTGGATGTCACACCATGGGAGCATTTGCCTTGCACGTCGATAGAACGTGATTAAATATGTGCATGCATGTACGTACATACCTACGTACCTATGTAGTTTAATACCTACAACTACGCATCTGCGGAACACATGATCACGATGATCGGACGCTTGTGGATCTTCCGGATGCCATTTTATTTCGCAGGGCCCACTTCAAATGAGAATGCAATATTGACGGGTTTGACACGTCATCATGCATTATCGTTTGTGGACAAGAGCTTTCAACGACACAACCATCCGTGATTGGAGGGATGCACCAAACATATCACATATGCGGGGGTCCAAAGCATTCTCAGTTTCAGGTACATCCAAACGGACGCGGATTGAGGAGTGGGCCCCGCAATAATGTATGTGTTTTATCCACGCCGTCCATCCATTTCGGATCGTTATTTTCGGGCATGAGCCCAAAAATGAGGAAGATCCAAATCTCAGGTGGACCACACTACAGGAAAACAGTTGTGATTGAACACCCACCATTAAAACTTCCTAAGACCCACTATAGTGTTTATTTGCCATCCAACTTGTTGATTGGACCACAAAGGCGTGGATTAAAGGAAAACAGAAATACCAGCTTGATCCAAAGCTTTTGTGCCCCCAAGAAGTTTTTAATGGTGGGCATTCAATCACTATTTTTTCGTGTGGTGTGATCCACTTGATATTTTGATCTACCTCATCTTTGGGCCCATGCCCTAAAATGTGCTGGCAAAGTGAATGAACCGTATGGATAAAACACATACATTGTGGTGGGCCCATAGCACTGTCCAGTAGCGAGTTGCTAGTGTCAGTGTTGGTAGGGCCTACTTGGGGCAGATCAGGATTTCATACATGTGTCCCTCACCCATGATCAAAGAAATATATTTTTAGACCGAATCTAATATGGGTTTTGTTTACATTTGAAATTGTAAGAGGAAGAAATTCTCACACTCTAGTGTGAGCTTGAGAAACAGATGGACAGGATTGAATTCCAACAGATGTAGATGGCCCACACAGCTTCCCACAACAGGAACTTCTACGATTGCCTGTGCCCTGTCTCACAGAAGTTCCTGTGGTCAGAAGCCAACCCATATAGATGGCCAGGAGAAATCCACTTTGTCCATCAGTTGCTCAAACTCACAATAAGACAGGAGTTCAAAAATTGAGCATTATAAAATTGTGGGCCTCACGATGGGAAACGATGAGACTGAAAAATGTTCGTATTTTATATGCCATCCAAACCATTCATTAGATTATTACCAGTGGGATAATGCAGGCACAAATATCATCCATCCAAAGCTTTTGTAGCTCCCACAAAGTTTATGAGTAATGGAGGTATTCAATCCCCTTGTTTCATGTAGCCTGGTCTACCTAATTTTTTTAATATGTTTGAATTTTTAGGGAGAGGATTAGGTGAGACCCTGTATCCACTGAGGTGGGTGGGACCTTTGACTGTGGGGCCCACTGTGATGTATGTGATTACATCCACGCCATCCATCCATCCATATTGAAAGCTCATTTTAGGGCATGATCCAAAAAATGAAGCAACTCTAAATCCCAAATGGACCCTAGTATAGGAAACAGTTGTAATTGACATTAAAAACTTACTGTGGGCTACAAAAGCTTTGAATCAAGGTGATATTTGTGTGGTCTCTTCTTATGAGTGTTTGTGACCTTATCAATAGATTGGATGGAAAATAAACATGTCTGTCGAATCCATGAAGTTTTTAATGGTAGGGATTCAATCACAACTGTTTCTTGTGGTATGGCACACCTAAGATTTGAGTCAGCTTATTTTTTGGATCATGCCCTAAAATGA
The DNA here is from genome assembly GCA_003013855.2 of Liriodendron chinense. Classification (NCBI taxonomy): domain Eukaryota; kingdom Viridiplantae; phylum Streptophyta; class Magnoliopsida; order Magnoliales; family Magnoliaceae; genus Liriodendron; species Liriodendron chinense. Next base: position 2,689,186 of record ML058403.1, read on the forward strand.
GCTTTCAAAATGGTTGGACGGTGTGGATTTAAGGCACGTGCATCACTGCACGTGAGCCCCACAGTTAGGGATATCCCACTTTTTAGGAAGAAGATCTTACCATTATTTTCAACTAGATGGAAGCCTCAGATCTTGTTGTCCATTTTGGCAAGTGTGGATGCGTGTCATGACCATCGTTCCAGACGCTTGAATCAGCAGATCTCCGTAGTCCCGTGCAGGTACTCTTGACTCAAGAACTATATCTTACGTGGTCGGTATCTTTTCATGGTACACAGGGATTTTCAATTCTGACTAGTGGGGCCCATGGTTCGTTAATCCAAACCATTGATCTGTTGAGTCCTACTTTGGATGGAGCATGCGCAAAAAATCTCCTGGATTCATCAATTCTGGTAAAGGACAATCGGCTACAGTGTTTCTGTAATGAATCTAAAGTAAGACATGATGTGGACGGTATGGATTGTAATGTTATGAGTCAGTAATATAGTTTTTGTGTGCATGTGCATGGATCCTATGCTCTGCCAGAGTATCGTGTCTCTCATCTACCAATTCCACCTGGATAAATGATCCTTGCCTAAGAACATGTATGATATCTCCTGGCCTTCCAATCTATACAACAGGGCCAATTATCTTGTGAGCCAGACCGTTGGTCTCATGAGCCCCAATGCGGATGGACCATGATCCCAAAATCTCCTTGATTGGAATTATCTTTAATCCTTCAGCCAATGGCCTGAAAGGATCCATTCAAAACAATAACAGGCCAAATATTGGACGGTTAGGATCTCTCGGTTTGATCGATATTTTTCACCATCATCATTTACAGTGGGGCCCATCAAGTTAATGGTCTGGATAACCGAATTAAAAATCAATTCTATAGGATTCTATTCATATATGAGAGAGAGAGAGAACTATACAATCTACACAATCCCCTTCATTTCCCTTACCTATTATTACATTCAAGAGAAGGCAGTAGCCAAATGGAACAAAGGAAAGACCAAAGTGAAACAAGGGAGCCACTACATACACCTCCACTTTTTTGACACATTCACCCCTTCTTTTCTACTTTTGACAACACAAATACCACAACTAATTTGCAGCACCATATGTCACAAAAATTAGAAAAGAGGTCCACTATGAAAGAAAGTTGGGTGTAAATATCAAATTGTCATGAAACCAAGAGAGAGAGAGAAAGAAAGAACATGTGCTACAGGGCGCCACTGGCAATAGGTGCACCTCTCTTGATGGGTCCCACATGGGTGGTCTCATAGACAGGGAGGCCATTGGAGTACACACCCAAATCATAGTTTTGCAGCTCAAACAGATCAGAGCTTGAATCACTCTCCCCACAATCCTCAACCTCTCCACCAACCTTCTTGAAATTATTCCTCTCCTTTGATGGAATCTCATCAAACAATGTCCCATTCTTCTCCAATAAACCATCATTGAATCTGAACCTTTGATCCAACCAGTCCCACCCCAAATCCTTCTTCTCATCAATGGACTCATTTGAAGTGTAGACTGTCACTGACCTGGGCTGTACATCCCCACATACCTTAGGAGGAGGTGTCCTAAATCCAGAGCTTCTAGAAGAATACATGTACTGTGAATCCATGGCGCTTATGCTTCTGAAATGGCTGATGCTACTCCTCCTCTTCCTTCTACCATTAGGGCTCTCTCCTTCATCTCTGATTGACTGAGAGCTGGACTTTGACTTCTTCTTGGATGATGTTTGACTGAAGAGAGAATTCAAGAAGCTGGCCAGTTTAGCACCAGGAGATCTGGGCTGCTTGCTTTTCTTCTCTTTGGGATGTTTTTCAAGCCTATGAGAAAAGGAGTGATGTTGGTTATGTTGCATGGGTATGTCTATGCTCTTCCTCCCTCCACCCCACACAAGCCTCTCCTCCCTCGTGGACTTGGGAGGGGAGGTTGCACCAGTGAAGGCACCGGCGAAGTAGCGGGCCGCCTCAAAGACGTCAAGCTCGCTGGAGTCGTTGCGACGGTGGGCCTGCCTTCTTGGTGGCCTTGTGGGGGTCTTCAAATCCAATGGTGGACATGGTTGAAGAGAGGTGGGGAGGGTATGATGGTGTGTGTTTGTGGGTTTCTTTCATGGGTGGTGTAGTACTTATGGGAAGAGAAGATGAGAAGGTGTGTGATCAAAAGGAAGGATGGGAGAGGGATTGTAGTGAGGAGTGTTGAAGCCTTGAAATGATTAAGAGTGGTGGGAAGGCACTTTATATAATCAATTGTACCATTATAATAATGAAGAATAATGTGGTATGGTGGTTTGTAAATGCATCTACAGTACATGTGCCATCGATGTAGTTTGATCTACACCCTTCGAAATGCCGGTCCCATCGGCGATCGGACAGAGTCTAGAAATCACACTGATAAAATGATTCTAATTTTATGTTTGGATGGTTGAATTTTCAATTGTCCGTTTGATGCCCACCAACTGGATTGTTAGAATTGTCTAGTCAATGTGATTCTTTTGTGATGTAGGATGTCCACCATAGGATGCATGATTTGGGTGGCTGGGATTAATGCACACGAATACATAGTATATAATGGATATGTGCATGAGTATGAATGACAGTAGTCCGCCAGAGTCACCTACAGCTCCTCCTGTGATAATATGTGTGGGTGTGGGAAGGTTTTGCTTTGCTTTGGGAAGGGTCCCACTTGCCTTTCTTTTCTATGTTTTATGGTGGAGATGAGGAAAGGAAAGAAGCTGGCTTGTGTTGAAGGAAGTGAGGTTTGTCTCCTTGGATTCCTGGCTTCAGGCGTAGTTTATAGACCAACACTACATGTGTACCATACCATCCAATACATCATAAGTGGATGCTTTATTAGGCTCAAGAAACTCAGTATATTACCATTTCAATGCTTTTGGGACACTGGGTTATGTCGATGGACTTTGATGGTTTTGAAAGGAAGTCCATTCATTTGTGTGGTGGGCCCCACTTTGGCCCCACTCATAGGTTTGTTTGACGCCTAAGAAAAATGATGAGTTGCTTAATTTTAGGGATTATGAGCTCTTGATGGTGCATCAAATCAAAGATTAGAAATGCAGCACTATTGCGGCTAATTAGTCGGTACAAGTAGGACCCATGGTTTGGTGATCCAGACCATGGGTGTAAATGGATCATGTTGGGTTAGGTCAAGGAAAATTCCATGGAATGTATGTGTGGCCACAAAGCCTCTTGGCTGGTTCAAACCCTTATATTAGCAAAATTTAATATTGCTAACAATTTTTACATATATAGTTAATATAGTTAATATCATCACTATTGCTATTAAAGCCTTTTTCCTAACTAAATAGGGTCCACAACAAATTTAATTATACTCACAATCACCATCACTACCATCACCACCAAAGCTTTGTCTCAAGCTACATGAATTTCTATCATGCCATCCCACCTTGCTAAGGAGTCATGCTGTAGGATTGGTGATAAAAGTTTTGGCAAAAGATTCACCATGGCTGCTGATCCGAGACTACTCTCCTTTATCTAGGCTCTAGACCAATGATGAGAGCAGTGTTTTAAATATCAATGATATTGGCCGATATATCCCACGATATATCTTGTTTCTCACCTGTGCGAAACGAAACACACAAGTAGTGGGATATTTCCCACATGTTCAATCTGATGAGCATTTTCTATTTTTGATCATTTTTTTTTCCTGTAAATCATGTTAAATCAATATCAAATTGTTACAAATCCATGATTGAGAGCTTCGATTTTGAGATTTGGAGAAGATGGGCCGAATTGTGGAAAATTGAAAAAAAAAAAAAAATTTTTCCAATTTCTCACAAATCAGTTGCAATCTGTGTCCAAACAAAAAATCAAATATGTATGTAACCTGCTCTAGTGATTCTTCTTTTGCTTTTGAATGTAATGCTTGTGTTTCCACATGTCTTCTTACATTTGTAAATTATATAAATATACTTTGAATATACATGCATCAATTCAATTAGACAGCGTGTAGATTAGGACCCCATACAAAGAAAGCCTATTATGTGCACTTGTTTTTTCTAATGTTTTGATTTGTAAGTGTATTGATGTCTTTTTTAACAATCACTGAAGGTTCATTGAAAAATTCGACCAATTTCTCAATGTTTCTCCATGTTTCCAACAACAACGATACATTACGCGATACAACCAATATATCCCATGCGATAACCGATATGTATCTGTATCCCAAGGGTGTGATACGTAACAGGATACTGATATTTCAAACACTGGATGAGAGCAAACAATATTGAAAACGACATCAATTTAAAATATCAAGACCAAAATTACTTTTTAAGTATAACCACGATAATCTTCTTGGCTGTATGAAAATGAGCATGAAGATAAAAGAAAGTACACCAGAGATGATGATTTTAAATCATAAAAAGAAGAGAATTATATATATATATATATATAAAATGAAATCTCTAGATTTAATGAACTGAGTTTTTAAATGAAAATAATTTTTCAAAGAATAAGAATTAAAAAAAAAAAAGGTCTTAAACTAAAACCCCACACATATTTATAAAACTTTATTGAAGAAAATTCTTAATTAAAGATGATCTTCAATATTTCTTATATTATAGTGGCAAAAAAGTATACTTAATTACCACGCTTCTTCCTAATAAAGAAACTTAAGTTACATATCCTTCAATCAAGTAGATGCAGTACGAAACCTTAAGACTAGAAATTTCTCTGTGGGATGTACATGTCATCTTACAAAATTCACAAGTAAACTAAATATAACTTATTCCAATTCCAACCTGTTATCCAAGACCATTAGTCTAGTTCCACTTAATCAACCACATTTTATTTCATTACGTGTACACGAAAAACTTACAGCATACACTTTTTAAAAAAAAAAATTTAAGTTGAATAAATTTTATCTTTACAAATTTAATTGCTTGAATCCCATTAAAATATTAATATAATATAAATATTTACTTACATATAATTAATATTACCGGGGGTAGCCATGAAGATTAACTAGCTTGGGAGTCATGCCTATCCACTTATGGGTGTACCACACAATATTCTTTGGATCAGATTGGTGGCTGTCCAATCTGTTTTATATGGTAGACCCATTGAAAGGTGGGTCGACTTGATTTTTGCACCAAGTGATTTGCACCATTTATCTAAATGTGCCCCAACTAAACCGTCCATCTAGATGTACCTGATTGAGTACTCCTCAGTACGAAAAGACTGGCATGTGCTCTGAAAACATAATCAATGAACTGTTGAAAAAAAAAGCCCTTGCACGGCAATGATTTCTCTCAACATTCTCTCCCGCCCTTTATTATTTCCTAGCTACGATACTCTGGCAGAGTGTGAGGGATGATACACAGGCATGTAGAAAAGGAGACATCCAGGCGTGTGACTCAAGTTAAACTGCCCAAATAGTGGGACCCACTTGAGATTATTTAAAAACAATAATTATATTGAAAGAATGCCTTAACTGGTCAATTAGTTGGTGTTTAATGGATGCTTGACATGAAAACAAATCAACGGTTGGAATTCTACAGAAAATTTCTACAGTCGGAGACTAATAATCCAAATAATGCTGTTTTAGGCTTATAAGATATTCACAGATTGATTCATGTTTTGGACGGATTATGTTGAGTTATATATATCCCACGTGTATAATTTCTAAGTGCCTGAGTACCATCCATCATTCTCTGCTAGAGTATCAAATAACTACGTGCGTAGTGAACACTCAGCTCGAGTGCACTTGCACTTTCTGACACGTGGAGTTGAGGCATATCTTTGTGATATCAGAGCCGTTCATCAGATCATCCAACCAATTTTTGATACCCATGAAGATCTTTTCACGAGGTGATCCACAAATATATCTCATATTTGGACCGTTGAGCAGTTTCTCTTGAAACCGTATGTTTGTTGTTGTACATATGTGGATTACCCGATGATTGTACCGCTCTGACTTTCCAGACAACCCATCTGCGCAGTGCAATTGGCTGATGAACGGTTAGGATATTACGTACTATTACATCGTTGCACTCGAGCGAGTGCAATTAGATTTTCTGGCAAGAGCATCCGCTGCATCATTTACTCCCATATACTTTTTTTTTTCTTTTTGTTTGAATGAGAACCGTTGGTGTATTAACTCTACTAACCTTCCATATGTTGATCCCTGGAAAGGCTAGGATTATTCCAATGGGCCATCCATAGTGGGCCACACATGATTAACTATTTGGATCACTGAAATGTTGTACATATGTGAAAACCCAGACCCCACCTTTCAACATCCCCCCCCCCCCCCCCCCCCCCCCACCCCCCCAAAGCATTATAAAATGAGACATTGTACAATGCTTGGGTCGAATTTTGTACATGCTGTTGGTAAATTGGTATAAGCAGGCCATGGTTAAAGTGATCCAAGCCAATAAATCATCCAGATGTCAAGATCCTAACAGTTAATGGGGTTGACAACGAATGGACGGTTAAGAAAAACTGCAGCAATAGTTCACATTGAAGGAAGGAAAACCCACATATACTACATATGGAATCTTCTAATGTGGGGATATTTCGTGTGTGGCGAGTGACGCCCATCATATAAACGGTCCTGAAAACTTAGACATTGCCCCCAATCGTACAGACCTAAAATCCCGAACGTGGTGTACGAAATTCATGGTTAGAGGTGGACAACAATCCGATCCGAGTTTAACATGGACCAGATTAGGTTGTTTGGCTGCTTGAGTGGGTGTGTTCAAACAATGTTCGAACAAACATTCGAACATGATGGCTCTGTTCGAACTCAATTTGGTCTAGCCCAATCATGTTCGAACATATGGATTTCGAAGAATTTTTACGAGTTCGAACAAGTTCGAACAATTTCACTTTTTTCGCTTGAAAATATTTTTCTACTACTGAATAATAAATACCGATTTTTTCATTCTGTGTGTCCCACTATGATGTATTTGTTTTATCCACTTCGTCCATTCATTTGTACAGCTTATTTTAAGGCATTAAATAAGAAATGAGGAAAGATACAAAACTCAAATGGACCACACCACAGGAAACAGTGAGGAGAATGATGTCCACCATTGAAACCTTCCTGGGCTCACAGTCACGTTTATTTGTCATCCACCTCTCTCTCTCTCTCTCTCTCTCTCTCTCTCTCTCTCTCTATATATATATATATATATATATATATATATATATATATATATATATATATATATATATATATATATATAATCGAGTCGAACAAACGAGTTGAGTCAAGTCGATCAATATTCGAGTCGAGTTCGAGTTCGAGTCGAACAAGACTGTGTTTGAAATTGAATTGAATTTTTTTTCGAACACACCATGTGTGTTCGAACAAAGTTCGAACAACAAGACTTTCTGTTCGAACAGGGTTTTACCGAGTCGATCCGAGTCGATCCAAACGGTTAAACTCAGTTCTTGTCCAACTCTATTCATGGTCGAGCATGTACACTTGTTTACGTCGAATTTTGTAACAGGATCCTCCGGAAGGTTCACCTTCCCTCCAAGCAAATTTCCTCCTTGGACCTGAAAGGGGACAAAAAAATAACTAAGGGTGGCCGGCGTCTAGCCGTTGGCCCTCCGATGCCTAAGTTAGATAGGGTAAGGAAGGAGAACCAATAAACGACGGAGATTAGGGATTGAGTATTGTGTACTTTTTCATTGATGAAACCATCTATTTATACCCATTCTGTTACGTAACATACCGAGATCATCTACTGATTTCATGGGATAAGATGCTTATCCTGCTTATCCCCAAATAAAGGAATAATCTAATCCAATTACTCATCTGATCAATTACGTTCCTTGATAACGATCCCTTGAGACTCGGGGCCATAGACTAAGATAAGCCCAAAATCGGCCTATATGAGCTGCTGGTACTAAAGGCTAAGGGATGTCATCGCTGATCATCAGTAAAAGCTGCTCGCACGTCGGAAGATGCTCGCTAGACCAGGTGCTCGCATATTGAGACGTGACGCCTTTTAACGACTTGCGAGAAGAACTGCTCGCAGGTCGAGAAGGAAATTTTCCGCCTTGTAATATTTGACTATTGACCATAAGAGCTCGAAGCCTCGGTAGCTGTGTTCCGTATTTATCTAATATGCGAGCCGCTAGCATATGATCTCGAGAGTCGAATAAAGGTGCTCGCAGGATCAGGACATCGTGAGAATATCGAGCCACGAATAGCTGATCTCCGCTATTTTGACTATAACAGATGCCCCCAAGTCCTTACCGTCAAGAATTCTAAGGGAAGGACTTACTCACTGTCATGCGTAACCGCCTGTTGCCTCTATCGAGAATGAAGCCGTACATGATTGGGCTGGAATTAATGAGCGTCAGCCTTTCGCAGCCTTTCCGCAGACAGGAAATGAAGAGACGCTCGCCACGTGTCTAGGAAATTAATGGGCGTGCCTGCTCGACTGCCGTGCCAAACGAAAGGCAGTCACGTGTCACCATATACAGCAGAATGATTGCCTATAAATATACAGAATCCGCCATATCTCCGGATTTTCACAGAAGTTTTCGAAAAAAGAAATTCTTCCTTCAGTCATCTTCCTCACTGGTATTCTGGTGTCCTTCCCCTTCCCTCTCTCGTACTTGGTACATTCTTTTTCCTTCTTTTTCTTCTTTAACACTCTCATGGCTGGAGACTCTGATGAGACCACCGTCCCCCTGGGAGATGCTACCTCGGAATCCTCTGCCTCCAGTAACGCGAGGGTTCCGGCAGGCAGATACACAGCATCTGGGTATCCCTCCATTTCATCGGAGGACCGGCTGCTTGAGCTACGGGAGAGATATTTAATCCTCGACTCAATCGCTCTCCGGCTACCCGGAAATGGAGAGACACCGGATTCCCCTCCCCCAGGGTGCGTGGCCTTTTATGAGTACCAGCTCATTCTTGGGGTTCGCCTTCCTCTCCATCCCTTCATTCCCGATATTCTCTGGTGTTATAAGATTGCCCCTGGGCAACTCATTGTGAACGGATGGAGGGTGGTTCTGAGCTCATTCGCCCTCTGGGCTCAGGCCGGCAACGGGGAGCTCACAGCTGAAGAGTTCCTCCGTATGTTCTGTCTGAAGAAGGCGCCCTCTAGCGAAGGCTGGTACTACCTATGCTATTGGCACCGGGATAATTTCGTACTGGGGAAGCCTTCTTCGAATTATCCCGGCAGGAGGAAACGCTGGTTCTATGCTTCCGGGAACTGGGAGTCTGCTTCCTCCAGGGGCCCAGTAGTAAATCGTATTTTCTATGAAGGTAGGCACAGTTCCACATTGTACGTTTTTTCTCCTGTCAGACTTAGGGTTTTTTTTCTGTTTTTTAACTCCTGTTTGTGTTCGCAGGTATCCCGGTTTTGACGAAGCCAAATTTGAAGGGAGGAATTCACGAGAAGATCGTGAAAGTATACAAGCTGCCTGCACGCGACAAGCATATCGAAGCTTGTTTATCCTCCTTGTGACTCGCAGCTGTAGGGCTAATACCCAACGAGGAGATCGCAATGACGAAGGCTGGAGAGAAGAGGGGTCTGCTACCTCGACTCAAAGGCACGAACCCAAAAAGGCAGAAGAAATCATTTGTCCATCCTTCCCAACCATCCACCCGTAAGGGTGCCGACCAATCCACCCATCTCGCGAGCACGGTGGGGGCGCCATCAGCGCCTGCGCCCGTCATTCCCTCGCTGGTGGTCGCACCTGGACCACCAGTGATTAATATTACTGACAACTCCCCGAGGGATGATGGAGTAGGGTCCAGCTGCCCCCCAGTCGAAGACACTCGTGAGCCGACATGACATCGGGAGTCAGCTCCTGCTCGCGATGTGGCTCCTGCTGGCGAGGTGGCTCCTGCTCGTGAGTCGGTTGCCGCCCCCATCGCGAGCACAGTGGGGCTGGTCGTTGCCTAGCCGTCTGGCAGTGGATCATTCACTGTCCCTCGCCACCTCCATCTAATATGCAAATTTCTCTTCGACAACATCTCCCCCCAAACCTTCGGCAACCTCCCCGAGCCAAGCCTTAAAAACCTCTTCCTCAAGGCGGGAGTGAGGATGGTTCAGGTAACATGTTTTTTTTATGTTTGTTTAACTTGCTATCCTTTTGTTTCTAAGTATTTATCTCACTATCTTCCTTTCTGCAGGGCTTGGACCTCATCTTGCGGACGAGGGGTGATATTATTGCCGCCCGTCGCGTGATTGATGAGGCGGATGGGAAGAGGATCGCTTTGGAGAAGGCGGTCCAAGGAAGGGATCAGCTCCTCAAGTCCCGCGAGGCGCTGATCTTGAAGAGAGATGGGGAGAAGAAGATCCTCATAGAGAAAGTCCAAGTCCTGACCGATAGGTATCAGGCTCTGGACTCCAACTTTGCCAAGCTCGCGGAGTTGAAGGAGAAAGCAGAGAGAGAGAGAGAGGGAGATCTTCCGTCAAGACAAGATCTCGTTGGAGGAGCGGCTCACGGAGGCTAAGTCGCAGCTCAAGGAAGTCAGCGAGAGTCTGGATAAAGAGCGCTCCACTCTCGCGCAGCTCAAGGACGACTCGATCCATTGGGACGAGGAGAGGGTCGCCCTTGTCAAAATGCTCTCTGAAGAAGGAACTCGAGCCATCACCGAGTTTCTAACTTCGCCACTGTATGACGAAGAAAGATACGAGTCATACGATGCTGGTCGCGACTTCGCACTAAGAGTAGTGCAGCGGATGATCCCATCTTTCGACATGGGAGAATTCGAACGGGTCGCGACCATCATAGCTGCGGAAGAGCAAGCAGCTATCGAGAATGAGGTGACCGAAGTCACTCAAGCTGGAGGGGTTCCCGATGCAGGCCCTGAAGTCGAGAGTGCGGCTCCTCCTCCAAGAGATTAATTTACCTCTCCTGTATCTTTTGTACTCGTGATCAAATCTTTTGTAAACAATTACTTATTAATGAAAAAGAAACACCTTTTGATGATGATGTTTGTCCTTTACTTGCCTTTTCTTTCTTTTTGCTTTCATTATGCTCTGGATGTCTTCATATTTAAGTCAGCAATAATGATCTATATTTAATCCGGGGGGTCATGATGACAATACCCTCGTGGAGATAGACTGATCTATCGATTGAGACTTTGATTCTACTAAGGGTAGACATTCAATCCGGGGGGTCATGGTGATCATACCCTCGTGGAGATAGACTGATCTATCGATTGAGACTTTGATTCTACCAAGGGTAGACAATTTGGCCAAGAGAATGAATATTCTCTTCGGGGCTATTCTGGTCCAAGTAAATGGAGTAGCGACCAAAAGGTAGTTCTAACTCTACCAAGGGTAGATGATTGACCAAGAGAATGAATATTCTCTTCGGGGCTATCCTGGTCCAAGTAAATGGAATAACGACCAAAAGATTTCTTCAATCCTTTGTTATTTGAACGTCGTTAAGAGATACATCGAATCAATGAAAATATTGTAGCAAGTGTTCCACGTGCCAAGGGCGACGTACGGGTCTTCCCTGCATATCTTCAAGATAGTAAGTGTCGGGTCGCACAATTTTGATGACTCGATACGGGCCTTCCCAATTTGGATCAAGCGACTGAGCAGGAACTCCAAGGTTCTGTCTGAGGACTAAATCACCGAGCTGGAAAGATCTAGGCCGAACTTTAGCATTTCGGTAGCGAGCAATACGTTGTTGATATGCGGCTACTCGCATCTGGGAGGCATTTCTCCGTTCTTCCAAGAGATCGAGATGAAGTCGAAGACTTTCCTGATTACGTGCGAGGTCATATTGCTCGATTCGATACGAGGGCACTTGAATTTCAACTGGTACTACTGCGTCGACACCAAATGCTAGGGAGAAAGGAGTTTCGCCTGTTGATGTACGAGTTGTAGTTCTATATGCCCATAATACTTCTGGCAGAAGTTCTGGCCATATACCTTTACATTCACCAAGCTTGGTCTTTAAGTGGTGCTTAATGATTTTATTCACTGCCTCAACTTGCCCATTTGTCTGAGGATGATACGGAGAGGTGCGGATGTTGCATATCTTCCACTTTTCACAAAATTCATCAAAAGCTGCGTTGTCGAATTGCGTTCCATTGTCGGTAATTATAGTGTGGGGGAGTCCATAACGGCATATGATATTTCTCCATATGAACTTAGTAGTTTGTTTCTCAGTGATTTTGGCTAATGGTTCTGCCTCGGCCCATTTTGTGAAATAATCAACCCCCACTATCGCAAACCTATTTTGTCCTTTTCCAGTAGGCAAGGGCCCAATGATATCGACCCCCATTGAGCGAAAGGCCAAGAGCTATCAACTGGAGTCATTTGCTCGGACGGTACATGAGGTATAGGAGAGTATCGCTAGGACTTGTCACATTTTTTGGAGAATTCAATTGCGTCTGCCTTCATAGTGGGCCAATAGTATCCTTGCCTCATCGCCTTATACGCTAGGGATCGTCCCCTTGGGTGGTTACAACATGCCCCCTGGTGTATTTCATATATAACACGATGTGCTTCTTCTAGGTGAAGACACCTTAAATAAGGCAAGGAAAAACTCTTACGTAACAATATTCCATCTTGTAAGGTGTACTTGGCAGCTCGATGACGAATTTGTCGGGCGGCTTTCTTATCGTCTAGGAGGTATCCGTCTCTGAGATAAAGGAGTATGGGGTCCATCCAACATGGAGACGGATGTACCGCAATCACCTGCTCGAGAGTTGCTTGGTCGATACTCGAGTTTTGAAGGTGCTCGATGGAAATTGAATATGATAACTCAGATTCTGGTGCAGAGGCGAGTTTTGCCAACGAATCAGCGAGTTTATTCTTCTCGCGAGAGATGTGGATTATTTCATAATTCTTCAACTTTGCGAGCAAGATGAGCACTCGAGATTTGTATAAGGCCATCCTTTCTTCTTTTGCCTCGAATTCACCGAGAACCTGATTGACAATGAGCTGAGAGTCGTTGTGAATGAGCAGATTCTGAATGGAGAGGACGTTGGCTAGTTCGAGACCGACAATTAGAGCCTCATATTCTGCCTTATTATTCGAGATGCGAGAGTCGAATCGTAAGGCGTATTGGAAATGCGACCCGTCTGGAGTAACTAGAATTAGGCCTGCTCCGCTGCCAGTGACCCGAGAGGACCCGTCCACAAACAGGGATCAAGACGACTGGTCGCTGGTCACGGAATTATCATCGAGAATGGAGTATGTGAATTCGGCGATGAAGTCGGCCACGGCTTGTCTCTTGATCTCGGTCCTGGGGAAGAAGGAAATATCATGCTCACTGATTTCGATTGCTCATTTAGTTAATCACCCTGAAACATCGGGTTTTTGAAGGACTTGCCGTAACGGGTGGTTTGTTGGTACTAATATAGCATGGGCCTGGAAGTATGGTCGCAGTTTTCGGGCTGCCGTGACTAAAGCAAGGGCCAACTTCTCTATATCAGAGTATCGGGTTTCAGCATCCACCATTGCTCAACTAATATAATAAACGGGCTTTTGTATCTCGGAATCTTCTCTTACTAAAGCGACGCTAACGGCCGTGGAGGACACAGATAAATAAAGAATGAGTTGCTCATGCACCACAGGTTTAGATAAAACAGGGGGTGAGCTCATATATTGCTTCAATTGTTGGAAAGCTTCTTCGCACTGTGGTGTCCACTCCCAATCAGATTTGGCTGTGGCACGGAGGAGCTTGAAGAAAGGTAAACACTTGTCAGATGCTCGCGAGATGAACCTATTCAACGACGTAATACGACCAGCCAGACGCTGGACGTCCTTAAGAGTGGTCGGGGATTTCATCTCTATCAACGCTTTTATTTTTTCAGGATTTGCCTCAATTCCTCGTTGGCTGACCATAAATCCAAGAAATTTTCCAGCAGACACTCCGAACGCACATTTTTCTAAGTTTAGCTTCATCTGATATTTCCTCATCAGGTCAAATGCTTCTCGAAGATCTGAAAGGTGATCGTCTTCTACGACACTTTTCACGAGCATGTCATCAACATAGACTTCCATATTCCTGCCGATTTGCGCGATGAACATTTTATTGACGAGACGCTGATAAGTGGCCCCTGCATTCTTAAGGCCAAAAGGCATTACCTGATAGCAATATAGGCCACGGTCGGTGATGAAGGCAGTATGTTGGCTGTCAGGCGGATGCATCATGATCTGGTTATAGCCGGAATAGGCATCCATGAAGCTGAGCAAAGCATGTCCAGCTGTTGAATCGACCAGCTGGTCGATCCGAGGAGTTGGGAAGCTATCTTTAGGGCACGCTTTGTTTAGATCTGAATAATCGACGCACATTCTCCATTTACCGTTAGCTTTTCGAACGAGAACTACGTTCGCGACCCGTTCCGGATAATCAACTTCTTTTATGAAATTGGCCGTGAGCAGTTTTTCGACTTCAGCCTTGATTGTCATCTGCCTTTCTACAGTAAAGGCACGTCGGCGCTGGTGGACGGGTTTATAATTCGGATCAATGTTCAAACGATGCGTAATGACACTGGGGTCGATGCCTGGCATATCTTTGTGAGACCAAGCGAACACGTCTTGGTATTCGGTGAGAAAAAGAACCAGATCTTCACGGAGGACGCCGGTTAAAGAGGATTGACACTGTTTCTTCTCCGGGAGCTTCTGATTGGAGAGCATTCTCCCTTGGATCCAACGAGGCGGCCATTGGAAGACTTGATGAATTTTGCTCTATCATCATAACTGGACTCGCCTGAGTTTTCTTTCGATCTTGTAGGGCTATCTCGTAACAAGGCCGGGCTTCTTTCTGATTTCCTCGTACAACCCCAACACCATTGGGGGTAGGAAATTTCATACACAAATACAAGGGATGTAAAGCTGCCCCAACCTTATTCAGCGATGGTCGCCCCAAAATGGCATTGTAAGCCGATCTCTGATCTACCACGAGGAAGCTGATAAAGATAGTCGTCTTCGCAGGGTTCTCACCAAAGGTCACTGGAAGGTCAATGCTCCCTTCAGGCGTCACCACTTCGCCCCCGAAGCCGACGAGGGGAGTTGAGACTGGCTTGAGCAGGCTTCTAGCAAGTGTCATTTTGTTGAAAACCTCCAAGTATAGAATACCAGCAGAGCTACCTGTATCCACCATAATACGATGAGTCAAATAGTTTGATACCTTTAGTGCGACCACGATGGAGTCTTCGTGAGGGAAGTGAATTCCCTCTGCATCTTCAAGGGAGAAGGAAATTGGAGGACGACTAGTTTTTGACGCGTTGGGCGTCTGTTCCAGCCAATAGATATGCTGGGGCTTCTTGGACGCCTTACGGGTATACGCTTTTCTTAAAGTTCGAGAATCTCCCCCGCAAGCCGGTCCTCCTGCGATGGTCCGTATCTCTCCGGTAGGCTCAGCGTCTTCTTGTGAAGTATGTCGATGACGTGATTTCTTCTGTTGTAGCGGGGCTTCCCTCCTTTTTGGCGAACGACCTTGTCGGGTAACATAATCTTGAAGATGACCTTTTCGAATAAAAGCTTCGATGTGGTCACGCAAAGATATACAGTCTTGGGTCGTGTGCCCATGATCTTTATGAAAATAACAAAACTTACTCTTGTCTCTCTTCTCGGGGTCAGATTTTATTTTTGCGGGCCATTTCACATACGGTTTATGCTTAATCTCCATTAGCACCTTTTCTGGAGGTCGGTTAAGGGGGATGTAGTTATGGTACTTACCAGAGTAAACTTTCTTGGGAGAACGATCTCGCCGATCACGCCTATACTTCTTATCTGAAGAAGAGACTTCCTCCGGCTTGCGTTTCTTGCCCTGTATACCATGACGTGCTAATGCCACCTCTTCTGCATTGATATATTTCTGAGCTTTAGCTTGGAATTCTGTCATAGTTTTGGGAGGATTCTTATCCAAAGTGAATCTGAATTTTTCGCTGGTGATCCCAGGCTATTAGGGCAGTGAGGCCTTTCTCCTCGGTATAACCTTCAGTTTGGACTGCTTCGGTTGTGAACCGCACTGTAAACTCCTTTATTGTTTCCCCATGCTGCTGTTTCAAATCCATTAGGTGAGACGTCAGTTTTTTGGTACGGATGCTTCCCATAAATTGGGAGAGGAACAGCTCCGATAGCTGTGAAAAAGAACCGATAGATCGAGGTTTTAACCCCCGGAACCAAGTACGGGCTGCTTCCTTCAAGGTTAGGGAAAAGGCCCTACACATGATTTCCGACCCATGTCCCTCCAGCTCCATAAGAGACCTATAAGTTTCGAGATGTTCGAGAGGATCGCCGGTACCTGTATATGGGGTGATGACGAGTGTGCGATACTTTCTTGGTAGAGGTGCTTCCATGACTTCGCTGGTGAAAGGGGACTCGGATCGATGTATTGACGCCACAGCGGCTGATAGTCGATTCGCCTGATATCGTTGCTCCATGTCATCAAAACGATCGTGGATTTTCTTGAGGTCTCCTTCCCATGGTAAAGTATAACCTAATGCTTCGACGGTGGACCCATGAGATTGCTGTTGGCGGGAAGCACTGGAATGTACGGAATGTGGGGATAGTACTGGGGGTTGGTTGCCGATTGGCATTCGGTTCGATGGAGGATGATTTGGTTGGACCTGTGGTTCGTCCACAGAATGTCTGGAAGCCACGGGTATGGGTTGCGGCGGCAACCCTTCAGAAGGTTGTCTCTGCGGCTCCAGGAAATGCTGATCAAGCCGATTAGATAGGGCTTGAACTCCGGTGTTGAGGGTTAGAAGGGTATTTTCGAGGAAACGCATGACGTCTTCATGACTTCCGGAAACCTCAAATAACGGGTTCGCTGATGGCATGTTTGGAGCTCCTTGAGGGATGTTTATTGACGTGGTTTGAGGAACAGGCCCGATTCCGTGACGTCAGGCGGAGGTAATGTCTGCCTGGATGTGGAAGGATGAACAGTCGTTTTAGGAGGCATGGTGAAAGGATTTTGATCAGTGGTAAGAACGACTTTGATGATCAAATCGTTTCCCACAGACGGCGCCAAACTGTTTACGTCGAATTTTGTAACAGGATCCTCCGGAAGGTTCACCTTCCCTCCAAGCGAATTTCCTCCTTGGACCTGAAAGGGGACAGAAAAATAACTAAAGGTGGCTGGCGTCCAGCCGTTGGCCCTCCGATGCCTAAGTTAGATAGGGTAAGGAAGGAAAACCAATAAACGACGGAGATTAGGGATTGAGTATTATGTACCTTTTCATTGATGAAACCATCTATTTATACCCATTCTGTTACGTAACATACCGAGATCATCTACTGATTTCATGGGATAAGATGCTTATCCTGCTTATCCCCAGATAAAGGAATAATCTAATCCAATTACTCATCTGATCAATTACGTTCCTTGATAACGATCCCTTGAGACTCGGGGCCATAGACGAAGATAAGCCCAAAATCGGCCTATACGGGCTGCTGGTACTAAAGGCTAAGGGATGTCATCGCTGATCATCAGTAAAAGCTGCTCGCATGTCGGAAGATGCTCGCGAGACCAGGTGCTCGCATATTGAGACGTGACGCCTTTTAACGACTTGCAAGAAGAACTGCTCGCAGGTCGAGAAGAAAATTTCTCGCCTTGTAATATTCGACTATTGACCATAAGAGCTCGAAGCCTCGGTAGTCGTGTTCCGTATTTATCTAATATGCGAGCCGCGAGCATATGATCTCGAGAGTCGAATAAATGTGCTCGCAGGATCAGGACATCGTGAGAACATCGAGCCGTGAATAGCTGATCTCCGCTATTTTGACTATAACAGCACTATACCTTGAGAATGGACCAAAGGAGACTCATAGGCCTGATGCTGTGATGCATCACGACGTGAAATGTCCTCATGATCCGGACCGTTGATCTGATGGCCCTTCCGTGGATGAGTACGACCGTTCTATCTTAGGACATTTATAGGGCACCCAACATCTACTATGAGGTGCATGGATCAACGGTCTGGATAGTAAACCATGGGCCCACCTGAGGAACGCTAAACTCTCCACCATAGATAAGGCTTCTTTGGGAAGTAGTGAGAATTCTATTGCACTAGGGATTGTATGGAAAATGTAGACCACATGAAATTGGATTCCTTGTCCCACTTTTTCGAGCCCAAATAGGATTTGGGATTTGGGACAAAAAAAAAAAAAAAAAAAGGCCCACTATCCCGAATTGATATGTTGAGCGAGATCACATCCCATCCATCCATTCAGATGTTTTTATCACCACAAAATAATTCTACGATTTTGGAAAGGCTAAAATAAGTTTTTCTTGCTCCATCCTTTCTAGGCTTTGCACTGTAGGCTTGCGTACTCCATTCTGAGTAGTGGGGCCTATGGTCCAGTAATCCATACCATTGGCTTGCTGTTTACTGCTGGTGCAGGACTATGCCCATAGATTTTCTCCCTCCATGGCATACAAATAAATGTTTAGGGGCTGTTTGAGGCATGGTATTAGATGAAATTAGGTGGGATGGAATTGCATTTGGTTCCATACAAATTCTATATGCTATTTGGGGAGGATAGGAGGCGTGGGATTAGGTGGGATGGAATTGCACTTGATCCCATGTGGGATTTCCGTGGGATTTCAAAATCCCACACATGTGGGCCCTACATTGATGCATGTCCGTCCATCCATATAAGTCCTTTATACATGACACTATGGTTAGATACATGTTCAAGTGACGAACATCTGTTGTGAATTTGGTCTATTGATTGCAATTCCATGGTCCACCAAACGGGATTTTGCTTAATCCAATGGTTTTCCCATGGTAAGTATTTGATCCCAAACGTGGGATTGGATATGAAAATACCATGGGATTAACAGATGTAATCCCACCTAATACCATTCCATCCCTTCTGATACTACTCACCAAACACTAATTAGGCCCGTTTGATTACCACCCAATAAGTAACTTTTTTTTAACTAGTCTATCTCCTTGTTTCAGTCGTAGGCAGACTCCGTTTCAACACTGAAATCATGAGACCGAGTGCCCATTTGGTGTGAGTGTGTGAAAAAAAAAATGTAACTAATTTATAAACTAAGTTAGTTGGATACACACCATTGCAAAAATATATGATAAAAGTTATCTCCATAAGTTTGTGTTTGCTTTTTCAATTTTAACTTTTCTAATTCTCTCTCTAATAGATGGTTCATATCAAAGGAGGCCCCACATGATGGGCGGTCCACATCAAAGGAGCGGCCCACACCATGGATATTCCACATCAAAGGTGGCCCCACATTATGGATAACCCACAGCAATGTGAGCCCACTTAATTGATTGTCCACATCAAAGGCAAGACCCAACTGATGAATGCCCCACATCCAAAGCAGGCCTTGCATGATGATGACCCACATTAAAGGTGGGGCCCACAAGATGGTTGGTAATATCAAAGGTGGGCTCCACATGAAGGGTGGTGGATATTGAAGGTAGCCCCACACGATGGACAATAACATTGAAGGTGGGGCTCACATGAAGGATGACCCACATCAAGGTGGGCCCCACATAGTGGACGGTCCACATCAAAGGTCAATTCCTAATGATGAATGGGCCATATCCAAGGTAGGCCCCGCATGATGGATGGACCACATCAAAGGTCAATTCCTAATGATGAATGGGCCATATCCAAGGTAGGCCCTGCATGATGGATGGACCACATCAAAGGTTGGGCCCACATGATGGACGGTCTACATCAAAAGTGGGCTCCACATGATGGGTGGTGGACAATAAATGTGGGCCCTACATGATGGAAAATTTATTTTGATGGTGGGCCCCACATGATGTATCACCCACAACAAGGTGGGCCCCACATAATGGAAGGTCCACATTAAAGGTGTCAATGATGAATGACCCATATCTAATGTGGGCCTTGCATGATAGAGGTCCAAAGGTGGGGCTCACATGATGAACGATCCACATCGTAGGTTGGTTCCACATGATGGGGGGTGGATATTAAAGGTGAGCCCCACATGATAGATGACCCATATCAAGGTCAGTCCCTAATGATGATGACCCACATCCAAAGCGGGCCCACTTGATGAACGACCCACTTCAAAGTTGGGCCCGACATGATGGATGGTCCACATTAAAGGTGGGCCCACATGATGGACAAACTACATCTAAGGTATCCCGGCATGATAGATAGCCCAAATCAAAGGTGGACCTCGCAAGGTGGATGGTTCACAGTTCACATTGAAGATAGGGCCAATGTGGGCTAACAATAATGAATAGTACACATCAAAGGTTAGGCCCACATGATAGACGGTTGATGCAGGGAACGGTGCGATGAGGAAGATCACCATTTCTTTAAGTAATTAAAATCTTGAATTCACAAGGTAGTTTCTTGAATCCACAAGAAAAAAGAGATAAAACTCAAAAAAAATTATTGAATAATGTCAAATGTATATTTTTCTCAATTACACCATTAATAAAGAAAAAATAAACCAAAATTTATAATTACTAAAAATAACAAAGTCTTAATTTTAATAAAAGTTATCCACAATAGTAAAACTCATCTAAAGCCTAATTTACCAAAAATAGAAAATCTAGATAAGCCTTATTAGAAAGTCCCAGCATGATTACAAGTAATTTCTAATTAAAAAGATGGAAATCTAAAACTCTAAAATAAGAAAATACGACAAAAATTAGAATAACTAAAAATAATAATTTTTTATCTAAAATTCTATTTTTGAGCTAGAAGCATGTATTTTCTCACAAAGCGGATAAAAACAACTCATTATGTGGGTCAGTTGGCTCGAATGGCCTGTTCTAGTCAAAATTCATAGGTCGTGCATCTAGTAACGATACTTGGATCAAAAGTTATGGTTGATTTACGATTCACACTTTAAATGACAATTTCTCTCCATCTAGATTGAATTTCTTCGAAGCGGACAAGCTTAGGTCCCAATTACGTCATGCCCTAAGTAGGAATGGGCTTAGATCTGACATATTACTTCCTCTTTTATTTGACCTTCCTTTGGTCTAGCCATGCTAGGAATATATTTATGCCACATCCTATATTAACAGTGGATACTAATTATGGATGAAACAAACTCTTTTTTTAAAAGGACAATATCATTCACAATCAAAGTGGGGGCTACACAGGTTGGAGATGGTTTTAGGTAGCCCACCCCCAAACAAAAATAGGGAGGGGCCACCTATCGTTTGCAAGAACTAAAAAAAAAAACACACCAAAGGACTATCATTTCACATAGTCTAGCCCCGCTCGATTTAATACTAAAGCCCCGCGAACTTCACGCGGGAGAGCCGCCTTGTCAGAAAACAAAGAGTTCACCTACAAGATACTCCCAATCATCGCCAACGCATCAAGTACACTATTAACTTCTCTAAGCATATAACAAATTCTAACCTCCGCCTCTCCTTCCAAGTGGCAAGTTCGGACCCACCAATACCAGAGACACCATGTTGGAGGGTTGTCTTGATTTAGCAAATCAACAACCACCTTAGAATCACTCTCAAAGACGATTCTAGGGAAACCTTGGGTAATGCCGAAAGTGAGATCTTCTACAAGCGCTCGCGCTTCCCCGTTGACGTTGGAGCCTAGCCCATAACCCTAAGCAAAAGCATATATGAAAGCCCCATTATTGTCCCTGTAAATGCCTCCCGTCCCCGACATCCTTGGGTTACCCCGAGAAGATCCGTCAACATTAATTTTCACCCATCCTCTGCCAGGCTTCTCCCATTTTCCTAATATCATCGGCTTATAAGGCTTGGGTCTCGAGGGGATTATGCTTAAAACTTCCAGCCTTCTAGCGAGAGCATTCTCCTTATGTGAAGGAAGATTGGGGCCGATGCGTCTTATCCATCTCTGCACTCTATTGATGGTTCTACCAACGTTTGGGGTGGTATCTTCAAAACAGGTTGCATTTCTTTCCATCTAGATCTCCCAATAAACAAAGGTAAGGATTAAACCAATCAGCGACAAACCAACGTCTTTATTAGAAGCAAGAGCCTACTATTGAGAGGCCCTGTCGAATGCTGACTGACCCTCCATATAGGCAACATCGAAGGAGTAGCTGAAAATTTTTCAAACAAGTGATGCCAACTCACCGGAGGCAAAGACATGGTCTAACGTTTCTGGGCTAGGGGTGTTGCCTATCTAACAACAACTGCAACGTGATGCCAACTAAATCCCTTTGGCTTGAATTCTGTCGTCCATCAGGACAACTCAATGGATGATCTTCTAAGTAAACATTGCCAATTTAGGGGGCATTTTACCATGCCACACCCAATTCGCCCAACCTCTCCTCAAGCAAGCCAACCGACAAATATTCCACGCTGAGCTCACCGTGCACTTACCTGACTCTTGATTTATCTAAATGCACTTGTCATCATAGGCTGATGTGAAAAACTCTTCTCTATTAATATACTCCATTGCCTACACTAGGATAAAAGGAAGAGTAGTCAATTTAGGGAGAATACCATTCGGGCCTAGGACTTCCTGCACCGAAACCGCCCTCAGCCGGACAGGGATCGTGGAGGAGCGGAGGTCGTTGAGAGGGCCTAAACTTGTCTAGTTAGCTGTCCACACATTGCAATCTCCAT
This sequence comes from Liriodendron chinense, assembly GCA_003013855.2. Taxonomy (NCBI): domain Eukaryota; kingdom Viridiplantae; phylum Streptophyta; class Magnoliopsida; order Magnoliales; family Magnoliaceae; genus Liriodendron; species Liriodendron chinense. The sequence continues at coordinate 2,711,689 of ML058403.1, forward strand.
TCCCCACCAGGACACACACATGGTCATCGAGAAGAGGAAATATATGAGTGATCTGCCTCAACAACGGAGAAGTAGAAAAGCAGGATTGACGCTGAGGTGAGACATCACCCTCCCCTTGGTATTTTCTTACCACGTGCTTCACCCACAGACTTCTATCCTTCGTGTACTTCACTACTCACGCTAGCTTCAACCTGAGACTCTGCTGAACCTCCTTGAGCTTCTTAATACTGAGACCACCTTCCGATTTTGGGGTGGAGATCTTGTTCCAGCTCACCCAATGGAATTTCTTTATGCCTTCCTTCCAACCCCCAAAAAAGTTGGAAAACTCCCTCTCCAAATCTTGGATGGTTTTCGCAGGGATGACAGTAGCTGCCATTGTATGAATAGGTGTGATGTTGGGAACCAAACATACTCTTTTACATTTTAGCTAATAAAGATATTGTTAATCAAACATACTTATCTACTAAATAAATAGAAACCAAGATAAGCTACTTGAGGTAGCTTATGTAAAGTTACTTACGATCCAATGCCTCATTAAGAAGAGAAATACAACAATGGTCTACATTCGACTGAAAAGGGTCCTAAGATGATGGTTTGGATCATCCAATTTGGGAGGGGTCTTGGGAATGCTCCATCTACAAAGATATGCAATAGATTAATGATGCAGATTACTGAATTAATTAGAATCTCATAGTTCCTCCTTTCATGAAGAATATAAAAGTACCTAGTAAGAATGCTTTTAATTAGAAAAATGAGCGAGCCATTTAGGACCCAAACAAACGCTCATGAATGTAAACTATGTTAGTATTGGTGACTCAAATCTATGTTGGACAAGGCCGTCGGGCGAACGACTGAGTGGTCAGGCACCCGACCTAATGACAGACCGTGTACGTAGTTTTACACGATTTTGCGTAAAATGTTTTTAATTTGGGTTTTGTTCTATTTAAAGGGGATGTAACCGAGTTTAGGTTGTATCCTAAGGTATCCAAGGTTTCCCAACTGTACTAGGGAGAGGGGAGAGTGTTTTGTGAGAAAGAGAGCTTGGGTTTTCTCTCAGGTTTCCTTGCTTGTGGGCTGTTCATCTCTATAATCTTCTGATATTCATAGTGGATCACTTTGTGTCGTGCTTTTTTATCCGTTGAGGGGTTTTTCTACATAAAATTGGATTGTCTGTGTGTAGTTGATTGCATGTAGGTGTGATTGCATTGTGTTGCTTCTTTGATCGCATATTCTGTTGTGTGTGTTCGGCTTGCTTCGGCTGCCGATTTTCCCAACAAAATAGAGATTTTCAAAGCCCACACACTGTGTACAAGTCTGCTAATGCACACACCACTACATATGCCCCCATGGCGGACAGGTGAAAAATCTGAGTCATCCATCAGGTTGACCACACTATCTTGATATTACTGCCCAAAAATAAAGGTGATACACTAATTACTTGCTTAATAATACTAGCAATAAGTCTACCAGTTAGAAAAATTCAATCGTTTTTCACATCTGTACATTTGTTTAGTAAAATGTGGCCCACTGACTAGTGGACCAACCTGATTATTGGGCAGGGAATCTATATAGTGGTACCCTCTGGATGGATAGCTTGGATACTTCAAACCCATCCGCTATACTTTTATATGTGGTAGCATGTGCATTAGCTAACTTGTATTCACCTGTGGGCTTGGGAAAGCTCCATAAAGTAATCTAGTCTAGGCCTTCCTATTTTTCTATTTTCTTAGTCTTATACTAGGGTCATAAGGTGTACATTTAATAAAATTACCCGTGCTTGCCTTCCTTTCATAAAATTCTCCTTTTTCTTACACACGCACCCACCCATACGTACACCCCACACATGCACCTTGCTTAGCACTCAAACCTATGACTTTAATGTTGAACGCAGTGTGTCTACCACTGAGCCATGCATTGAGACCCAAATCCTCCTTTCAGCATACAAAATGATAGACTAATATGGTACACTTTTTATTTCTCGTATGTGATATTGGAAAGGAAGACTCAGATTTTCCTCTTCCAAGTTCTATCTATGTTTTTTTTTTCCTCCATGAAAACGATCCGAGAAATATCCTTCATAAAAAACTATTAGTTATTTAGAATGGTTGTTGTTGCCAGAGATTATGGAAGAAATATGTCTTAAAGGCTCTGTCAAGACGGGGAAAAGCCTTCAAATTAATGATTGAAATATAACGAAATTTGTATGGTATGCAAATATCAACGGTTGATGACTCAGATTTCTTCACATTAATTTCAATGTAGGTTTGGTGAGGCATGACTAGACATGGCTATTGATGAACTTTGGAAGCATGCTTCCAACGTTCATCAATGTTTAGTTAGGTTCATTAACTAAATATACCATGTGTAAATCAAGAGGAATTTTTAAGTTCTTGAATCATCATAGATAATTTTTTTAATGCATTTGTCTTGCGAGGGTGGGACCTACTTTTCAGTGATCTAAATTGTTGATGTGTTTGGATGGAGATTGTACCAAAATTTTCTTCATCAGATTATTTCCTTACATTTGAGCTATGATTGTTTTCTAATTGCATCCTTAGGCTATTGATTGAAGGGTTAGAATTAGACTCAAATTGGAAATTACTCAAGGTTAAAGGAATTCCTGATAATCCTGCTGTAGACCAGTAAAAATATGATTGCATGTTGATGGGCCTGCAAATCATGATGAAGACTTTTGCCAATGGAAAGATAATCTTTCCATTTTCATGCAAACCCACCACGTAACTTGCGTATGCGATGCATTTTTATTGATCCATGTCAGGGGTTAACCCTAGGTTATAGACAATTAGTGTACGTTAGAGTTGTCTAAATTTTCAATCTCTTTACTCATCACTAATTCTTCGTGTGTCCCTTCAAATCAGTGGTGTGGATCGAATAAGAAACTATATTCATTCTTGTGAAATGGACCTTACATTCCTTTCCTTGTAAATCAAATATGAGGAAATATAGTACTTGCTGCAAGCTCATAAACTTTTTATGATCGTGTCCAACTTTCTGCAATGAAATCACTGAAATGGTAGGACCTTGGTGGATAAAAAATATATAAAAATAATCCATTCGGTAATCCTAATAATCCATGTTAGCTCTTAGCGAGTGTGGACCATTGTCAATAATTGCCCATTCATTTTCATTGGATGGCTAGGTTTATATGAAGTAGGATATTAATCAAGGTTTTAAGACTTAGACGAGTTTGAAGCAACTTGTCTAATTCAACTCAGGCTCAGTTGACCCAATCTGGTTCAATTCCATGAGCCACCCCTGACAAAAGCAAGTTAGGCCTAGTCAGCCCTGACTCGGTTGAGCCCGACTCAACTCAAGACCAAACTGGTCAGTCTAAATTGCTAACTTTTTTTTAACCATGATATTAATAGTGACCAGACTTGGGGAGGATGTCATGTACTTGCGATGAGGATATGGTTGCTGTGGGGATAGATAGAGGAAATGATGAAACTTTTTATAAACCTTCTATTTGGTAATTCTTGCTCAAAATGTGGTATTTTATGTTAGCATTTCGCTAAAAGTAGGCCACTCATGGCATCATTGTTTGTATCAATTACTTGAGCATTCAGTAGGACCTACACAAACGTGGTCATATAAATAAATTATAGGATTTTGGTGTATTATATTTCTTATGAGTGGAGATCAGTAATAAGGAAGCAAAGACTCTTTTATCTCTACTGAAGTGAGGTGCCACCCAGGTCCATAGCTCAAGTGGCAGACTGAGAGAAGATAGCCTTGTATCAACACTTAGGTCATGGTATCGATTCCCATAGTGGGGGTTGCTAACACCCTGATGTGACTAACAGGGTGGTGGGTGTACTAACAGTGTACTGACAATTGGGGTGTATGAGCTAACCCATAAAAAATAAAAAAAAAAAAAAAGTATATTTTGTTTCACTTTCATCATGATTGTTGGGAATAATGACATTCGAGCCAACTACCAGATGATCTAACCATTAATGGTAGATCATATAGGTATATTTTGTTTCCCTTTCATCATGATTGCTGGGAATAATGATATTAGAGCCCAATTACCAGATGGTTTATATCATTCAATAGATCTTTTGAGCCATTTAACACCCACGTTACGAGAACTAGATGGACGGTCCAGATTAATAAATCTTGGGCATGTGTTGTATTAAATGATCATATTCTAATAATTTGCGACTCACCTACCCATTCAATGCACCTGAAAATTCAAACAAGGCCCTTTCACATGATGATGCTTCATGCGGATGGTCTGGATCCGACATATGCTTGATGCATTCGTAAGCAGCGGGAGCCGATAAATCACCACCATGAAGAATGGACCATGACCCACAATCTCTAGATTTCTTCTATTTGAGCTTGCTTTGCACCTAATAGCAGGATCCTATGTTAGTTTTGCATCATTTAAAAAAGGGATTTTTATGGCAAAATTCCTCACTGAATTGGATTTTATGCTATAATTGAATTTGGATGTTTTGAGTGGCATATATTATCTTTTATGGATCGGCCCACTTTATGATTGGATCCTCTATATTTTTTGTTCATCTACTAATAATGTTGCTTTGCATTGTTGACAGGTTGGATGTTAGACGTGTAACACAAATGGCCCACAATTCTCAATGCGTTTTAAAGAAAATATAAACAAGGGCAGCTTAAATTCACCTCTAAAATAAGCACTCGGAAAATCTCATTTTGGGAGGTATTTGTGGCGCAGGCGTAGATGTGGTAAGATTGAGCATCATCTCTCTCACAAGATAACTACTCCGAATTCACAGAGTTACTAGGACTCTTTAACCAATCTTCCTCAAATCCATAAGAGGATATCTTGAATCCACAAGACTTCTCTCGAATCCACGAGAAGAAAGTGGTAAAAAACCAAGCTTTTGATTACTAAAAGAAGAATGAATTAATTATAATGAGTTTAAACAGCTATAAATAAAGAAAACTAATCCTAAAAACCCTAAAATCGTATTAGAAAAGAATCCTATTAAAAAGGGGAAACAAATAAGAAAAATTCGCACAATAAATCGCTCAAGTTTGGACGCCCAAAGTGGCGAGGTCAGGCCACCGAAGTCCCTCAAAAATGTCAAAAGAGTTTGATGGAAATTCGGTGGAATTTCAGGCACCCGAAGTAATGTCGTTGGGCCATAGACATTAACGACGGCCCAAATCCATTGGGAATCCTCCTGAAAGCCATCGGGAATATGAAAAATGTTGAATTTTGGCTAACTCCTCCAGATTTCTGATCCAGTTTGGTCGATTGGTTGAACACCCTAGTTAGGAGGTTCTTCTCCCTACATTAAATGTTAACCATAGATTTTCTTGATCTTCTTCCGGTCCATCTCCATCAAGAACGTCGTTGATCTTCGCCTACAATTAGGAGGTTATCTCCCTACATTAGACCCCTCCACTTCAAAATAACTTTCCCTCGAGTTATGCTTTGAAATCGGGTCATGATGCTTGCTCAACGTTGGATGCCTTCGCTTAATTGTCTTCTTCTTGCACGTTAGAGGAGGATCAAACACAATGACCATGATTCCTGGTATTCCTGGCATCACATTGTCAATGAAATACAGAGGATCCACATCCATCACTTGCTCGATCAAGGTCCGGTCATCCCTGTCTTGACTACAATGTTTTCAATCATCGGCGGCATGCAAAGTTCGTCAGTGGGATCTGAACTTGGAGCATCACTCAAGTTTTCATTCACTTATGGTAGCACCAGATCTGTAGTAGAAGTCTGATCCACCACCCATTCGTTCTTCTCAATTGATACGCCCTGTACGGGTGGAGGAAACATCTCAGCGACAAGACATGTTGGTTCTTCTTGAGGCCCATCATCTGCATCCAACACATCCTGTTTAGATACTTAGGCAAAGTCCCGCACGTTTGTAGAAAACCGCCCCTCCACTTTAAAAGTTTCAGGTGGGCTTTTTTATTTCGCAGGGGCAACATATGCGTTGTTGACGGGGCTATAGATATGTTGTGACACCGTCTCAACCAAATTTTATTCGTCGTATCCAAATCTAGCTAGCAGTCGTCGCTTCATCCACAACCACGAGCATATTGGTGGTTTCATCTCTTGTTTCCGGAAGTACTGAGCGTGTATCCACCAATCCCAACTGTCATCCGTGAAATGGCAAGTTGCGATTATAACTTTTCTCTCTTAAGGAACTTGCATGTAGTAGAAGCGGTACTCAACTTTTGAAAGCATTCGTCGATACGATCCCGACCATTGGAGTCAGGAAGAACTATCGTCCGTCTGGAGGATCGATTGATCTTATCCATTTGAGCGTAAGATCAAGCAGATTCGGAATTAGGATTCCACTACGAATAAAAAATCGAACTAATTTCTTATTGATATGGTCGATTTTACCAAAAACTCTTGCATGGCTTGATTTACCTCCCGTTATACCTGATTACGAGGCGGAATCGGTGCATCCACAAAATGGTCGAGGGAAGCCTGCAACCCTTGCACCGTCTTCCGTCTCTCTTAGTGGAAATCTTTCATTCTTTCGATGGATAATAAACCCCTGGATTACCTTCTACAGGATTTTTGTCCTTGCCGTTGCAAAGAGAAATCGGCTCGAGGGGGTTCCTCGCTCAGATACCAACTTGGCGCAGGTGTAGACGTGGTGAGATCGAGCACCGTCTTTCTCATAAGATACCTACTTCGAATCCACGGAACTTCTGGGACTCCTTAATCATTCTTCCTCAAAACTATGAAGAGATATCTCAAATCCACGAGAAGAAAGTGGTAAAAAACAACCTTTTGATTACTAAAAGATGAATGAATTAATTACAATGAGTTTAAATGATTATAAATAGAGAAAGCTAACCCTAGAAACCCTAAAATTGTATTAGAAAAGAATCTCATTTGAAAAAGGAAATAAATAAGCAAACTCCATGTAAATTCACGCAATAGATTGCGCAAGTTCAGGTGCACAAAGTAGTGAGGTCAGGTGCCAAAAGTCCCTCAAAAACATCAAGAGAGTTTGGTGAAAATTTGGAGGAATTTCAAGTGCTCGAATTAATGTCGTCGGGTGATCGACATTAACAATGGCCTAGGTCTGTTGAGAATCCTCTTGAAAGCTGTCAGGAATTTGAAATTTGCTGAATTTTGGCTAACTCCAGATTTCTGATCCAGTTTGCCCAGTCGACCAGGGTGTTAATCCGACCGAAATATGATGTCGACCATCGATTTTCTTAATATTCTTCCAGTTCATCTTCACCAGGAACGTCGTCAATCCTCGCCCACGATCAGGAGGTTCTCTCCCTACATCAATTTTGTTATAAAATCCAATTGTTGTATGGCAAGCAAGCCAATCTAAAGCGCCCAAATCATTACTCAATTGTAGATAGTTGGCCACTTAATTTAAATCATACAAGTGGCATAGCTGTACAAAAATCAGATCACCCAAATTGCCTAATCAATTGTGGATAGTGGGTGTTTACACCCATTTTCGATGCCTTGACGTGAATCAATATGAAGATGTCACATGGAGACACTACTTGTTTGGCACAGTCAGAATTGTACTCCCACTCAAAAAAGATCTAAGTTTGATCTTCCTTTGGTGCTATGCATTCTATCATTATTGCAACGGTATAAACTCTTATCTGGTCTTTTAAGGGGATGAACCATCGCATGCCATGTGGCCACGATTAACGTGTCCATTAGATGAGGGATGTGTTTGGCACAACAATGAAAAACTTGTGGGGCGAGCGTATCATATCGCACAACTGGATTTGATCACATCCGCAAGAACGTCTATTATGGTCTTTCTAAAAATGGAGATTTCCCCAAAAACCTTTAGAGAAAAAGTAGCTATCAAGAAGATCTTGAAGACCGAAAGGTAAAATTGGCATATGAACCAACTTTGATACAGTCCTAGACCCGAATCAAGGACAGGTGAACCTATATCGGCTCCCATTCTACACAATGATCCAAATTATAGATCGGTGTCAAGGGTCAAATCTTTCCAACACTCAAAGACATCACCATTTAAGATGGTTAAATGAAGGAGGTAGTATAATCCAGATTGTCTAATACCTTGAAGTTGACAAGTTAGACAATCAAGAGACATTGAATGGTCTTGTTGGATAAAGATTAACTCTTGAGTTTTTTGGACCTTGGTCTATTTGTCTTCCTAGGCCAGATCTTCAGTGGACGACAAAGATCTCCATATAGGATTAGCTACGGAAGAAGAACCAAGAAGCAAGCGAGCCAATGACTATTTCTTTCCAAAGCAAATCCTAGTTTGTTAAAGAAAAGGTTGTGTATCCGAATTTAAAGCTCGCACAAAGAATCCCGAAAGACCCAAAAGCCCAGCAAGGAGCTTTCATCCCCTCGAAAAAGCTATAAAAGGAACACCTGAAGAAGAGTTCAAGGCCCTATGCCAAACATATCTTCTATCTACATGTTTATTTTACTTTCATGCCTATTTTACTTTTCTTAGCCTAGTTTACCACTGCCCAGTAGCTCCCATTGTAATAAGCTTATCTTAGGAGTAGATTAAATATCTACAACCTTAAGTTGCCAGATCTCCATGTTCATTTGAGTTTTGATTCAGTTGTTTATACCCCAGTTATATCCTGTTGACCATTTGCCTCGATCATCTGTTTCGATAGACGCATTAGGTATTTATCTTATTTCTCTCTTTAATAAGAGTGTAAAACACGCTTATTGTAACATGGTCAATATGTTAATAAGATTGATCATGTTTATGCTAGCCTTTATTATGTTATGTGTAAAATATTTACTTTGATTGAAGAAAATCACAGTTAAAGCACTAATAAAATAGAAATTCCTTGAACCAATTGATTTCATATTCACTAATACAGGGAAAAATGGACTCATTCGTGAGGGCAAAACCCTTCCTCTGCAAAATTACCTAGGATGGAGTGGATAAATAAGTCAATCATTGATCAAGAGCACTCTTATCATATTCAGTATCTAATCTGCCCACCTCAACTCAAGGTACGGACTAGTTTAGTCAATACCCTTGAGTCACGCAGCATCTGTAGGCTAAGTACTTACTTTCAACCATGCACATGGCAAAGTTGTACGGCAATCCAGACCGTCAAAATTGTTCTCTCTGAATGCTGTGCCTCTTGGTTCCAACCATTCACATGGAGCAGATGTACGGTAATCCAGACCGTCCAAAATAGCTGACTCAACTATGGATAGTGAGCCGCATGTTTTCAACCTTGCATGTACCATGGTGGAAGAAAAACGAAAAACGGATCTATTGATGGCCGCAAGAAGTAGAAAGTAACATGATCCACTTTGACTGGTTTATCACACAATGGTGGTCCATCCTTTTCAAACCCCATGTGGATTCGTTCTCCTATTTCCACTGATCAATCACACACCTTTCACCGACGTGTTTTCTCCAATCGTGATTGAGAAAGACATGGACACCGAGACTATCGGGAGTGGATTAGGTGCGGCCCCCGCCTCACCCAACACAGTGCGGCTCTTACCGTGGGACCCATCCTGATGTATATATTCTAAATCCACGCCGTCCATTCGTGTTTCCAAATTATTTTAGGGCATGATCCCAAAACTGAAGAAGATCTAATTCTCAGGTGGACCATAACATAGGAAAAGGTGATGATTGGCCATTAATGGGCCACAGAAGTTTTGGATCAAGCTGATATTTTTATTTTCCCTTCATTCAGGTTTATGTGACCTTATCAACAGGTTATATGGCAAATAAACATTACGGTGGGGAGCGGATTAGGTGAGACCCCGGCCCCTTACCGTGGGGCTACGGTGGGGCCCACCTTGATGTATGTATTATGTATCCACTCCGTCCATCCACTTTTCCAGATCATTTTAGGGGATTATACCAGAAAGGAAGCAGATCCAATCATCAGGTGGACCATAACATAAGAAACAGTGGTGATTGACCATCCTACCATTAAAAACTTATTACGACGTACCTTCATGTTTCCATAGTGTTTATTTACCATCCAATCTGTTGATAAGGTCACATGATCAGGAATTAAGGGAAAAAAACAAATGTCAGCTTCATCCAAAACTTTTGTGGGCCATTAATGGTCAATAATCACTATTTCCTATTTTAAAAAACAAATGTCAGCTTCATCCAAAACTTTTGTGGGCCATTAATGGTCAATAATCACTATTTCCTATTTTATGGTCCACCTGATGATTGGATCTGCTTCCTTTCTGGTATAATCCCCTAAAATGATCTGAAAAAATAGATGGACGGCGTGGATACATAATACATACATCAAGGTGGGCCCCCACAGTAACCCACGGTAAGGGCCGCACCGTCTTGGGTGAGGCCGGGGTCTCACCTAATCCGCTCTCATTACGGTGGTCCCTAGGAAATTTTGAATGGTAGGACATTCATTCACCACTGTTTCCTGTAACATGTCCTCCTGTGATTTGGATCCTCTTCATTTTTGGGATCATCCCTCAAAATGATCTGGGAAAACAGATGGACGGCATGGATATAGAATACATACATCAAGGTGGGCCCTACGGTAAGGGTCGCACCTAACCACTCCGGGGACTACCCATTCGCATGCTCACCACCACTGTACACGTGGCATAGATACACGTGACTCAATCTGGGCCTCACAAGAGATGGGACGTATGCATGAAATCTGATGGATTAGAAACTACTAAGCTCTGATTAGCAGACATCTTATTGTTGAATTTGGATCGTTGTTCACCGCCCATTTGGCGATCATCAATTGGACAGTTAGAATCATCCCTTAAGAGTGATTATTTGGTTAAGATGGGTCCACCACGGTCCTCATGATTCGGACGGTTCATATTGAGGTACATGCATCCAGCTGGTACAGTACACTCGAATTTTCACGGGATATACTGAGGTACATGCATCCAGCTGGTACAGTACACTTGAGTTTTCACGGGATACATTGAGGTACATGGGGTTTTCGGTCAAAATACACTGCGGTCCGTGAAATGACAAAATTAGCCTGTGTCCTCAATCTCATTAATTGTCGCCCGTGCCCTTTCTTCGGACCATTTTGCTTCTATTCAAGGAGAGACATTTGGCACTCCGATGAGACACGTGCCACTTTAATAATACACATGGCTCTTCAATGAGACACATGGCACTCTGATGATACACATTGCTTTCCTATGAGATGCATGGCTATCCCATGAGATAGTCTCATGGCACTCTGATGAGACACATGGCTCTCCGATGAGGGATTCTCATGGATCGCTAATGAGAGATGTGGCTCTCCGATGAGACACTCCCATGGCTCTCCGATGAGACACATGGCTTGTCGACCTGAAGTCATGGTTCGCTGATGAGACGAATGGCCCTTTAAATTTTGAGAAACTTGTTGATGTACATGGTTAGGAGTAAAATGGTCTGAAGAAAATCTAAAAAGGTATTGGGGGGCTGCAATTATTGAGATTGAGGGCAGGGGCTATTTTCATCATTTTACAAAAACTTAGTGCTATTTTGACCAAAACCCAGGTACATGCATCCATCTTGGTACAGTACACTGGAGTTTTCACTGGATAGTAGTTGATAAAGTCCTGATTTATGATGTCATAAAAGAATTTTTCCCAAACCAAAATGCCCCTATACCCAACAATCTTCTCATACAGCTACAACAAAATGCGAAAGCGAGAGGGCCTTTTGAGAATAGAGGTGTAGGCCCACTAAATCAATGATTGGGCCATCTCTCGGCTGATCTAATCCGTTCACTTCAATCAAACAGTCGTGAACACACAGTAGAGTTATTTTAAAAAAATGAAGCTTTTGTGGCCTACACCTGCATTAACGCTATTAGTTAATTCTGCAATGTTTCCTTTGGTGTGGTCCATCCGTGATGAGTTTTACTCTCAAACTTAGGCAGATGGCATGAAATTAAAACCCCATTCATGTGGACGGCTTGGATTTGTTCCAAGACCATCTAGTGGGCACTACATAAGATGTGGAATGGGTTCAATAAATGGGTCCCTTGCACGGGAAAGGCCATTTGACTGTTAGGACCGTTGCCACCTCCATAAGACCCACTCCGACAAACTTTGAGCATCCATCTGGCATCATTCCCTCCATTCCAATGAGCTTCCGAGTGTTTTTTTTATAAGATTTTTGGCCACAATCTCTAACGTAGAAACTATGACGACCAAAAGTGGGATTAGGTTAGGACAATAGTGACTTTTTTTTATGGATATCAATGATGAGAGTTTGTGAAAGGGAGGAAGGAGTGGTGGTTCTATCAATGATGAGAGTTTGTGAAAGGGAGGAAGGAGTGGTGGTTCCCTTTATATATATATATATATATATATATATATATATATATATATATATATATATATATATATATATATATATATATATATATATATATATATATATTAGTTTTATGGGTATGAAAGGTGAGAGCTTGTAAATGGGATAAATTTTGTAATGAAAGAATGTTGTAATGGGTGAATTTCAAAATAAAAGAATGTGTTATGGATGAATGTGATGAATGTTAAAATGGATGAACAGTTATAACTATTATAATCCCATGTGGATTGTAGATCCTCTAAAAATGGAACCACTTTCGAGCAGTCAAATGGTGTCCAAATGAAGTGATTCTAGAGCCATTTGAAAGTTCATAAAATTACCTTTCCAACAAGTACAATATCGCCCAAATCAGACATGTAACGAGGGAGTTATGACTATTTTCGTCGGATTTATTAATAATGGTAAGTATTGACGAACGATAATGACTTTGGGCCCACTTTTGGCCAATGAAATAGTATCTAAATGAGGTGATTCTAAAGTCATCTGAAAGTTCATCAAATTACCTTTCTAACAAGTAAAAGATCACCCAAATCAAACATGTAACTAGGAAATTATAACTGTTTTCGTTGATAGACACTGACTGTCACCGATACTCATTGACTGTCGTCGATCGCTGATGCTTACTGACCGTCACTGATAGAGCATTGATGATGATCAGTGTCTATTGGAGAAAACAATCATAACTCCCTTGTTACATGTCTAATTTGGGTGATCTTATACTTGTTGGAAATGTAATTTGATTAATTTTCAGATGCCTTTGGAATCACCTCATTTGGACACCATTTGATTGCCCAAAAGTAGCCTAAAGTCACCGTCATTTATCGATACTCATCATCGTTCGCATATCCGACAAAAATGATCATTACTCCCTCGTTATATGTCTAATTTAGGTGGTCTTATACTTGTTGGAAAGGTAATTTGATGAAATTTCAAATGGCTTTGGAATCACCTCATGTGGACACCATTTGACTGTAAAAAAAGGACCCATTTTAATGGGATCTGCAACCCACATGGAGTTATGACAGTTATAAACGTTCATCCATTTCAACATTCTTCCACTATAACATTTATCTGTTACAACATTCATCCATTTCAATATTCATCACATTCATCCATTACAACATTCTTTCATTTTAAAATTCATCCATTACAACATTCTTTTATTACAAAATTCATCTCCTTCACAAGTTCTCACCTTTCATACCCATAAAACTATAAAAAAAAAAAAAAAAAAAAAAAAAAAAAAAAATTTAAAAAGAGAACCACCACATCCTCCTCCTCTTCCCTTTCATGAAATCTTATCATTGATACCCACCAACAAAAAAATAAAAGCCACTATTATTTTGACCTAAACCCACCTATGGCCGTTAAAGATTGTGGTTGGAAATCTTTAAAAAAAAAAAACACTCAAAAGCTCGATGGAATTGAGGTAATGACGCCGAAAGCTCGTCAGAGTAGGTCCCACAGAGGTGGCAACGGTCCTAACGTCCAAATTGACTTTTCCACGTAAGGGACCCATCTATTGAACCCATCTCACATCTTATGTGGGGCCCACTGGATAGTCTTGGAGCAAATCCAAGTCGTCCACATGAATGAGATTTTAATTTCATGTCATTTGCCCAAGTTTGAGAGTGAAACTCATCACGAATGGACCACACCGGAGGAAATAATGCAAAATTAACTTATAGCATTAATGCATGTATGGGCCGCAGAAAACTCAATTTTTTTTTTGAAATGACCATAGTGTGGGTTCACGACTGTCCAATTAAAATGAATAGATCAGATCGGCCAAAGGGTGACCCCAATCATTGATGTAGTGGGCCTACACCCCCATTATCAAAAAGCCCATTTTCGGCTCCAAGGTGTCCTAGTAGTCTTATAGCTCTATCCCATTGGTAGTTGTAATTTCTCTTCCTATGACATTTATTGCGATTTATATAATTCTCATATGGGCTGATATTGCTTTTGAAACCCCTTGAGTGTTAGCCTTATATTTTTGGATTTAGTTACTTCCGTTTTGCTTTTGATCCGCTAGTTGAAATACATTACTTTGATTTATTTGTATAGGGAATGAATATACATCCAATTAAAGACACAGGTGGGAGCATTTCTCACGTGCGGTATTCCTAGATAAGCATTTGAACAAGTTAACACCCGGGAACTCAGGATCGGAGTCTCCGTACTCGGGTGTCAAATTTTGGAGCGTTACAAGATGGTATCAGAGCAGAGTATTGAGATAACCAGAACCTTGGAAATGAGAATTATACAAACCACAATGATCAGAAGTTAAGACGTTTAAGATTATTGTGTGGGACCTGAAAGGGGTACTCCTAAATCTAGGAAAATTTGGCATTGTAGGAAGCTTGTTGACGAAATGACGTAAATTCTAGGCTCTTTTGAGAACTCTTAGGATGGCCGTTTGGACTTAAAAACCTTTTTAGAATTTGTGGAAATTTAGTTATCCATCGAATTGAACGTTAAATCCTCTCAACACGTCCCTTAGAATTGCTCTCCTAAGGACTTACTATAATCGGGAACACGGAGTGGCAGAAGTACAGACGAGTGAAGTATTCGCGGTTTGATTCAAGTTCTAATCCTGGGTGGCTACCAAGTAACTTAATGCCCTGATCAAGCAAAAGATCTGAATTTACTAGGATTTAGAAAAAGATAGCGACTGCCCTACGTAGGCAAAAGACCGATGTATCCAACTTAGACCTATTATAACCTTCTTTCTGTGTTAGCCCAACCACTGACAACCGAAAATTTGTTACTTCACCCTTGTAAATTATTAAAGGTAACCGATAGGAGTGTAGGTCTAAGTAAAGTTCTTCTAGTGGGCACCAAATAGTTTGAAAGTTAGGTCCCAAATTATAACTCATTCCAACGTATGGATCGAAACATAAATTCTTAAGCATTGAGGATAGAAACATTTTAAGGGAGTTAGAACATTATGAGTCCAGTATAGTTAAATTGGTATATGCGTCCACCAAATCAGAGTAGTGCAACGGAAGCATGGTGGGCCCATAGCTCACAGTCCTAAGATCAAAACATAGGGTTAGATCACTTAGTAGAATTTGAGTTATCTTTGAAAAGTTAATAATAAACTCATCGAAAGGAAACAATTAGGATTCACGAACTAGACCAAGTCATATAAGTAGATTGGATCACTAAATATAGGCCCAATAATGGGTACGAGCTAAATCACTACAGGTAGGGTCAGCGTATTCACAAATTGGCTCGTTAAACCTAAACTTTGTAGAAGTCTTGGTCAATTTCGGGGGTGAAATTGCTTTTAAGGGGGGTAGATTGTAACATCCCGAATTTAATTTGTAAACTTAGGAATTGGATGTTTTGGTATAGAGGTTTAGGGAATCATGGGCTTGAGTGTTTCTAGTCCAATGAGTTAGTGAATCAAAGAGTTTTCCGACCAATCTGGCTGGCTCGTGTATAATACTATGCATCACTCGTAATCTAAAATGTTTGTTTTACCAGACTTTGGTGTTTTAACATAGTTTTGATTTATAAAAATTTATGAATGGTTGAGGTTTGTAAAATACCATATAATTAAAAGGCACTACTTTCAAAAAATGTCAAAAAGTCGCGATTTGTACTTGGAATAGAAAGTTAAAATTTTTATTATTGAGAATTTGATTTTCTAAGTATTTTTATTGAATTTAAATGGGGGTACTTCCTTATTTACATGAAATTACTTAAAAGTCAATGAAAACATAAAAATAAATATGACATTTACTTAAATGTTGTTGCATGTAAATAATCAAACACTGTCCAAGGAAGCCAATGGAACTGTGGACTTTAAAAAAAATGAGCTAAAAGAAAATTTCTGAACAGGCAGTTTCAGTGCACCGAACAAGGCTTTAGTGCATCGAAGGATACCTTGGGGTTAAGCCGACCATGCTAGATAATATCGAAGAAAGTTTTGAAACCAGGACTTTGGTGCACCGAAGACAGTCCAGAGAGCTTTGGTCCGAGTCGAAGATCTTCGGCGCATCGAGAAGCTCTAGTTAGTTTTTCACTAATTTTGAAAATTCATATCTTATTCGTTATAACTCCAATTGAGGTGATTTAAAAATCAGATTGAATCTTGAAGAGTCTAGTTTTATATAAAATATATATATAAAATAAATAAAATATTATAATTTAGTTTTGTGGACCCTCGCTGTTTTCCGCGCTCCCACACGACGACGTTCTCGTCCCTTCCCCTTTCAGGAAAAGAAGGAGAGGATGATGCGTGAGTGCGAAATCGTCGTTTGTGCCACTGGCTTGCCTCGTTCTCGAGGGCTTTGTTTGGTTGTCGTGTTAAGCTGGATGTGTTAAGTGAGTTTATATAAGACCAGAGTCGCCACTAGCCAGTTACTTCGAATCTACAGTCGGCTAGACCCCGTAGAAACGTTAGAGAAGGGGATCCGAAGATTCCTTCCTCTAAAATGACTCCTTTTGATCTGCGGCCAAAGATTCAAGGTAAGGGATCACGGTTACAGGGTGGGAAGAGGTTAAGCACCCCACACACTGCCCGTACCGAAGTACGGTCTCTACTTCACAGAATCGAACTAATACTTGAAAGTCTGTTTTAATCCTGGTACATTCTCATGGATGACATGATGCATGAATGCGGGTCTGAACAGTAAGAGTTTCTGATGGGCAGGTTCCAACAACGGGCAAGCCCAGAGCATACGCTCGAACTGACAGGTGCTTAATGTAAGACGTATGCAGTGTGCTTGAATGATCAATGTGTTTTATGGTGAAGCATGAATGCAGGTCTGAACAGTAAGAGTTTCTGATGGGCAGGTTCCAACAACGGGCAAGCCTAGAGCATACGCTCGAACTGACAGGTGCTTAATTTAAGACATATGCAGTGTGCTTGAAGAACCAAGGTGCTTGCAGTGAAGCAGGGGAGTTGGAAGAAAAGTAAATGTTGCACTTATGCTAGATGCAAATGAGATGATGCTGGAAAAGAGTAGCTGGATGGACGGAGGTGTCGCAAGGGTTGGCTTCGAGTGGCTGGATCAAGACTTGGATGGCTTGGGAGGCTTGGACCAGTGGTCAGGCTGGGCTGGACCAGGGCTAGGCTCTCCTCACTCGGGCTCTCCTCACTCGGGCTCTCCTTGGTGGAAAAATGGGCTAAGGGGTGGAGAAGGACTCGGACCTCACCCGGACTGGCTAGACTTGAAGGGATGCTGAAATGAGAAGGGGAGGGGGGTATTTATAGCGGCGAGGAGTGGCATTTTTCGTAATTAATTTTGGGCGGCCTGCTATGGGCCGCCCGTACGGCCGTTCCTCGATTTCCAGCGAGGTACGGTCGCACCCTCGGGGCTGCTGTTTGACTCGCTAGGTCGACTCAGTGAGTTGACTCAGCGGGTTGACTCGGTGATTTGACTCGACGGGTTGACTCAACGGGTTGACTCGGTGTTTTGACTCAACGGGTTGACTCAGCGAGTTGACTCAGTGGGTTGACTCGACGGGTTGACTCAGCGAGTTGACTCAGTGGGTTAACTCAGTGGGTCAACTCAGTGAGTTTGACTTTTTTGAGATTTTTTAACTGGCTTTTCTTATGGGGGTTTTTCAGGGTGATGTTTAGGACTGGGTTGACTGGGTTCAGGCTTGAACTGGGCTATGGAATGGGGCTTACAAGGGTGAGTTTGGCTGAGTTTGGACTTGGGATTTGGGGGTATGGTCCTCCATTCATCCAACTATCTCTACCAACAGTGTAGCCGAAGGTGGGGTGTCTACAGATGCCCCTCTTTGGCAGAGGTTGCGTGCAACCGAATGCCAAAGCGAGTGGACACCCCACTTCTGACCCGGTCATTCATAGATCATGTTCTGAAATCTTTGCTTGCCTTCGCATCTGTGCCAGTTGATCGTTTGGAGATCGATCACTCGCACATACCGCGGGAGTTTGGAGAAAACGTTGCGATTGTCCCTGCAGTTTGCTGCAACCTGGGTACCCAATCGCAACCCTTCCATTCCCGATCGGTACTAACATCGGAAAGGTACAGCAGAGCCTCTGCGTCGCCAGTCTTACGAGGTTACTGACCCTGTGATTGATTGTATGTTCGATGTTCTCCCAGATCACTCCAGGAGTACTTGTTTCGCTTGACTGTCAAAGTGGTTAGACGCCCTGCGTCAGATAGTCTTACGGGATTCTACTGCGCCGACTTGGACTCAGTCAAGGTACTTCAGGCATCCACGCCTAGGTATGTGCGGGTGGACTCTTTCCACCCGATCTGCTGGTTTCGATGCTTGGTTTGCAATTCATTCTTTTCCTCGATTGTGGTCTGGAATCTTTGTTATCCTTTGTATCTGAGTCAGTTGATTGTCTGGAAATTGATAACTCGCACATACCACGGGAGTTTGGAGAAAACGTTGCGATTGTCCCTGCAGTTTGCTGCAACCTGGGTACCAAATCGCAACCCTTCCATTCCCGATCGGTACTAACATTGGAAAGGTACAGCAGAGCCTCTGCGTCCGTAGTCTTACGAGGTTGCTGACCTTGAGACTGTTTGTGTGATGTTTGATGTTTTTCCAGATCACTCCAGGAGTACTTGTTTCGCTTGACTGTCAAAGTGGTTAGACGCCCTGCGTCAGATAGTCTTACGGGATTCTACTACGCCGCTTGGACTCAGTCAAGGTACTTCAGGCATCCACACCTAGGTATGTGAAGGTGAACTCTTTCCACCCAATCTGCTGATTTTGATACTTGGGTTACAATTCTTCGTTTCCACCTGTTCAAATGGTTTCTGTGACCGAGCCTTTTGGCTTTCATCTTTTTGTATCTTGGCATGTGGTACGACCACACTGACACTGGAGTTCAGTTCGACCGTACTTTGAGTGCATTGGATCCGATGGTCTCCGGGGAAACCGCGAGACATCGGATCTTATTTGATTTTTGCGTTGGCTCCTACCTAGAGATATGGAAGATCTCCCGGTGTGTTGGAGGCAGAACGCTCTACTAAGAAAATATTTTTTGGTTTTTTGAAAAGATACCCACTCTGGGTAGTGATACTCCATGGGGTTTTTATTTACAAATAGAAATATTTTTTATCTTTTGGAAATGGAAATCTGGTCTGCACGTGCCTCCACTAGGGATGCCTGTGGGGTCTTTGGCTAACCGTCTTTTATTTTGAAAGCAGGTAAACATGATGATTGATGCGATGGATGCTGATGCATGGAGATGCATGATGAATGCATGTCTTGGCTCATTCTCTTTCAGTTTGATGATTTTGCTTTTGCTGGAGGTGTAGAGAATTTTGAGCTTATTGCTTCCAGGGTTGTGCTCCCCTGGGGTTTTTTCTTTTTTATGCGGATGTTTGGTCAGCGGGTTGGTCAAGATCCCGACCCGTGGTCGATCAGGTCCATCGTCCCAAGATGCTGTTTCTTTGCGAATGAGGCGAATGAGAATGTACGAGGATGCTATCCAACTTCAAGATGTTCTTCTGGGCATACGTGTGATTGAGATGGTGTTTGGTTGCCCGTTTTGGTCAAGATCCCAATTTGCGGGTGATCGGATCCGTCATCCCAAATTGTGAAGAGAGTGGAGTTCAAGACTCCTGAAGTGTAGTGCTGGGGGACAGTGACAATTTTTGTGCTTTTTGTAAGTATTTGGGTCCGGATCTTTTACTTGAGTAGTCAAGATAGAGATCGGTTATTGAAAACCAAGGAAATATTTTTTGTGATTTTTGAAAATATTTGATTTGAAAGCAAGGGAAATATTTTTTTATGATTTTTGACAATATTTTGTTGAAAGCAAGGGAAATATTTTTGTGATTTTTGACAATATTTTGTTGAAAGCAAGGGAAATATTTTTGTGATTTTTGAAAAGGTGATTTTGTAATGTTTTTGTATATTTGTGATTTTTCTGAAATGCAGGGAAAAGGTATGGAATTTTCATCCATTTTCAGCTTCTACTGCTGGTAAGGCACCCGATCCATTTTACGTCAGCGAGCAAGACGAGTCTCACACAGTTAAATGCCGTAGTTTTACATCTTCGGATGAGGAGATTTTGAGGGTTTTCAGTCAACACACCCACAAAGTTGCCTATTCCTCATGTGCAATGCACATAGACCACGTATCGTCCGACGGACTCCTTCGGCCACAAAATGAGCCACATCCTCACATTTCCCTTAGTCAATCCAGTTTGGGGCCTTACGTTGCTCACAATCCCGTGAGGGTGCGCTCCACCTCCCAACAGCATTAATCCCCTTCATGAGTTTTAGGAACAGGGAACATCCGTCAAATTCAACAGTGACTTCCAACTCAAGGTTGTCTATCACGGTGCGTTCAACACGAACAGGATTGCGGAGCTCTGCCCACCTCAGCCCTTACCTGTTTTAAAAGATTCCAGACACCCGTACGATCAAGTGTCAGCCATGCCTGGAACAGGTTAGGAAAGAAAGCCCCCGAGAAGTTAATCCCAGTGTAGTTTTAGGTCTTCGGACCACTGGGGATGAATTCGTGCAGTTGAAATTTTTGGTGAATCATTTTTTTTTTGTTTTTTGGAAAAAGTTTCAGATTTCAGCTCGAATGATCGAGATTGATGCTGGTTTTTGTGGAAAGCTTTAAAATATTTTTGGTATTTTTGAAACGATCCGGGTTATCGAACCTTGATCAAGGCTAATGCCGGTTTTTGGTTGAAAGCAAGAAAAGGTCCCCCGAGAAATTAATCCCAGTGTAGTTTAAGGTCTTCGGACCATAAAAAAAACTTTATGTACATGCTGAAAGTACATTCTTTTTTGTGATTTTTCGAAAACTATTCCAGGTCATAAAATCTCAATTTTGAACGGTCAAGATTGACACTAGTTTTTATTGGAAATCTCTCGGGATTTTGTTCCCGACGTAGTTTAAGGTCTTCGGACCAAAAACTGTACAAAAGGGGGCAAACACATTTTTTTTATTTTTGGAAAATGTCCGGTGTCAGCGGATCTTGATCAAGACCGATACCGGATTTTATTGAAAATCCCTCGGGATATTGATCCCAACGTAGTTTAAGGTCTTCGGACCCAAAACTATGTACAGGACAGGGAAAACCTGTTTTTTTTGTTCTTCTTTTTTGTAAAATGTCCGGTGTCAGTGGATCTTGATTCGATCCAGACTGATGCCGATTTTTATTAAAAGTCTCTCGGGATCTTGATCCCGACGTAGTTTAATGTCTTCGGACCCAAAAACTTTAAAAGAGGGGCTGGTGATATATTTTTTTATTTTTTGAAATGATCCAGATCATCCGATGTTGGTCTTAAAGACTGGGATCGATGCTGGTTTTTATTAAAATCCCTCGGGATGTTGATCCTAACGTAGTTTAAGGTCTTCGGACCCTATTTTTGTGGTTGGGCATACTTACCTTGCTTTGTTTGTCTTCTGACGGGGCTGATTGTGATTTGAGTGATCCAAATTGCCTGATTTGGCCCTGTGGGCCCTTTTCAGACTTCAGCTTTGCTTTGGAGCACATTTTCTTGATGTTTTTTGGGGCTAAGAAGGCTTTTCATAGCGGATGATGACTTGAACGGCTCAGATTGCTCTTTTCAGCCTTGTGGGCCCTCTTGATGATCAGATCTTGGACTCTGGCCTTCTTTCTTGATGATCAAACCCTTGATCTTGCTATTTGATGGCTTATGTAAGCTTTTCCATGGCTTAGATCATGATGATTTAGCCCTTGAATGGTTCAGATTGATAGATTCGGCCCTGTGGGCCCACTTGAAACCTTGGCTTTACTTTAGGGCACCTCTTTTGATGATTTATGAGGCTAAGAAGGCTTCTCATGGTGTGGATGATGGCTTGAACGTCTCAGATCGCTTGACTTGGCTTTGTGGGCCCACTTGATGATTAGATCTTGGATTCTGGCCCTTCTTTTGATGATCAGCCCTTTGATCTTGTTGTTTGATGGCTCATGCAGGTTCTTCAATGGTTTAGATCATGGTGATCTAGTCTTTGAATGACTTGGATTGCTTGTGGCCCCCACTTGATCACCTTTCCTTCTCTTTAACTTGATTAGCCATGTTCTGGCCGCATTACTTCATAATTGGACCGGTGGGGCACCTTTTATATGATATTGATCAGCCTCAATCGAAATCTGGAGTGGACCGGAGCCTTGGGCGGCCCACGGAGTGCCATCTGCTGACGTGGACTATTAGCCTCACCTACCAAGAACCTTGGAACCAATCCCACGGAGAGAGAGGAACCGCGTCCGTACGGGCGGCCCAGAGCAGGCCGCCTAAGGCTCGCCTCTTGAGCGGCCTGGGCTGGCTCGGGTTCGGACATTCTCTGCTGTCCTTTGTTCTTGTCCCCACATTCCATGTACTCACAGGTTCGACCGTAGCCATGAATCTTCCTTTTGTCCCTTCTTTCCTTCTCTTTTTGTCTTTATCTTGCTTTGTCCTTTCTTGGGCAATGGATGGTGGAGATTTAAGGGTTGTGGGGGCTGTCCATGGTGGGTCCCACACTTCAGAAAGTATTGAAGGCTTTAATGATGGAGGGATTTCTTTAATGGATGGTGGAGACGGGGCATTGAAATGGGGCATTGATGAGGGGCTAGAGATGGTTGTTGGTGGAGCTTTGAATGGCCCCATTAATGGCAGCCATGCTGAAATTTCAGATTTGAATGGGGCTTTGATTGTGAGAGAAATGGATGGCATGGATGAGATGGGAGGATGGGACATAGGTGAGGCTATGCATCCCTTGAATGTGGGCCACCTGGATGATGCGATTGATGGAGGTGATGGGACCATGATGGACATAGATGGGCTGATCTCATGCTTGGATGGGATGGATGGCTCAGATGATACCTTTGACGGTTTGGATGCTCTTGATGAGGGCCGTGATGTGCGATACACTTGTTTGGGTGGACTTGATATGATCATTGATGATGTCCCCTTGATGATGGATGGTGTGGATGCCTCGATGATCCCTTTGATCGGCCAGGATGATGACTGGATTCATGATTTCCTATTGGAGAGGGGCGTAGGTCCAGATCTGACTGTTGATTCTTCGATCGGAGTTGTCGGGACCCTTTTTAGTGGTTCAGATGCATTTTTCGAAGGTCAGATTAGCCAGGATGCCACGATGTGTGGTGTGATCTTTGCTAGTAGCCCTTTTGATGGGGAGCATTGTCCTTCTGCTGATCGTCGGTCTTTTGCGCACTCTGTTCATGAGGTGGGCGAGTCTTCCCATGCGGCTGAGGTTATGACAGTTTCAGATAGTGATGCGACTATATCAGACATAGCCGTTACTGAGGGCAGGTCAGGGGCTGTTGAGCCTGCAGAGATTCCAGCTTTTCCTTCTCCTTTGCCCCGTCGACCTTCCGATCCTTGATGAGCTGTCATTGATTTCTGAGCCTTTCGTTCTGGAGGGGGCACCAGTGAGGACTTGTCAGCTGCTTCCTCGTCCTTCTTGCTCGCCATGACTGCTTGCTTGGCTTGACAGCTTGTCAGCTTATGAGATTCGGGAGTTAGAGTCCTATGGCTTTGGCAGTCTGGTCCATATGGCTAGAGTTGATATTGATTGGAGGATGCTTGGAGCTGCCTTGGTTGACTAGGTCCCTTCGTTGAACTTGTTTGCGTTCAACGATATGGAGATGGGGCTTTCTTTGGAGGAGCTTGCACGCTTGACAAGCTTGCCCTGGGATTATACTCAGTATTTCTCGCCGAAGACTGCCACACCGCAGAACTGGTTCGGGATCCCTTATCTTGTTCATCCTGCAGCTGCCGACCAGGATGCTGTAGTGTTCTCCTTGGACTTACTGTATGATCTTTTTTCGGGTCCTTGGAGTGTGGCCGGTTCTACCTTTGCTCGGAACGCACTGATGTTCTGCTTGATTGCTGAGGTGCTGTTCTCGGGATGGCGTAGGTCCCAGACTCCTCTGCTTTTTGAGGTGATGAGCCGAGCTATCCGTCGGCAGGGGATCATTTCTCTTATCTTGGCCGAGCTGTTCAATGGGCTGACTGACTGCGCCTTGGGCCGCACTCATGTCCTTCGCGGCTGTTGTGCCTTTCTTCAGGTATCTTTTCCACACCTTTTTTTTCTTCTTGCTTTGCTAGGAATTGCTTTGCTTTAGCTGAACTTCTTTTCCTTTTTTGTGATCAGGTCTGGCTATGGGAGCGTCTTTCGTTGACCGTTCCTGTATCTTTTCCTGACACTCGTTGCCCAGACCTTATGCGACACATCATGGAGTTTCTTCCTCATACAGCTAGGATGAGCGAGCCCTTGTATCGCAGGATGTTCGTTGAACTTCGTGACTGGAACGTTCGTTGGGAGTCATCTTGGCTTTCACTTCCTCCAGTGCTTTGCGATGCGCACCGCCTTCCTCTGATGTTGGTAGGCTTTCGATCCTACTTTTCTTATCATCCCATCCGGTTCCTGCGACAGTTTGGATATGAGCAGGATGTTCCTCTTTTCGCTTTCACTGGTATCAGGCGTCAAGCACTTCCCTCTAGGTCCTCTGACTTCAGGACCCGAATTGATTGTTCTTGGGCGAGTTACTTGACTGCTGATTTGTTGGGTTTTGAGCTGCGGACTTTTTCGATGGCGACCGCCCCATATCAGTACTGGGTTGCTGAGTAGTCTTTGTATCGACGTGTCCTTTGCTGGCACCAGACTGCTGATGAGGATGAGCAGGATATCCTTGGAGATGCTGGCTCTTCATCTGGTTCATATGAACCCTTTGAGGAGCGCCCGTTTATCGATCATTGCTTCCTTTTGGCCACTCATGGCCATCTGCTGTCTGAGACCTCTGCACTTCGGTATCATTGTGAGATAATGTCGAGGAGATTGGCTGCTGATCAGAGATTGTCTAATGAGGAGACAGCGATCCGTACCCTTGAGCGCGATGAGGAGCATTACCTGCGTATGGAGGTGAGCAGGTTGAGAGAGAGACTATCTTTTTATGAGTCAGAGGACTTACCTGATGTGGCCGAGGAGGAGGGTAGAGATTGACTGTGTTGGCCACCTACACATTCTTTTTTTTGCATATATGATTGATGATGATGTATTTTTGTATTTTTTGAAAAAGATGATATGATATGTGTAAAAGAAATATGATGCATTTAATTGAAAAAAAGAAAACTGTTTGAAAATCTACTGTGCCACGAGTTGTCTTGTGAGTGAGTGTCTGGATTTTGTGTCGGGATATAGGAATCAGAACTGGGACTCGGTCAATGATTTGACCGATGTCTCGAGATTTGACTTGCTTGATCCTTTGATTCCCTAGAGGTGCAGGCAATAGAAACTGTTGCTTCTTGAGGTTATCAGAATTTACAGAGTTCTTCGCTCTTGACTGCACTTCTTCTTGTTCTTGAACTGTAACTGCTTGAACCGATCTGGACCGTCTGACTTCTTGGTACCTGCACTTTTAATTTTTTTTCTTTTTTCTTTTTGAACCATTTTTTCCTGCAGTGCTCTTTCGAGTTTTCACCACAGCCGGCCTTTTCCCATCATTTTTGCCCGTGGGGCCCTTTCGGGTTTTCACCACGTCCCGGGTATTTGATCTTGCCTGCCCCTTGGAAGCTATGCTGTTTTTACCCTCAGTGCCCTTTCGGGTTTTCACCAAGTCCGCTGTATGCCCACTGTTTTTACTCGGAGCGCCCTTTCGGGTTTTCACTCTGCCCTCTTTGTTTAGGCACACATTTTTCTTTTTTCTTTTTTTTTTTTCTGAATCCTTGGATAACTGCAGCGGCTAGAGGTCGGGAATCCGTCGTTGCCGGCCGATGGCAGTCTTGCAGCCCTTATCCTAAGTTACGATAATAGAGCTGTCGGTCTTTGCTAAAGACCCTTCTGAGATGGATGGATGGATGACTGTGTTTCTTCTTGGACTGATTTTTTTTCTTGAGTGCCTTTCTTTGGCTTCCCTTTTTCTTTCTCTTTTCTTCTCTTTTTTTTTCTCTTTTATATTCTTTTTCTCTCTTTTTTTTTGTCTTTTCCTTTTGAATCCCTTTTTTTTGTATTTTTCTCTTTTTGAATCCCTTTATTTGAAACACTTGTTGGTGGACGGAAATGATTTCTCAGAGGTCTTAGCTTCGACCTCTTGACTTCAGCTCTATTAAAGTAACTCTTGATAAGGTCAGAATAACTTACTCGTGAAAGATCTTCACGTTGTCGGCGTTGGTTGGCTCAGGAAGATCCACCCCTCTCATGCTGGTGAGTCTGAGGGCGCCTCCGGGAAGTACTTTTCTGATGATCAGCGGCCCGTCCCATGAGGGTTTGAACTTTCCTCTGGGATCCGGAAGGTGCGACGGTAGAATCTTCTTCATGACCATGTCGCCTACCTTGAAACTTCTTTTTCGGACTCTCTTGTTGTAAGCCCGAGCGATCCTTTTCTGATAACACTGAGAATGACTTAGCGCACGCATGCGCTTTTCATCTGCTAGCTGCAACTGATCGAATCTGGCCCGTTGCCATTCTCCTTCTTCAATTCCGCTTTCGAGTAACACTCGTAGCGATGGTATTTCCACCTCGACCGGTAGGACTGCTTCCATTCTATAAGTAAGCTCGAAAGGAGTAACGCCCGTAGCAGACCGTACAGACGTTCGATAGGCCCAAAGTGCATATGAGAGCATATCTGACCAATCTTGATAGGTCACGACCATCTTCTCAAGTATCCTGACGATTGTCTTGTTTGCGGCTTATACCCCCCATTCATCTGGGGACGGTAGGGGCTTGATCAATGACGTTGGATCTTGAATTTTCTGAGGAAGTCATCCATCTTCTTATTGACGAACGGGGTCCCATTATCTGTGATGATGGCATTAGGGATTCCATACCGGCATATGATGTTGTTCTTCATAAATTTGATCACCTGAGATGTTGCAATTGTGGTGTAGGAGGCTGCCTCTACCCACTTGGTGAAGTAGTCGACTGCCACAAGTATGTACTCATGACCATTTGATGCTTTGGGACTGATCTTGCCGATGATGTTCGAGTCCCCACATGGAGAAGGGCCAGGGGGTGGTCAGGTTGTATAATTCTGATGATGGGGCATGGATTTGATTCGCATGCTCCTGACACTTGAAGCATTTTCTGACGTGCTGGCAACAGTCTGTCTCCATGGTGAGCTAATAGTAGCCGAGTCACAGAATCTTCTTTGCCATCATGTGCCCGTTCATGTGTGGGCCACAGATTCCTTCGTGTATTTCTTCCATGATCTTTGCAGCTTCTGTTTCATCGACGCATCGAAGGAGGATGTGATTATAGGATCGCTTGTAAAGAACTTCGCCACTGATGGTGAACTGGCCGGCCAAACGCTAAATGGTTCGGCGATCTGTTGCTGTTGCTGACTCTGGATACTCTTGGGTTTCGAGATATTGCTTGATGTCAACATACCAGGGTTTGTCAGGGACAGCTTCGGCTTCTTCTATTTGCAGGCAGAAAGCAGGTTCTTCTTGAATTTCGACTGTGAGCTCCCATTCTGAAGCTCC
The DNA here is from genome assembly GCA_003013855.2 of Liriodendron chinense. NCBI lineage: Eukaryota > Viridiplantae > Streptophyta > Magnoliopsida > Magnoliales > Magnoliaceae > Liriodendron > Liriodendron chinense. The sequence continues at coordinate 2,739,422 of ML058403.1, forward strand.
TTTCGGTATCTCGAGCATTGATGCAAGTGTGGCGAGAGCATCTGCAAACTGGTTCTTGGCTCTGGGCATGTATGAGAAGGTGACTTCTTTGAACTCCTCGATCAGATTGTTAAGATACACATAATATGGTATCAATTTCTCGTCCTTGGTTTTCCATTCGCCCTTGGTCTGGTTGATGATAAGCTGTGAGTCTCCAAATACTCGTAGCTTCTTGACGCCCAAGATTATGGCTTCCCTTAAGCCAGCGATACATGCTTCGTACTCTGCCATGTTGTTGGTGCACTCGAATGCTATGCGCCTTGAGATAGGAATAGGGACGTCATCTGGAGAGTAGAGAATTGCTCCAATACCACTCCCTTTAGAGTTTGCTGCGCCGTCGAAGAATAGCGTCCACTCATCTCTTTTCTTTTCTTCTTCTTCAATAAACAAGAGATCTTCATCAGGGAAGAACGTCTTGAGCGGTTGATAATCCGGGAGGGAGTGGGCGGCAAGATGATCGGCGAGGGCCTGTCCCTTGATTGCCTTCTGAGTGACATAGGTGATGTCGAACTCAGACAGGAGTAGCTGCCATTTATCTATCCTTCCAGTGAGTGTCGGCTTCTCGAACAGGTACTTGAGCGGATCCATGTGAGCGAGGAGGAGAATAGGGAATGCAATCATGTATTGACGGAGTCGCTGAGTTGCCCAGACTAGGGCGAGGCAGGTCTTCTCGATCGGGGAATACCTGGTCTCATAGTCAGTGAACTTTCGGCTCAAATAATATATTGCTTGTTCCTTCTTCCCGGTCTCGTCGTGCTGGCCGAGGACACAGCCAATGGCTTCTGCTACTACCGAGATGTATAACAATAGTGGTCGTCCGAGAGTGGGTGGCACTAGGACTGGAGGATTCATGAGATATTTCTTGATGCGATCGAAGGCGACTTGGCAATCATCATTCCATTCTTTTGGAACGTTCTTTCGGAGGAGCTTGAAAATGGGCTCAAAAATAGGTGTGAGCTGTGCGATGAAGCGGCTGATGTATTGAATTCTGCCGAGGAAGCCACGAATTTCCTTCTCTGTTCTAGGAGGGGGCATCTCAATGATTGCTCTGGTTTTGGTCTCGTCAACCCTGATGCCATCCTCACTTACCATAAAGCCTAGGAGCTTACCTCCCATTGCACCGAAGACACATTTCTGAAGGTTGAGACGGAGCTTGTACTTTTCTAATCTGTTGAATAACTTCTTCAGATCTTCAAAGTGTCCTTCAATTGTGCGAGATTTGACGATCATGTCGTCCACATATACTTCAAGCTCTTTGTTCATCATGTCGTGGAATAGTGCTGTCATTGCTCGCTGATATGTTGCTCCTGTGTTCTTCAGACCGAACGGCATTACCCTGTAACAGAAGGTTCCCCAGGGAGTGATGAACGATGTCTTCTCGCGATCTTCGACGGTCATCTTGATCTGATTGTAACCTGAGAACCCGTCCATGAATGAGAAGATCTTGTATCCAGCAGTGTTGTCGACCAGAGTGTCTATATGTGGCAAAGGGAAGTCATCTTTTGGACTGGCTTTGTTGAGATCTCGGAAGTCGATGCACATTCGAACCTTGCCGTCCTTCTTTGGTACTGGTACGATGTTGGCGAGCCATTCAGGGTAGTTGGAGACTACCAAGAATCCCGCATTGTATTGCTTGATGACTTCATCTCGGACTTTCAGGGCCCATTCTGGCTTCATTCTTCGAAGTTTCTGCTTCACTGGCTTCATATTTGCCTTGGTTGGCAGATGGTGTACAACGAGCTCTTCATCGAGCCCCGGCATGTCTTCATATGAGAACGCGAAGTTGGACAATCTTGGAGCTAGGAACTCTATCATTTTCTGTTTCATCTCAGGTGGCAACGATTTTCCGATGTGTACTTCCCTAGGGATCTCAGGCGTCCCCAAGTTTACTATCTCAAAATCATCAGCTACAACATTGGCTTTAGATTCGAACTTTTTGAGGAGATCCTCAAGTTCGGGAGCTGGATCATCATCTTCCTCATCCCGAGCTTCATCCAGACCCATGAGCTCGAAGTCTAATTCGATGTCGAAATCATATGATTCGACTTCAAACTCATACGTCTCTTTAGACGAACTTGGCACACTACTGAATGCAGGAAAAGAAATGTTTTTTGGTTTTTGAGATTTTTCTGAAATTGAAATGCTAGATGTTTTTGGCTTTTGAAAGTTTTTTATTTTTTTGGTTTTTTGAAATTCATGGGACTTTGAACAAGTGGGCATTGCAGACCATGATTGAGCCCAACTTGTTCCAAAGTTCCGGTCGCTGCTTAAACAGGCATTTTTTTTGGAAGCCAGAGCCCTCAGATGGCTCTTTGGCTGATTCAAAAGTTAGGGGAACGGACGACCATTCAGGACCCCACACTTCCTCCCCTGAAGAGGTGGGGGTTGATGATTCGGGCGAAGAATCACAGTCTGGCCCAATGACCATGATTTCTCGCTGGTCGGGTTCGAGATCTGAGTCGTACTCAGTCCCTCCCGGATCACTTACCTCGCATTGCAATTCGTCTGGTTCCACAGTGAGACACATGTTTGGGATCGGGACATCGCACCAATCTAGGGCTGGCCACTTCCCTTTCTTGGTCCAATGGATGGGCTGCTTCTGCCCTTGGCTGGTGATTGTTGATGTTGATTCTGCAGAGATGGACGAGTTGTGCCCCTTACTGATTGATGCTGAGGTGGGCAAGTTGTGCCCCTGGTTGGGAACAGGTATCAGAGTAACCTGGTCCTGAAGCTGCTGTGTTTGATTTCCTTCTTCGTCTTCATCATTCCCTTCTTCTTCTGAAGGCTTAGATGGTTCGAGAATCTGATCCCATCGAATGGGGGGCCACGTGGCCCAAACTAGGCTCATCGGGAGGCCTTTGTGTAGTGTAGTCGGTTGATTCCCTCCTGGATCTTTGCAAGGTTCTCTTGGCTTGACGAACTGGATGGGTAAGCACCGAAATTTCTTCTTCCTTTTGTCCATGAAGGTTGCCCTGTATCCGAGTCCCCATTTGCGTTGGTTATATACCAGCGGTACCTTTCTGGACTTGAAGTGATTCTTCATTCGGTATTTGAGGCTCAGACGCTCTGCCGGTGAGAAGACACGATCCACCCTTATCGGTTCTGGATTAGCGATAGAGTTCACAGTCTCGAATTCGAAACTGTGAAACGGGATGTCTTCTTCAGCGTGCTGGATATCGATGACCGGGATGTCTGGTTCAGTGGCAGCAGCATTGGAAGGAATGATGAGCTCCTTCTCTGCATGGATAGAGATCACTTGATTTCCACAGATGCACTTCACTCGTTGATGCAGGGTTGACGGCACAGCTCCAACCTTGTGCAGCCAAGGTCGTCCGAGCAACATGTTGAAAGAGGCTGATATATCTAGGATTTGGAATGTGATGGTAGAGACTTCCGGACCTATCTGTACCTCTATGTCGACTTCCCCTTCTACTGATCGATGGGTGTTGTCGAATGCTCTGACGCATATGGTGCTAGGTCGGAATGAAGAAGGACTGATTCCTAGATGTTCCACGGTCTTGAGCGGGCAGACGTTTAAGCTTGAGCCATTATCGACAAGGACCAATGGGACGCAGAGGTCCTTATATCGTAAGGCTATGTTGAGGGATCGCCCATGATCGCGCCCTTCTGGTGGTAACTCATTATCAGTGAAGGTGATGGCACGTGGAGCCAGGAGTTGTCCAATCATCAATGATATCATCTCTGGTGCCATATTGGAGGAGACGTGAGCATCGTTCAAGGTTTTGGCAAACATTTCTCGGTGTATGCGAGATGTGCAGAGTAGTTCCCATACTGAGATTTGAGCAGGGATTGACTTGAGCTGAGTCGCCACATCGTATGCGGCTTCATTTTTGTTGCCGAGGCCTGAGAGAGCGCCTTTGGGATCTCCTCTGTTCTGATTATCTCTTCAGATGCAACGCCCATTGGGATTCATGTTCCCTACTTTTGCACATTCTGGATAGTGCCATGGAACCTCTTTGTAGTTTTCCTCCCTTTTGCCTTCTAGGACCACCGGTTCTTGCAACGGTGCTGGTGTGGGTACCAGATCTTCCTCGTATGGAGCTTTTGCCTTAAGAACTACATTGTTGCCTGTGCTGAAGGAGTAATATCGAGGCTTGTCTTCATAGATCACATAAGGTCGTGGTCCTGGCTTGACTGTTCCTGGAGCAGGAGGCTCTCATGGAATGAATACTGGTCCTCTTGATATGACAGGAGGTTTCTCTATTCGTCCCAGCTGTCGTAGTGTGATTGACACGCCTCCGGAATTTGCCCCTTGCAATATGACTGGCTCAACTGGAGGAGCTCCTTCCAATACAATGGGCTCTTGCTGCTGATGAGTATAATCTCTCCATTGCGGATTGGATTGTTCTTGAATTGGGGTTGCCCCTTGCAAGACGACAGGTTCGTATGTGGGATCGATGTATGATTGTGCTCCTTCTAGGACGACTGGTTCCCAACATGAGGGGCTGTAAGATGCCCCTTGCGCAACTGGCACATCGTATGGAAGTGCTCCTTCAAGTACTACTGGCTCGAGGACTGGAGGAGGAAAGGGACTTGCCCCTTGCATGATCGGAGGAGGACTTGTCGGCCCATAAGTGTAAGCATGAATGGACTGGATAGGGGAGAAGAAGCGATCGAGATGGTCCCCTTCTTCTATACTATTGACTGCAGGGCCACGAGACGAACTGGGGTCCGTCGGATGTTGAGGCAGAGGATTCTGAAGGATGTTGGTGGAAGCTGCTGGAGAAGTTCCAGGGACCGAGATGACGATCTTGCGGTCATCAATTAGGTCTTGTATAGCATTCTTCAAAGTATAGCATCGATCAGTGGTGTGGCCACGCCCTTGATGATAGGCACAATACTCATTTTCTCGGTAGTTTGGTAGCAGAGGATGAGGCTGAGGCCGAGGTGTCATTAGAGTAAGTAACTGCTTCTGCACTAGAGTAGCCATGACTTGACTGAGTGGTTGAGAGAGGGGAGTAAATTTCCTGAACTCCCTGTAGTTTTGCCTATTTTGATATGAGTATTGATCGTTTCCTCTGAACTGCTGCTGTTGTCGAGGTGGTTGTGGCTGAGGATTCGGTTGTGGCTGATACCGCTGAGGCTGATGCTGAACTTGATTTTGCTGATACTGTTGACGTCCCTGTGGGGGAGCATGTTGATTTCCTTGAGCAGTGGTGTTGATGTTGTTTACGTCTGTTGGGTGGGGAGGAGAACCACTGCGGTTTCCATTCCCGTGCCCGATAGGTCTTCCTTCCACTCTGTTCCTTTTGATTGGAGTGAATTGATGAGGCCAGGGGGAGATTGTCCCGGCACGGATTCCTGCTTCGACTTGCTCTCCAGCACGGATCAATTGTGAGAAATTCGCATATGGATGCGAGATGAGATACCCGGATATGCTTGGATATGTTGAATGAACAATCATGGAGATTTGTTCTTCGTCGTCGATGGGTGTCCGCATTCTGGCTGCCATGGCTCGCCAACGTCCTACGTAAGCTGATAGTGTCTCATCACTCTTTTGCCTGAGAGCCGCGAGATCAGCTCTTCTGGGTGCCATGTTGAGATTGTACGCGAATCTGTCGACGAAAGCTTGGGAAAGTTGTTCCCAAGTCCTGATGCGGTGGCAGTCCAACGAAGTGTACCAATCTAAGGCATCGCCTTTCAGAGATTTTTGGAACAAGCGAATGAGGGCCCCTTCATTTCCTGAGATTGCACTCAGCTCTCCACAGAAGTCCTTGAGATGTGCTGTGGGACAACCGCTGCCGTCGTATCTTTTGAATTTTGGTACCTCAAAGTTTTGAGGTACTTGTGCGTCTGGGAAAGGACACAAGTCTCTGAACTTGGTCGAAGGTAGATCGATTCCTTGTTGTCGCTGAAGCTGATTTTGCAAGATCTGGAACTACTCCCGCAACTCGTCCAGTCCTGAGTGATCCGTTCGAGCGACTGTTGCTTCTTGGAGTAAGGCACGTTCTTCTTCGGCATAGTGGTCGATGTCTTCAACCCTATGGGCTTGCTAAAAAGCAACCGCGGGTTGCTGAAATTGATTTGATGACTGGACTGGATTCTGATGAACTGGCGCTTGAAAGGATTGTGACTGAACTGGAGATTGTGCTGAAGGTTGAACTGGAACTTGCTGGAAATTAACTGGAAATTGCTTAATTGAAGATTGCTGGAAATTAACTGGATTTTACTGAATTGAAGATTGCTGGAAATTAACTGGAATCTCATCGACGGGGATGTGCTGGATTTGAAAAGTGCTCCTGTTTGCAGGAGGCTGAGATGCTGGGAAGTGACCCCCTTGTTGGGTATTCGCCACTGTCCGCTGATTGATGTGGGCTTGACACTAACCCCCGTTGTGGGCATTCGCCAGTGCTGTCGTTGTTGCTGGAAATTGAATTGAAATCCTATCGGCGGGGATGTGCTGAAATTGAAGAGGTGTCCCATCGGCGGGGACATGCTAAGATCTACTGAGATTGTTGTTTGCAAGATTGACTGGAAGCTGACTGGAAGTCCCTGCGACGGGGGCGCTCTGAGATGGCCCTGTCATTGCAGGAAGGTACTGAGGAAGATGCCCCGTAACGAAGGGCTGAGATGACTGCGGTAGGTAGTCTTGGGTAGACTCCGATGGTTGCGCTTGATTCGAACTGGAGGCTAGAAGGACCCGGCATGGCTGCTGAGATCGCTGAACTGGGCCAACCTGATTGTTGGCTGTTGCAGTGGCTTGTGCTTGCATGAATTGCAAGAGCATTTCTTGCATTGCTCTCACTCCTTGTGCCAATTCCTGTATGATTGGCGTATTATCAATGGGTTGTTGCGCTGGAAGTTGCGCTTCGGTCATCTCAAGAGCGGGAAGGAGATGAGTTTCTTCTTCGTGGTCGGACATGGCTTGCTGAGCCCTAGTGCTGATTATGCTACGGAAGGGAAGTTGTCTCCGCGTACGTTGAGCTTGAGGAGGCGCAATGGTGAGGACTGTACTCTACTCTTTTTGGGTTTTGTGATTTTCTATTTTTTTCTGGTTTTGGGATTTTCTATTTTTTTGTTTGGGTTTGGGTAGAATGCTATGCAGATGAGATTGTATGAGGATTAGTGACTTTCAAGTATGGGAAGGATTCTGTTTTTCAAGTCGGATCACGACTAGTGGGACTAATTCATTCCCCAGTGGAGTCGCCATTCTGTGGACCCTCGCCGTTTTCCGCGCTCCCACACGACGACGTTCTCGTCCCTTCCCCTTTCAGGAAAAGAAGGAGAGAATGCTGCGTGAGTGCGAAATCGCCGTTTGTGCCACTGGCTTGCCTCGTTCTCGAGAGCTTTATTTGGTTGTCGTGTTAAGCTGGATGTGTTAAGTGAGTTTATATAAGACCAGAGTCGCCACTAGCCAGTTACTTCGAATCTACAGTCGGCTAGACCCCGTAGAAACGTTAGAGAAGGGGATCCGAAGATTCCTTCCTCTAAAATGACTCCTTTTGATCTGCGGCCAAAGATTCAAGGTAAGGGATCACGGTTACAGGGTGGGAAGAGGTTAAGCACCCCACACACTGCCCGTACTGAAGTACGGTCTCTACTTCACAGAATCGAACTAATACTTGAAAGTCTGTTTTAATCCTAGTACATTCTCATGGATGACATGATGCATGAATGCGGGTCTGAACAGTAAGAGTTTCTGATGGGCAGGTTCCAACAACGGGCAAGCCCAGAGCGTACGCTCGAACTGACAGGTGCTTAATGTAAGACGTATGCAGTGTGCTTGAATGATCAAGGTGTTTTATGGTGAAGCATGAATGCAAGTCTGAACAGTAAGAGTTTCTGATGGGCAGGTTCCAACAACGGGCAAGCCTAGAGCATACGCTCGAACTGACAGGTGCTTAATTTAAGACATATGCAGTGTGCTTGAAGAACCAAGGTGCTTGCAGTGAAGCAGGGGAGTTGGAAGAAAAGTAAATGTTGCATTTATGCTATATGCAAATGAGATGATGCTGGAAAAGAGTAGCTGGATGGACGGAGGTGTCGCAAGGGTTGGCTTCGAGTGGCTGGATCAAGACTTGGATGGCTTGGGAGGCTTGGACCAGTGGTCAGGCTGGGCTGGACCAGGGCTAGGCTCTCCTCACTCGGGCTCTCCTTGGTGGAAAAATGGGCTAAGGGGTGGAGAAGGACTCGGACCTCACCCGGACTGGCTGGACTTGAAGGGATGCTGAAATGAGAAGGGGAGGGGGGTATTTATAGCGGCGAGGAGTGGCATTTTTCGTAATTAATTTTGGGCGGCCTGCTATGGGCCGCCCGTACGGCCGTTCCTCGATTTCCAGCGAGGTACGGTCGCACCCTCGGGGCTGCTGTTTGACTCGCTAGGTCGACTCAGTGAGTTGACTCAGCGGGTTGACTCGACGAGTTGACTCGGTGTTTTGACTCGACGGGTTGACTCAGCGAGTTGACTCAGTGGGTTGACTCGACGGGTTGACTCAGCGAGTTGACTCAGTGGGTTAACTCAGCGGGTTGACTCAGTGAGTTTGACTTTTTTGGGATTTTTTGACTGGCTTTTCTTATGGGGGGTTTTTCAGGGTGATGTTTAGGACTGGGTTGACTGGGTTCAGGCTTGAACTGGGCTATGGAATGGGGCTTACAAGGGTGAGTTTGGCTGAGTTTGGACTTGGGATTTGGGGCTATGGTCCTCCATTCATCCAGCTATCTCAACCAACAGTGTAGCCGAAGGTGGGGTGTCTACAAGTTTATTTTAGGAAGTTATGAAAACTGTCTATAAAACTTTTATTTTCGGGTAGCTTCTGAAATTTTAATAATTTTTCTAGAACTCCAAATGAGCTGAAACTTTGTAGGATGAGAGTAGACTTGACGAGTAATGATAAAAAAATTATAAAAATAATTTACCAACTAAATTTTTTAAAAATGTTACAAACAATAGACCCATTGAAACTGAAAATTCTTACAACTACATGTTGCCATTGGACCGGGCGTATCATTTTCATGTTTGAGTTTTAGTATTCAGTGTTTTTTAGAAATTTCTTATAATTATGTCAAGAATCATCCTAGTTTATTAGATTAGGATTTCTATTTTATTTATTTATTTATATACTTTACTATTCTGGATACTTTACGGTTTAGTAGAATATGACTCAATTAGGGTGATTAGGACCAAATCACCATTTTCCCTGATTGTGAATAGGCCACATAGGAAACTTATCTAATCTAAAACCTAGTTATCATGCCCAAGAAATCTCACCTCCTAATTTATTATAGAAATGTCTAGATTATCTAAACAAGCTCTAAACCGCTCATTAGTGGGCCACTAAACCCGAAGTTAAAGAAAATCGTTTGTCTTAGCGGGCTTGACGACCCTTGTAGGAAATTGAACCAGGAATATTCACTGAATCTTTCAACTTTGACTTGGAAGGGTGGTATATGTAGTGTGTGAATTTGCCCTGAATTTATCAGAACTTAAGTTAATCTGTCCACTTGAACTTACGCGAAGTTTTAAATTTTAGCCGTTAGATTCTAATAAAACTTAGGATCCCAGTTTCAAATATTTCCCTGCAACTATCCCTAAAGTCGTGGCCCCAATTGACAATTGGTGACTGTTAAACGAGTGTTGTGTCATAACCATAGATCACCGCATCCAAAATGCGAATAATTATATCATTAGGTATATCACCCCCAGGTTCACCTATCTCATGGCTTAGATCAGCCCATACGCCTTCTAGTAGGCCCCAATAGTCTGACATGACCTCTCATAGGATTACATAACTAAAACCCAAGCTCTTAGGGCCATTTGGGCCACATCTGAAACTATAGATAGAGCCCATTTGGGTATTTATCTCCCAAATTTGAATTTTAGGGATTTGGGACAGCAAGGGGAAGAAATGGAGAAAAACATCGAGAAGAAGAGAATGAGGGAGAGAGGGGGAGTGCGAGCTCGCATGGGGGCTCGGGCTAAGGTATGGAGCGTCGCACCAAGCCATTCTTCGTTGGTTATAGGCTTCGTTTCATTGAATTGAGTTGAGGTATAGTTCTAATCGAATTAGATAAGACTTAATCTATTGTCTAGTGTTTAATTAGATTAAATCCAAGCCATTAACAGTAGGTTGGTGCTTTAATTTAGGTTTGGAGTGTTTTTTCTAAATTTTTTACTCTAGGGTTACATTTGAATTAAGGAATTTTGACTCTTAGGTGGAGATCTACTTTCAAGCTTCTTTCTGAATTTTTTTAGTTAATGATTGTTTGAATTTGTCGAATTTGATTGTATTATAAATGTTAGAATCGCTTTAATAATATAATCTATTTACTAATTGTTGATAAGTGGATAACATGTTCGATGAAATGTCTCTATGTTGTTTAGTTAATAACATGCTCGATGAAATGTTTGCATGGTATGGATTTATAATATTAGAATTCGTATATGCTTATGGATGTATGTGACGCCCTGTGTCATTCGGGCTGTGTCATCCGAGTCCTCTGGATCAATCGAGCTAGTCGGTCGAGCCAGGTGCTTTAATATATTAGGTGACAATGTTTCATACACTTGTATTATTAACGTGCCCTGGTAGGGTGTAGATATGTGATAATCTAAATTCTAGTTAGGGTAGATTAAGTGTTGCTTTAGATTAAGCTCTAACAACCGTTTGACTAGTGTACTGCTTACCCTTTGGTCGGTTGTCATAGACTCATTCAATCGACCAAGCGGGACATGGTCAATAGATAGTGGCAACTGTTGGTTTGTCATTGTCCACTTAGGTTCACCGAATATATAAGTTTCATTCAGAGTTAATTATCATTGTGTTTGACTATTGAATCACACTTCATGAATCTGGAATATCATCGTTCTTATTGTAAACAGTTCACTTAAAATCGTACCGCGACACGATCAACTAAGTCTCCTGAGTCGGGCATGGTGGTATGGGACACCATGTTTAGAGTGTCGGCCTACACTGTGGTGACGAGCCTCCTTGTAATGATCAGTGAGCATTAATAAAGGTGATAAATTGTTGTTCGAGAGGCCCTCATGACAATTTAACCCGGCCGACGGTTGCGTGCCTGAGTACCGTTCAAACGACTCGGGCGTGTATTCGTTTAGTTTTGAGTGACAAGCCCGCACCTCTGAATTGACTATTTGTATTTTGTATTTGGGTAACGAGCCCTCCCGCTTTGATTTGGCCATGGCTGACGAGTCACTTGCTAGACCATGCTTTCATGGGAGGATAACCCAAACTTCCGATAAAGGGGTTACTAGCGATGATTGACGATATACTGCGGGAAGCCAAATGATCCCAGTTAGACTTGTGATATAATGACGGTATTCCAGTTCACCAATACTGTTGTACGTAAAATGATTAATAAATGTTAAATTAACCATGTATATATGACATTGCATTCGTGGAGGATTATGGGTGCCTGGTTGCTTGATGTTGCATTAACATTACCTTTTGAGTTCCTCATGTGATTTACCCAGGACATACATGCACTTATGGGGTGGCTGGTCAACTGTTAGAAAGACCAGCGCATCGTTTTCTTTTATTTGCATCTCATGCATTCCCTGCACTAATTAACTAATTTAGAAACTGATTGCTTTGTTATACTATTATTGCCCTTGTATACTTATTGGAATAACATGTGTAACTAGCTTAGTATTTGTGCAGTTAGAGTAATATGCTAAAGAGTAGTACATAAAGAAATATATATTTGTCGTAAACATGTTTATAACTAAAAAAAAATATCTCGAGTATAATCTTAGATATATTTCTTCACTATGTTGGCGTTTGACGCATTCCATTTGACATATGCAGAAGACCCAGGAATAGGACCAATGGTGGTGCGTTCAGGGCGTCCCTAGTAGTCTTATAGCTTCATCTCATTGATAGTTGTAATTTTCCTTTCTATTGCATTTGTTGTGATTCATATAATTCTCATATGGGTTGACACTGCTTTTGAATTGTACCATTTCTATATTAGCCCTATATTTTTTTTATTTAGTTATCTCTACTTTGCTTTTGATCCATTAGTTGAAATGTGTTACTTTGATTTATTTGTATATGGAATGGATGTACATCTGATTAAGGACACACATGAGAGTATTTCTCACAGTGTGATATTCTTAGATAAGCATTTTAACAAGTTCACACCAAAAACTCAGGGATCGAAGTCTCCGTACTAAGTTGTCGAATTTTTGAGTGTTATAAGACAGGAAGCAATAGGAATATAGTGAGATAATGACATCTTTCTGTCCATACATTTCTAAGGCCCTACTATGATGTTTATTTTTTCATCTAAGTTATTCATAAGTTTATAAAGATCGGGATCCACCGAAGTGGGTGGGACTCCCATGGGGCTCACAATGATGTATGTGCCTTAAATCTACACCGTCCAACCATTTTGACAACTTATTTTAGGGCAAGAATGCAAAAATGAAGCTGACCCAAATCTTACGATGGACCATACCATAGGAAAAACTCGTGATTGAATTCCTATCATTAAAAACCTCATAGATTCCAGCGGAGTTTTTATTTGCCATCCGACATGTTGATAAGGTCACAAAGTCCTTGATGAGGAGAAAAAAAAAAAAAAATCATCTTAATCTAAAGCTTTTGTGACCCACACAGGAAGTTTTAATGGTCAATTACCACTGTTTTGTGTACTATGGTCTATCTCAGATCTGCTTCATTTTTTTGGATCATGCCTTAAAATGATCTTTCAATACAGATGAACGGGTGATGTAGTCACATACATCATGGCAGGGTCCCACCCACCTCGGAATCCCTAACTATGGGTCAAGTGTGATGTATGTGCATTACATTCACACGTTCCATCCATTTTGAAAGCTCATTTTATGGTATGATCCACAAAACAAAGCAGATCCAAATCTTAGCTGAATCATGTCACAGGAAACAGTTGTGATTAAATCCCCACCATTAAAAACTTCACAGGCCACCGGAATGTTTATTTGCCATCCAACCTATTGATAAAGTCACAAATATCTGGATGAAGATACCACACAAATATCATCTTGATCAAAAACTTTTGTCGCTTGCCGCGCCCCCTTTCGTCAATCCTCTTCCTGTTCAATGGTCACCGTTGCTCTTTGATGGGACGCAAATTGCTCGTGCCCCCTGCCAACAGCAAGTTCCGGTTGGTAGAAGCTATGTGGGGTCCACTGCAATGTCGGTGAAATATCCAAACCGTCCATCAGTTTCGCCAGCTCACTCCACTTGGGGGCCGGCCAACAAATGGATTACCATGCTGAAGATCTCCCGGACTAGAAGATCTTAACCACGGATCCTTGTCCATTTCTCAGTGGAATTTGGAATGTCTCGATATATCTCTTCTCTAATCTCAACCGTTAATTATCATTCCAACGATCAAAACACAACACCGTCCAACCAAAAACATTTTCTTACCACGTTCCATCCACAGGTATTCTCAACAGCCAAATGATCTGGATCACTAAAAACATGGGCCCCACTTCCACAAAATGAAAACCCGAGTACACCATCCATATCCTCAGATGGAGTACCATACATTCCTCTTTTTGGATAAAAGAGAAATGTTCCAGGGCTCTCGGTAGTGCTCCTAGTTGTATTTGTTCACTTAGACACTGCAATCGATCGATCCGAACGGTCCATTAAATTCAGAACACATTTCTTGGGCTACCATGAAAGTATTATACTGATAGAATAATCCAATCCATCCTTTATTTGGCCTTATTTTCTATATCCATCCATTTTCCACACCATGGACGGCCCGTTACGATTGCCTAACAAAAATGATTCTTGATAATCATAACCAATCCATGATGAACCTTAACAAATAGATGGATCAATATGGGTCTTACACCTACTTTATGTAAATGATCTTGACCGTCCATATTTAATTCCATTGATTAAATGGTCAATATTTCTCAGATTAGTATGATTTTTTCTTGGGTACCATGAAAATGTGTGTTGTACCTAATGAACCGTCCAGATCAATGGATTGAACCGTTTATGCTTCCAAATGCAACTTGGATCAATATAACTTAATCTTCAATGGCAGTGGGCCATCTCTCCGTAAGTTTCGTTGCTTTCTTTTACAAACAACCATTCATTCTAAAGTGATATTGCATGGCCCTCTTTCTTCCATCAGTCCCATCCATTCCTAGTTTTTTTTTCTTTTTCCATGTCTTGTACCCTCTTTTGGAAGATGAGTAGGAAAATAAGGCTGTTGTGGACAACTCATATAGAAGATGTGGACCAAAAGGAAGAGAACCCAAGTGAGATTTTTTGAGTCTGTCTAGATAGTGACAGACCATGGCTCATGGATCCTTTGATAATCATGTATTTCTTAGGATAGAATACAACCATTCTAGCTTGTGGGGCCCATATGGGTCTAGTGAATGGTTAACAAGGGCCCTAATGGGTGGACGTCATGGACCCAGTCAGTTGTCTGGGTCTGCGCCATGGCGTGCCGGGCTTGTTATGTGGTCCTGACACCTCTGCTCGGGATATGGCTGGACAAAGGGGTTAGGCATGGTCACATCATCCCAGACGTTGGCTTGATAAGAGATACATGTGTGGTATAGATGAGTCGACATGAGGGTCACTAGGGGTGTGTATTGTCATCCATCTGTGTGTACACCACTCATTGTGTTCATGCACTCACCACTCATATGGATGTGTCCCTCTCTATTCCTATAAGCTCGACCCTCCTGAGTACCAAGGTGGATAGATTACTGACTATGAGGTCCACCTTAATGTATGTTTCTTAAATCCATGCCGTCCATCTGTTTTGAAAACTCATTTTAGGGAATAATCGCAAAAATGAAGTAGACCCAAATCTTTGGTGGACCACACGATGGGAAAGAGTGGTGATTGAATACCCACTATTAAAACATTCTTGGGGGCAACCAGAATGCTTATTTTCCATCATACCTGCTGATAAGGTCACATAGACTTAGATGAAGGGACTGCACAAATACGATCCAAAACTTTTGGGGCCGACAACAAGTTGCCCCAAAAGTTTTTAACGGTCAATCACCACTGTTTCTTGTCGTACGGTCCACCTTTTATTTTGGGATGATTACTATGTGTGTTTTTCACCGTATGTTAAATTGTGGTGACTCGTTTATGAATATCATTTGAGCCATACATTATGCCAATCCGGACCGTCCAATTTATTAGATCCTTTGTGGATTGAGGGTAACCCAAAACTTAAACTGATTGGATGATCATCACCATCTGATATTCCCAATGACTTTGGACCGCTGATCATTTAATTTCAAACCCATCTATTTTTTGTGCACCATTTGGATGGATCTGTCTACAATGTGGCCATGATTGATTGGGACGATCTGGATCGTTATGCATGTATGCCATGTCTTATAAAATGGTGGTGAATAACATTAGTCTAGCAAATATACATGATACGACAAGTCATGTGATCCAAACCACTGCAGCCAAGGGTCCAAATCCAATGAATAATGTCCATCGATAAAGGATAGAACGTCAAATCCATCTAATTTTGTGGTTATGGCCCACCTACACTGGGGCCAACGATTTGGACAGTTTGGATTAGGTTACATATACGCCAGGTGTACTACCGCAGGAGTGCCTCCGCGGATGGTGACGTGTCCAGTCATACATAAGCAAAGCATCAAATGCCATGATGAGATGGGTGCAAGAGATGGACTCGGATTGCCTAGAGACCCGACTCTGTGGGGCCCACCGTGATGTATGTGTTTTATCCATGCAGTTCATCCATTTCTCTAGATCAATTTTGGGCATAGGTCAAAAAACGAGGCAAATCCAAAGCTCAAGTAGACCACACCACAGGAAACAGTGGGGAGAATGACACCCACCGTTGAAAGGCTTCTCAGGGCCCACCATCATGTTTATTTGCCATCCAATAGGTTCATAAGTTCATACTGTTGAATGGAAAAAACAGATATCAGCTTTATTCAAACCTTCTGTGGCCCCAGTAAGTTTTCAATGGTAGATGTTGAATCCCCACTGTTGCTTGTGGTGTGGTCCTTGAGCTTTGGATCTGCCTCCATTTTTTTTCTCACGCTGGAAAAATGTATGGAAGGCATGGATAAAACAAATATATCACAGTGGGCCCCAGTCACCAGGTTAGGCAATCCATTTTGGATGGAGATAATTATTGATACTCTGGAAGAGTGTGATGGTTGATACGCAGGCACTAAAATTGTACACGTGTATATACAAATAACTCAACGTAAACTGTCCAAATTGTGAGCCACAGGTTAGATGATAACCTAATCAATCTAATTTTTGGACTATCCCCTATTTGCGGTGGCTACAAAATTGAACGGCTTAGATTGAATTAATCAATGGTTGGGTCTACCACACATTTCATAGGTTATCATGCAAAATTCTCACGGATTGCATGGTCCTATCCGACCATAAGTTGGTCTTCTTTCTTGCAGCCCTCCATTTTCCAAGCCCTTGATCGCATGGTTAGGATTAAATGATAAAAGCGATTCTTCAAAACCATGGACGACCCATGATGAGTTACAACAAATAGATGGCTCAAATTTTTTATTGGACCTAGTTTAATAGAAACGATCTTGACCATCCATTTTGTTGGTTATTGATTGGAGGCTTAGATCATTCTACTGGTGTGATTTCAATCCAAAGAAAGATTTATCAGATTGATCGATGGGACGGTTCTAGTGTCCTGATTAAGCGAGGAGCATTGTAACTTGTAGTGCTGTGAGAGCACTGTATCATTTTTCATTAACTCTAACATGGACGCGGTTTTGCCAAAGTGACCCCTACACTAGCCAGCTATCTGATGGAAAATTTCTCTGGCCCCCACCAAGATGTATATGTTTTATCCACACCGTCCATCCATTTTTTCAAAATCATTTTATGGTATGGGACCAAAAATGAGGTAGATACAAAGTTCAAGTGGACCACACCACAGGAAGCAGTGTGGGGATTGAACACTTAACATCGAAAACAACCAACGGGCCACAAGTTTTGGATCAAGCTGACATTTGTGTTTTCCCTTCAAACAGGGTTGACGGACAGGTTCGATGCGGTGCGGATTGTCAGGGGCTCTGTGGGTCCCATCATATTGTATGTGTTTTATCTAAGCCGTCCATAAATTTTGACAGATCAATTTATAGCATGACCCCAAAAAGGAGGCAGATGGAAGACTCAAGTAGACCATACACAGGAAACAGTGGATATTACTTATCTACCTTTGAAAATTTCTAGGGGGCCATAGAAGTTTTGGATGAAGCTGATATTTATGTCTTTACTTAATCCAGGTCTATGTGAGCGTTTTAACAGGTTGGATGGTTAATAAGCATCCATGTGAGATCTAGGAATGGTTCAACAGTGGGCATCATTGTCTGCTGTGCTTCCTGTGGTGTGGTCCACTTGAGGCTTCAATCTGCCTAATTTTTTGATTCATGCCCTAAAATGATGTGTCAAAATTGATGGACGGCTTAGATAAAACACATACAATATGGTGAGACCCACAGATCCCCTCACAAGACCGTCCGTCTCTACCTACGTATTCCTGGCGGGGGTAGTACCCAATACGCGCCCGATTCGATGGCAATTAAAAATTACGGTGGCCCCAAGAAGTTTTCAACGGTAAGCGATCAATCCCCACTGTTTCCTCTGGTGTGGTCCACTTGAGCTTTGGGTCAGTCTCATTTTTCGGTTCATGCTCTAAAATTAGCTTTCAAAATGGATGGATAGTGTGGACATACATAATGGTGGGACCCACAGGGCTTTTCCGTATGTAGGAGTCACCAGCCATTCCGCGTTCATTTCCCACGCTTGAAAAGTTGAAACAGCAACCAAAGCTTGTGGTCAGCATCGAGCCATCCAATTCCAAGATAAACCCTGGCCCCCATTTGCAAACGTGGCCCACCTAAATGCACGTATAGTGCTCTCTTACGTACGAGGCTGTCATTTTTTTTTTTTTTTTTTTCATAATCGCATATAATTCCCAAGAGATTGGTATGCAAATTGCAAGCATGGCATGTTCATCCCCATGATGATCAACTACCCTATCTCAATGGCTATCATTCATGTCCCTTGCTTGTCCATAGGGAGAAATGATACGGTACAACCCCAATAACTACTGGAATTTCATAGACCAATCTGCCGACAGCATGCATTCCTGTATGATCCATCCGTCCATCTAATGATACCTCTTATTGATGGACTATCTTTAAAAAATCAGACATATTGAATAATCTTATCCATCACATTGCTATCTTTTTTTCCATTATCGTTACTTTGAAGGATGCTGTTCATATGGCTAGAATCATCTGATCGATGTGAAATTTTTTTTACCCATTTTCCATCCTTGTCTTGAAAACTAAATGAACGGTTCTGATTGATACGTTACTCGTCCACGTGTGTCACATCTTTTCGATGGCTAGCATTTCATATTTATCTTCTGCAAGAAAAGGGAAGGCCTTTTCATGGTTGCATTTGCTTTTCTTGATAGCACTATCAAGAAATTGAAATATCAAAGAGGATCCAATGCAAGATCTAGTGCCTTTGATATGAGATCTCCAGTCCAACTGGTTGGATTACAAGCTTTGGTCCACCAAGTGAGTAATTACCAATCTGTTATGTGGATGTAACATCTCATTCTTCTAATTGTTTGATGCAACTATGTGGATCAAAATAATAAAAAAATCCAGTCCTATCCATAGATCAGGTGGGCCACACCATAAAAAATAATATCTAACCATTGATAAATAGAAAAAACAAGTTTGGTCCACTGGGTGAGTGAATATGGCTGATTATTTTTTCATAAGGTGATCCTCCTGGTTGGGACAACCTATTGGACGGGTTGGATGTGGCGTAAGATTAATAAGTCAGAAGTTATCTGCTGGATGGACCGTAACTTGTGGTCCAACCGGTTGGACTTGAGACCTTCCCTTTAGATATCATACACACCTAATCCACATACGTGTTGCACACGTGTACTAGATTAGGACCAATCACCTTTTTAAGGGCTTTTTCCCGCTTTTTGGAAGCGGATTCCCTGGTGGCGGGATATCCAGTGGCAGGCGCTGTGGGGTCACCATCATGTATGTGTTTTATATCCACACCGTCCACACGTTTTTTCAGCTCATTTTATTGCATTTGCTCAAAAATGAAATAGATCCAATGCTCAAGTGGGCCACACCAAAGGAAACAGTGGGGATGATGACACTCATCGTTGAAACCTTCCTGGGCCCACCTTGATCCAAAACTTTGTGACCCCTAAGAAGTTTTTAATGGTGGCCGTTCAATCAACACTGTTTCCTTTGGTTTGGTCCACTTGAAATTTGGATCTGCTTCCTTTTTGGGCTCATTCTCTTAAATGAGCTGGCAAACGGATGGACAGCAGTGATAAAACACATACATCACTGTGGGCCCCACAGAACCTGCCATCAGGGATATCCCTTGTGGTAGGGTCATCATGTAGTTCACTTCCTAGTTTTCCATGTCTGATCTTAGATATTAGAAAGCTTTGTGCATTTAATAAAATCTTAAAAGCAAATATATGGTGCTGGGTGCTGAGGTGGCCTGATCGCCTCGGACACCGACTCTACGCAGGGTGTAAAACACGCTGGGGCCCACTACATTATGGGCCCCTTTTTATTATGGTGACGGGTATCGATCTTTCGACTTAATTTACAATTAAGGGAGTCTTTACCACTTGGCTAGTTGACTAGTTTTTTCACCGTAGTCCCCATCATACGAATTATTTCCTCTAATTTCTCTTAGTGATTAAAGGAAATAATTCTCTATTAACCAAACCCATCTAGGGGATGTATACAAGGGGTTAAGATATGCTAAGATATATTCTAATCTTGATGAGATCCTAATCCTAATAATACATATCTCTACACATAGAAGAGCCAGATTAACCGATACAATGTAAAACTGCATAAAAAACCTCAGGTTTTGGTTGTTTTCACCGGAATGAGTTTTGGGCCGGCTGATTTTTGTTATCTTCCCTTTGTCATGGTGAGTGACATTTGATGAATAGGTTTGACCAAAGATGCATCTTAGTGGCTTTTGTGTTTGTGTTTAAAATGATTTTAAAACTTTTATATGTTTCAAAAGTTATGAGATGTGTTGTAACATGTGGCACTTGGCACATTCATGTGCACACGTGTGCAAGTGGATTCAAAGTTTATGAAAAGACTTCTCATTATTCATTTTTATATACATAAAATAAAAAGGAAAAAGCATTCTCTAATTTTCTGGTTTTTCAAGCTTTTTGCTTGCTTGGGTTAAGGCTGTGAGCGCTTCGAGTTAATGTAAAGTTAGTCCACCATATATGTGACAAGATGATAGTTATTGTATCTTGAAAGTCAATTGCCCAAGACTCTTGTTGTACTTGAGACCCCATTTAAGGAGGGAAAATTTGATTTCATGCTAGTGATTTCAAATCACAGTTCAAGTTCTACAATTGCAATATGTTTTCTCTCTCTTATTATAATTTTTACATGTCTAGATAGTTTTTTAAACCCCAAACCCAATGGTGGCCACACACAAATGGTTGGTGTTCCAGTCCCCACTTCTTTCTGTAGTGTGGTCCACTCGAGTTGTGTTTCGCTAATTTTTGGCTCCAAGGAATTGCATTGATGTGCGCACCTAAGGGGCAAAGAGAATTATAGGCCCAATAGAGCTTAGGTGTTTTATGTGTTGCATGAAATACTTGTTGCAGAGGATTCCCAGTCCTACCATGGTCTCTCCTAATTCTAGAGTCGCTTTCTAATTGTCGAGGATTACAACTTAAAATCATAATGCTGTAACATATGCCATTTTATTCCAATGACTTATATATTGTATTTGTGTGAACTTCTCATGTATCCAAATAAATTTTTTTTTACCGAAATAATGTGCAGTCGAAACGGTAAGATTGGAGAGCTCAAGGGTATCTATCATGGTGTGCTTGAAATGGTTACATTGCGGTTGTACATAACAGTAGCAGTGGTCACCATTGTGCGTTACAGGATTGAAACAACCGATACATGGATACAGAAAAAATAGCTCGTTACGGTCTGCAATGGGCCGAAACATATTTTTTGAAAAAATAGAAAAGGTCATAACAGCTGCTAATGATGGCAATTAAGGCTACCGTTTCTGTTATGGAACACCTTCATACCAATAAAGTTAGGAGCATTCTAACTTTTGTTGTAAGAGTTTGGTATCATTATTCATTAACTCTTTTCTTTTTAGAAAGCAAGCAAGAAAATGACTCTTTTATTAATTAGGACAAAAACCCGAAAGAAACACAAGCAAAAAAGGGCAAAACCCCTAAAAGAAAAGACAGCAAAGAAAAAAGGGTTGTGCATGGTCCCTCAACAGCATGTATATGACAACCGGCCTGTCCAGTAAGGCCGTTCCATCATGATAGTTGGACACCTAAAAAATCAGGTCAATTAAACCATCATGTGGGTGACCATTTGAATTTGGAGGTTATTTTGTGATTATCCATTGTGTCAATGGCATGGCCCACTTTTTTTTTTTTTAATGCGGCCCACCTAAAGATTAGATACGCCGGACTCTTTTGGGCAGCCCACTATCGTGACGGAATTAGTGCATGGTTGGATGGCACACACGCAGCATGGGCCCCACACAGGCAATAGGGTATAGAAGAAGCAGGTGAATAGCTTTTACAGGTAGGCGATGTTGTACACACTTGATGCATTGGCATTTATGTGCTAGTGGAACTAAACATAGGGTTTTAATGGGTGGGGCCTTGCGTGTTAATGCCCAGATCTTAAACTAAAACACATGAATTACAAATGCCATGAGTGTAAAAACATGGCCGCCACTGAAGGATTAAGCCATTGATATTATGAGCCCTGCCACGGATGGCCTATGCACTGAAAATTCCCAGGTCTGAAAATGGTAACCCCATGACACATTATAATTACAAAAAATAAAATAAAAATCATCAACATTAGATTAGGGAAGTGGAAGCTCAAACAGAAAATGTTTGCTCCTAGGATGAATATCTCCTAGTGTGAAAATCAGGCCAATCAACTCATATGAGTCAAGAGTGTGTTGGGTCAGATCATTGGTCAAATCACATGATGAGTGGGACAACCTGATCTTCAAGCTGCGCAATCTTCTTGATGAGGCCAACATTTCTCACGGCTCGAATGTGCTATTTATATGACACCTTGGCAGCAATAAACACATTTTGTGGTAAGCACCCGCTATGTACGTTGCGTGTGAAAGACAAAAGTAAATAGAGAGTAGAGGATTATAGAAGAGGTTTGCTCCAGGACATCCAAGGCATAGATGTCAGGACTCTATCTAGCTGGATTTAGGTTGTTTTAAATGACCCAAACCATTTATTTGATGGGGCTCCCTTTGATGGGGATGCCCGAAAAAAGTTACCTATTGAATATTTCAACACTTTGATTATACAAAGATTTTGGTGGCCTATTGATATTGAAAGCAAGAGAGTCGAATTATTAAAGAGTGGAAATAATCTAATTGGAAGCTTTTATTTTTTAACTAACAAGCATAAAAAGTGACACCCATCATATAAATGGTTTAGGTCATTGGAAGACGACCAGATTCAAAGGGCTAAAGTCCCGACGAAGTAATAATTTTTTTATTTTTTGGGTTAGTATACACACCACTGTTAGTACACCAACCCTCAGCATCAGTCACACCGCAATGTTAGCCACCCCACTTGGGAATCGATACCAACACCTCAGTGTTGAAACGAGGCTATCTTCACTCAGTCTACCACTAGAGCTATGGATTTGGGTGTCTTTAGTGGAGTAAATTTTGTATACATAACTTCAAGATAAGTGTATTTTGATAAATTTCCCTTTATTTTAAAAGGGCATCTCTCTGAGTCGAGCATGATTCTAAAATTCATTGAGTCGACTTCAAACAGGCGAGATTTCAAGCATCTCGCCGAGTCTCTGAGAAAGTCAGAGCTGGCTTTGAACTCAGTTCAAACTCAGGGAGACTCCGAAGCAGGGAGGGAGGGGAGTTGAACCCTCAACCTGATCTGGAGTCAAAGATGCACTTAATAACTCTTTATCTATATTAGATACACGACTATTACTAATATCTTCAAATTATTATTATAATTATTACTAAATATCGAGTTGAGTTGGGTCAAGTCTCTGAGTGAGACTCAGCTGAATATTGAGTCAAGTTCAATAGCGTTTCTTTCTAAACTATGAAGAGAAGTAGATAAGCAAAACTTGAGACTTGGTCTATCTACAGCTTGCACTAACCTACTCAACAGCCGAGCCAGATGCAGTAGATGGCAGACTTGACACAAGAGGAGAAGAGACAGTAGCACCGTCTTGTGAGCTAGATGATAGGGGTGTTCTCACACATGCCAACATGGCATATGTGCGAAAGACTCAGGGCACTCATCAGATGATGCCCCTGATGAACAAGCCATGGCCTAAGAAAAGGCTGCTCACACAACATTAACATGACAAATAGTAGTAAAAAAGAAAATGCCTCAACACACATACATTGCTACCATGGGTTGCCATAATTTTGGGGGGCATGTGCATCTTGGGAAAACACCCTGTAATGACTTGGATCCAGCACATGTGCCAAGTTGGCACTTTGAAGTTAGATGCATTGCATACAATAACACAATCAAGCCATCCAACTAGTGTAACCCACTCTGCACACATCATTGTCTAATATCTACATCTATTTAAATATCCAACTTATGATTAGTAAGCATTGTGTGATGAACTTGAACCATTGATAATTTTTCATTTTTACCACCCCTTAAATATCCACCAATGAGGCACTTAGGAAATCAAACCAATATGATATTTTGTTTGACAACCATCTAAATCAGGGCCTACTACTTTACTTTCAATTTATTCTACACCACGTACAATATCAGTGTGGGCATATCAATCACAATAGTTCAACAGAGTATCATGGTTTTTCCCTAGTTCCCATGCGTATTACCCAAATGTCCTTATTTTTGGTTAGGGGTGCAACTTGGGCGGGTTGGGTCAAGTTGAGAGTCAACCCAAGCCCACCCCAACCTTAAGAGGAGTCAGCCTAAGGCCCAACCCAACCCAAGGTATTAAATACTTAACCTCATCAAAATTTAGTGGGTCTGGTTAGATCTGCTCACCACCTACAACTAGTAAAATAATACAAAAAATGAAACATTATCATCATATGAGCCTTATTCGAACTAACTGGGGTCAGCTACATGAATCCTTTTCCTCCATTCCACTCTATCAAGGGCCATAACTTTAGTTTGATAGCCTGCAACTTGTACCAACTCACTCCTAACCAGCGCAGTTCTTGGTCTCTGTTGCACATGACTAAACCATCCAAGTTTACTTTTCCTCATGTTATTACCTATTGGTGTCACTCCTAAATTCCGTCAAATGCATTCATTCTAATTCTATCCTTGTCCTGCCACTAATACATCTCAACGTAAAATGAAACATGTAACCAGCAAATAACATTATTAAAGTAACACATGCAACTGCTGAAATAACACTAGAAAAATAAAGTCTACATTCACCACTCATAAACACAAATAATGATGATGATGATGATGATGATGATGATGATGATAATAATAATAACAGAGAAATGGATGGAATGGATGTCACACATTATGACATGGGTGGGGCCAAAGATTGGGTTGGCCCAATCGGGTTAAGGTTGACCCGACCCAAGTTACACCCCCCTACTTTTGGTTTAAAACCCTTCCTGTGTCCAAGTCCACTATTGGACCTCTAAAGAATTGTCCATGACTTGCTACACTATCCAACAGGAGACCTTGCTAGGTCCGGCACTCAGGTAATTCCTGAGGTGAGAAAGTGTCATGACCAGATGCACTATTCACTAGGAGGTTTGCCCATGTCAAGCCACTCAAAAAACCAAATCTGTAGAAAATTCTGAACCCATTTACATTACATATAGTAGATATAGTGCAGATTATGAACCCAATATCTCTCATGCTTTAAGTCCAATTAATTGCATTATAAAAATAGAGATTTTGTTTACCAAGTACTTAATAATGATAGAGTTGCCAAAGAAGCAAAGAAATCAATTACAAATTACACTAACAAATAGAGAAGTTTCTAGTGTTTAAAACCAAAGCTGGAGTTCTCTATTTGTAATGACTAGTTGTGCACCAATTTGAACATGTGAGGCCAGGGTTCAATGATCCAAACTGTTGATTTGATGAGATATATAGCCAATGGGAGCTGCCTCTAAAATCTTCAAGATTGCAAGATCTTAAGCTTTCAATTAATGGCCTGGAAAGGCAGTTAAGTAGATGGTTCTTCAGTAGTCAGAAGGTAGAAAAATTCAAATTGAGGGATTTTTGTTTTTTGGTGTCCCCCATCTGAAGTGATGTCCATCTTATCAATGGTTTGAATCATTGAAACATGTCCCCACATGTTCAGAACTCTGCCCGTCAGGAAATACCATTTCCAAAATTCTTGATTTGGTTGGCATTTGGTAATACTTTTCCAGTCCCATTCTTCCAAATGGCTGCTTATAGTGCTCATTGTTGCAGTGGCCACTTGGACAGTCCAATTGATTGATCTGCATTGTCCATTAGGTCAAGCAGATTTTTGATGGCTACAATGCAAATATCATGCCAGCAGATGATTCTAATTGTAATCATTACACATTTTTCACATTATAAAGCTACCATTTTTACAATAATTTTTTGGTGAAACAAATAATGTAGCAAAATCATCATTATAGCAAAATGTAAGTGATGTCATCACACAATTACAGGAGTAAATATTCATTTACCCATTTACAGCCATTTATCATTGTAAATGGAAAACCAAACAGGCACTAACCACCCATTTAATAGTTTAGAAAACCAACGGTCAAGATCATTTACATAAAAACTGGTCCAATAAACGATTTGAGAAATTGATTTCTTGAGGCCCATTATGGATCCAACATGGTTCAAGAATCACTCATCAATCAATCCTAACCATCCCATGTAAAAAAAACATCCTACCTGTGGATGAATCAGTTAGCGTTAATTTTGCAGTGTCCCATGAATGCTGGATCAAATGGAAAGTCCAGATCGAGCAAGTGGACTGTCCAAGTGCCTGACTGCAACTCTGATCTCTATAATTTACTGAGTTTTAAACAGTTGGATCATTCCACATATATAAATAGAAATGTGTTTTTGTAAAATCAAGCATTTAATATTAGAAAGTTACAAAAAAGCTAATATCAAATACAGGAAGATGCAAATAGATATATTAGCTCTTTGATTTCCTAAGATTGGAAAGAAAGAAAGAAAAGAAAAGAAAAAACACAGCTCTAGAAAATTGAGTTTCAGTGATAGTTACCGAAATTAACATCCCCCACGAACAGCAAACTGGTTTGAGCTTATCCAATCTGTACAGTTTTTCATAAGTTGCAATTGAGCCACAGAAAGCCTCAATGTCGAGGCACAAAACGCCATCCAATTGAGCAAATGGGATTGACAGATCAATCCAATGTATACATATATGGTGAGCTTGATGACTTCAATCCATCTCCAATAGAAATCATTTTGAAATGTTTAACAACTCCACTACAACCTCAAGACCCTTGTAGCAATTATTGGATGCAAATCGAACTGCGAACTCGGTATTCATGGCTTTCATTTGCGGTAAACATTGAATATGCAAGCAGCTAATTCTGCTTGTGCCTTCGTATGTTTGTATGATCGGCACAGATTCTCTGGTGTGTAATAATCAGCTTCAGCTCAAATAGCAACTAAATGTCCAAACTGTGACCACGTGAAAAAATTACAGATTCAGATTTGTAAATTAATGACTTCTAAAAAAACATCTGCAAACGAGCCTATGGCACCTGCATGCTCTCCTGCAATTACCATTCTTTCAGTTTACTTATTTCTGCTAAAGTTAATAAAGCTTCCAGGTTTCTGCTTCTCAAACGATAAGATTGAGATTTCACTCGCATTATCTAGTTGAGATATGCGAGCAGGGCATGCAACTTGTATATGAGCCGCTAATCTGGTTCGCCTCACTGTGGTGATACTCTGGTCCAAAAATGAGGTTCATCCACACACATTGTTGAGCAGCGAATTTTCTACAGGTTCTGGTGAGACACCCCTGTATGTCAAATGTTGACCATTTTTCCCCAGTCCATTTCTTTTGCTCATGCAGCTCACTTGATGAGGGCTATGCCAGAGCAACAACCGAGTGGAGCCCACCTGATGAACATGGAATTCACACACATGTGCCACATCAGCACGTGTGATCTGCAAGTTGAGTCCCATTAACAGGGCTCTTTCTTGCTTAATGGCACTGCAAGAAAAAAGCAGCAACCCACCAATTGCTTTTGCTTCTTCGGCTGGTCCATGTCACAAGGCACCGTCAGGTCCTAAACTGTTCTACAAGCCTCACAAGACTGTAGGTCTCGGCATCAGGCCTTGCACCTCCTAGAATCATCCTTCTCAAAAAATTTGGAGCATACACCTTACCCTTCACATACGACCTCAACAGTGCATTGTATACAAAGGTATACCTGCTGTACCTTGATTCCTTCAATTCCGCGAACAACTTCTCCGCATTCTCTACATCACCCATGTCAGCGAAAATTTCAACCATGAAAAGGGTAGTCTCCAACCATGGTGTTGATCTCCGAACCCACGTGCTCGTGGTCTGATCCATTCCCACCTCCAGAGTCTTCAATGACTCCTCTACCAAACCCGCTTTCAAGCAACCCAATGCGAGATGCCGATATGTTATTGCATTCGGCTTGCAGCAATGCAGGTCCATGTCAGTGAACAGCTGGGATGCTTTATCGATGAGCCCGTGTCGGCAATATACCGATATAATAGAATTGAACTGCTCCGTGAACTTCAACTTTTTTATCAACTTCATTTCTGCCCAAAGCTCCTCCGCTCTACTCAGATTGCCGATCCTCCCAAATGCTTCGATGGCGAGTACAAAGATTTTATACCTCACATGTGGAAGATTTTGCACGATCTGCCAAGTGCTCTCTAACTTCTTCTCCTTCCTCAAATACCCGTATAAGATAAGTAGAACGTCAAGCGTCGACCAGTTGTTTCCTGTTTTAGACTGCTCAATTGCTTCAACGTATGCCTCAGATACAGTGTACAGCCTTGCCACAGCATGTGCAGTTGCTAATATGCAGTAAGTAATCTCATTCGGCTCGACTTTTGATTGCTTCATTTTATCGAAAACCTTTGCCAAACCTTCAATATTATGTTCATTCGCTTCTATTTTCAAGAGAATGTTGTATGTGGATGGGTGCGGGGCCACACGGTCGGCCTTCATCTGAGTAAGGATTCTCGGGATTGTTTTCTTCCACCCTGGTGTGGAATGGAGGATTATCAAGCGGTTGAAAACCAAGTGAGAGATGGGGAGTGACAGTTCCCTCATCTTCTTCATGTATGCCAATGAGAGTCTAATCACGCCCTTGTCCAAACAGGCCAATACAAGATTATTGTAGAGCAGCTCATTTTGAAACTCAGGAGGGATACAGGTAAAGAGACTCTCTCCATGTGATATGCCATGAAGCTTAGTCGTGAATTCCAGTAGATAAGAGTAGTCAAGTTCTTTCAGCTTGTAGGGTCTTTCTCTAATCACCCATTCCATTACCTGTTAAAAAATAATAAATAAATAAACAAACAGGAAGGTCGGGTTCCTTGTATTCATTTAATTGTCTATTTGACACAACGTTTCTTCTAGATATTTCAGATTTTAGGTATGTTCAGATGCTTATTGAGCTGACTTGGAACGTGTGTTGGCACCATTTAAATTCATGATGATGACCAAACCTGCAATTGTAATTCCATGCATATGTAGCCACTTTGGTCAGTTATGCGTTACGCGATTGAATCAATACAAATCATTTTGATTGAATTATCGTAATTCAGTCTGAATGAAAAAGGTTATGCTACCAATAAAAACAGATTTACATGGCAAATAGAAAATGACACTCAAACTCAATACTAATGCAATGGAGAGGATGAAGCAATATCATCTGCTTGTTAAAGAATTGAAAATCTCACCTGCATTTCTGTTATTCTAGGAAGTTTCTACAAAAAAAAAAAAAACAACAACAGACCTTTTTTTAAATGTTAACGAAAAACTTTATTAAGATTGAACAAAAAGATGAAACGACCCACAGAGATCAAGAGCAGGGTAAGTTGTTTATTAAGGTCAGGAGCCATCCCTAGAACCCAACCACCCACCAGTTCACATCGCTGAAACACAATTGCCCATGATGTCATCCCTCTTACATAAATTGAGCTCCATACCCAAGAAAACCTTTACCCTTGGCCATAGAGAAAACAGCATTTACCCCAATCAGTTAGGATCAGTGTTTTAAATAGCTTACACAATGTAGCATAGCTTAGCCTTCATGCTATGCAGCTCATGAAAATAGCTTACGCCGCATATAGCCTACGATATGCACTAATTAGCATAAGCTACACATTGCGTGGCTTACCCTACAAATTATTTTTCACTAAAAATTAAAATCAATTAATAGTTTCAGTGATTTGTTACATTTTCATAGTTTCAATAAAAATTAGTCAATCTCTTCAATGACTTTAGTAAAATAATATAAGTAATGATATTTAATGAGATCCTTTGCTATTTCTTTATCTTTATAATTAATATTTGCCTTTTTTTCCTATTATTGTAGGTTGTGTTTAGTTGCACCAAATACCATGAAATTTCGTGAATTAAGCACAACCTTAGTTAAAAATGTAGTAGCAACATGTAACATAACCTCATGCTTCAAAGGGGTGGATGCTACACTACATGCTATTTGCTACTTAAAACACTGGTTGATAAAAGGCATAGATGATGACAATTATAATCTTAACACTACTATAACCAAATGATAATTATGAAATTACGTAGGCACTGGAAAGACAAGGTCATCACATAATCTTCATACAATACAAGGTCTTTTCTCTCTCTCTCTCTCTCTCTCTCTCTCTCTCTCTTTGAGGCAGACGATTATCCAGCATCCGATTAGATGTACTACCCCTCTTGGAATAATGGTGCCATAAATTTGGAGATAGAAACCTTAAGGCATGAGCTTTAGGTTTTGTACAGATCAATTCCCTTTTCTTTTTCTTTTTCTTTTTCTTTTTCCTTTTTCTATTTTTAAGGGTAACAAAGAATTTTATTTGAAAGGCACCCAACTAGCGATACAAAATACAAAGAAAGCAAAAAAGCAACATTACAATCCTTTAAAATAGATATATTTGAGGACCAATCCCTAACAAAGCCACAACCCTTATGATGTGGACATCAGGCCCCACATTGGGAAGACATGTATTAGTTGCTTGGAGGAGATATGATCGGACCGTTGGATCGTGATGATGATGGCCCGTCCCATTGCATGTTTCCTTTATGATTTTCTTAGTTTATGATGATTGATGCTAGATTTCATTATTATTATTGCTTTTATTTCCGCTGAATAATTGTGTTCATGAGCATGCATCATATTTAGGGCTGTCTTGCATCAAATTTGGTATCAGAGAATAGGCTTGCATGGTTTTGTCTAGATCGAGTTATCAAATTAGGGTTTTGATTTTTAAGTTTGTTTTAGGAAATGTCCAGATTTAGAAAGTTTTCAATTTTAGAAAGTTTCTTAATTTGGAGAATTTTCAAATTTAGAAAGTTTCCAATTTTAGAAAGTTTCCTAATTTGGAAAATTTTCAGATTTAGAAACTTTCCAATTTTAGAAACTTTCCTAATTTGAAAAATTTCCAAATTTGAGTCGCATCATCTAGAATTAATTAGTGTCAATTCATTGTAGTTTTAATTCATCGCATTCATATTGTGAGTCACCCAGTCCTTAGAGTCTCCCCATAGTGAATGGAGTACAGGCATTTGAGATCTTCAGGGCCATTAAGTGTTGTCGTGTGGCCGTCGAGACCTAATGGAAAGCCGAACTCCGATGAGTTGGCCTACTTTAATGGTCACATGGACCCACAAACATTCCTTGATTGGCTTGAAGACTTAGACTATTTTTTCGATTGGTATGATATGTTGAATTACCGTCGAGTGAGGTTTGTCAAGTGGACATTGGAGGGCCAAGCCAAGTCGTTTTGGACAGATTTGGAACGACGACTTGATAAAGTTGGGAGAGCCCCGATCTCACAATGGGACGAGATGAAAGAGCGTTTAAAAGAAAAATATCTTCCCATCTCTTATCGTCAAAAGCCCTTGGTTCAAAAGAGAGTTGCCTCATCTTCCCGTCCAAACACAGAACCAATATGGTCCCCTCCTTGTAAAGTGGTCCAACCCATCATTAAGGAAATCTCGGCTTATGAACACTTTGAGTGTTTAACACCAATTATATTTCCTTGGAAGCGAGATAATACCTTGGTGAATGGCCAGTTGGAAGAATCCAATCAGGTTGTTTATGAAGTGGAAGAGTACGTGCCTAATGTTAGTAGTGAGGAAATGGAAGAAATTGAGGCATCGCTCATCATCGTTGAGGATGACGAAGTGTATGCTAATGATGAAAAGGTCGAAGAAATTGAGACCGCACCACTTCCAGATGTCATGTGTGACTTAAGTGATGTAGAATCCCAATCTAAGTCTCTTACCATAATGCACACGAATGAATTTGAAAAGGAGACTAGTGAGGATATGATGGTAGACACCCACATGACTTGTGATATCCCACCAGATGATTTATGGGATAAATTTTCACCCATATGGGACATTCAACACACAATCGATCTTGTCCCTAGGTTAGTCCTGTCAAGCTTTCCTCCATACCAGGTGAACCCCGTAGAAAATATAGAAATGCAGTGTCAATTTGATAAACTTCTTGGGGAAGAATTCAATAAGGAAAGTTTGAGTTGGAGTTTTGTTTTGTGTGTCATGCCTGGTCTTTTCACTTCCAAGAATAATGGCATGTGGCACACAAGTGGGCATATCCTGACCGTCCACAAAGCTTCAGTCAAGTGTCATGCTATCATGCGACGTATTCATGTCATGGTGGATATGATGACCTTAGTCCTTATCCCGTATCTTGATGACATTTTGGACATAATGGCTGATGCCAAGATCTGCTCAAGACTTGGTATTACTAGTGTTTGTTCTCAAGTGTTGGGATACCTGAAAATCATCCTTGTTTATAATACTTATAATGAGAAATTGTGTGTCACCCGTGGGAAGTGTCCTTTTGTTTCAGTTTTCCAAGTTCTAGGTCATAGGATTGTTTATTTCCATAGGATTGTTTATTCCAAGTTCGTGGATTTTTCAGAGTGTCCTTTAGTGTCACCCATGTCTGTCATCCAAAGGTCTTCAGAGTCAGCCAATGCATTCGCATGCCATATTCATGATTTGCATACACATATTAGACAGCGGATAAATAAGAGCAATGATGATTCTAAAATCTCAGCTGATTCTCATCGTAGATTGCAAGAATTTCAGAAAGGAGACCATGTAATGGTGAGGATAAGGCCTAAGCGGTTCTCACAAGGTTCCGCTTAGAAATTACAAGCGCGTAGTGCTGGACCATTCAAGATTGTGCAGAAAATTGGGTCCAACGCGTATCGGATCGACCTTCCATCTGAAATGAGCATTAACCCAACTTTTAATGTGGAAGATCTAGTCCGTTCCCACCATCCCATCGTTGATCCATCATCTCTCTTATGGCCCTTATCTGATTTTATTTCACAACCCCTCTCACCCCTTCCTCCACCTAATATCCATAAAGAAGAAATTGAGGAAATCTTGGATGAGGAGATAGTGTTTACGAGAGACGGAGGTTTCCAAAGATACATTGTCAAATGGAAGAACAAGCCACCGTCAGAATCTACGTGGTTTACTGAAGTGGAGTTGCAAAATGTTGATCCGGATTTGTTAGAGCGCCACAAGAGTTTTAACTCGTCGGAGTCGAGTTCTTTTCAGACGAGGAGAATGATGCGGACATCAGGCCCCACCTTGGGAAGACATGTGTTAGTTGCTTGGAGGAGATATGATCGGACCGTTGGATCGTGATGATGATGTGATCGGACCATTGGTTCATCGTGGCCCACTTTCATCACACCATCATTGGAGCGCATTGGACATCTTAGATTTGAGTTTATTTTACGCATTTTTTACTTATTTGAGTTTTGGGTTAGTGTGGGTACGTTTTTTCATGCAAATGTCTTTTTTTTGAAATTTTGTTAGTAGGGGTATTTTGGTAATTATGCTAATTCCGAATTTTATAAGAGTGTTGCCCTAAACCTTTTTGATTAGTTGTTGATTTATGAAAAAGAGCAAACCTTTGGTTGCCTCCTTCCTCTTTCCCTCTCTCATGGTGCTTCTTCTTCTTCCTTGATCTCCTTCTTCTCTATTCTTCTTGTGCCCCTCCAACTTCTTCCAGGTATTTCATCTTCTATTATTATCCTTCTAAACTTCTGTTTTGTTTATTCCCCACGATCTAAACATTGAGAATCGATCTAAACCCTAAACCCCCAAATTCTCAAATCCCTAATCCGAGAAACTTTCTGATTCTTCGGACTAGTGATCATCATTGATCGATTGGGTATGACCATGCAAGATCGGGAGGTTCCATCCCTCGCCGGATCCAACCTATACGCTACTTGAGTCCCATACTTCATGGTTGTGATGATGGCCCGTCCCATTGCATGTTTCCTTTATGATTTTCTTAGTTTATGATGATTGATGCTAGATTTCATTATTATTATTGCTTTTATTTCCGCTAAATAATTGTGTTCATGAGCATGCATCATATTTAGGGCTGTCCTGCATCACCTTAAGTATCTATTCGCTTCCTTGCTAGAGATATCACGGAAACATCTTCAATTTCTTTACCCCCAAAGTGCCCATGAAATAGATAGAATAAACAGCCTCCATACAATGGTCCTTTGCTTTCCGATTCTTACACTGTACCTGATAGCATAGAGAAATCGAAACTTGTGGAGAATTCTCTTGTTACTTTTCTATATATTCGACTAGACCCAAATGGGTGAATAAATACAGAATTACAGCCTAGAGTATCGTCTATATGAGGAAAGAGAATAAAGAGAGATAATGGGTAAAATCAATCAGCAACGAGATATACAAAGCAAGAAGATAAATCAAATGTAAACGGAAATGTAGTGAGACATGGCTATCACCCCTGGTGGAAGCAATCTGAACTGCACTGACGTTGTCAACATGAAGAGGAGTAGGAGACATTAGATGAATGCCCAGATTAGAGAGAAGCCCATGTAGCCACACAATCTCACTACATACAGCAGACATAGCCCGATATTAAGCCTCAGTACTAGACTTCGAAACGATAGCTTGTTTCTTGCACTTCCAAGAAATGAGGGAGGTGCTAAGAAATAGGCAAAAGCCAGTAGTAGATCGTCGAGTGGGAGAACAACCTACCCAGTCAGCATTAGAATAAGCCCGAAGATCCAGGTGCGTGGTAGACGGGAAAAACAGAGACCGGTCCACTGTGCCACGTAAGTAGCGGATGATGCTTAACACAACAGTCATATGAGGAGTTCGAGGTGCAGAAACAAACTGATTGACAACTTGGACATCATAAGCAATAAAAGGACAAGTTATCGTCAAATAAACTAGACTGCCCACCAAACGATAGTACAAAGTGGGCTGCTCGAGGAGGTCACCATCATCACGACCATATTGAATATTCAGCTCCAAGGGGGTCGACACAGTTTTCTGATCAGTTAATTGAGCCAAGGTGATGAGATCTTTGGTGTACTTCCTCTGGCTAACAAGAATATCACATTCTGACCTAGAAACTTCGAGGCCAAGGTAGTAAGTGAGAGGTCCCAGGTCCTTCATCTTGAAAGACAATTGAAGAACCCCCCTTTAAGGTAAAAATGCCAGAGGTATCACTGCCAGTCAAGAGGTGGTCATCCACATAGACGAGAACCTCAGTAACACCATGGGAGGTGGTGCGAACAAATAATGAAGGATCATTTCCGTGTCAAACAACCACTTGCTCTAAAAGCTCGAGCCATTAGAGGATGATGTTTCAATGTATATCGAGGGACTTTAACACTCCCCTGCACGTGCGGGGTGGAACTCCACACGGGAACATACTGGGCAAGGGTGGAGGAACACTCAACTCACGCCACAAACAGCCCCCGTGGGAGAATATATTCTGGTGTCATATTTACTACTCCCATAATTCGAACACTTGACCTTCCGCTTTGATACCATGTTTGTGGTGCCTGCTTGAGGCCATACAAAGCCTTTTTCAGGCGGCAGACCATATCACCAGGTATAGGAGAACTAGGAGCCTTTAAATACACAGTTTCTTAAAGATCCTCATGGAGAAAAACATTCTTAACATCCATCTGAGTAATCTGCTAGGCATGAGCAGATGTGACTGCAAGAAGAGCTCAAACAATTTTCATCTTGGCGACAAGTGCAAAAGTCTCATCATAATCAATCTCATATTCCTATTTGTATCCTTGGTTTACAAGGCAGTGCCTTTTATTTGTCTAGAGATCCATCGGACTTTATTTTTACAGAATAGATCCACTTGCTTCCGATCAACTGTTGTCCAGGGGGACGGGGAACAATTTCCTAGGTGCGGTTATCATCCAAGGCCTATAGTTCCTCTGCCATAGCCTCCTGCCAACAACTCTAAGATGCGGCCTAGGAGTAAGCGTTGGGAATATAAATAATCTCTAGAGTAGCAACCATGGTAAGCATAGAAGAAATTAACCAATCAGGTGGCCTAAATTGGTGGGTGGAATGACGTATCGGGTTAGGATCAGGATGGACAACAGGTAGTGCAGGGGGGTTGGTAGGAGGAGCAATTCAAGGTCGGCGTGCTTAAACCTGCAATGAGTGAGGAGGAACACTGGAAGCAGAGGGAATGTCAGAAAACAAGGTAAGCCCATGAGTGGATGATGGAACAGGAAAACCCAAAGATGCATGAAATAGGAACATGCTCAGGAAACACAACATGACGAGACATCCTAATTCTGCGAGAAACAAGATCATAACATCTAAACCCCTTCTGAGTTTCACCAAATCCCATGTGCATACAGCGAACAGATTTGGTTGAGAGTTTGTCACGTTCATGGGTAGTGAGGTGAACATAACATACACAGCCGAACACACGGAGTGTAGAGAAATTAGGAAGGCAGTGATGAAGAGTGAAGTACAAAGATGCATGATCTAGAATTTTTAAAGGTATACAATTAATTAGGTAAACCGCATGTAACATATCCTTAGCCCAAAAAGATCTAGGAACGATCATTGCAGTCATTAGTGTGTTAGCAGTTTTTGCAATATGACGATTTTTTTCGTTCAGCCACCTCATTCTGTTGTAGTGTGTCAGAACAAGTGGTCTGATAAATGATCCCATGATGCCTAAGATAAGCACGAAAAGTGAGTGAAAGATACTCCCCCCCCCCCTCGAGTCGGAATGCAGGGTTCGTATCTTTACCCCAAACTGAGTGTCCACCATATTAACAAACTGCTTGAAACTGTTAAACACTTGAGATTTTGAGTGCAGAAAATGTATCAAAGTGTATCGTGTAAAACCATTAATGAAAATGACGCATTAATGTAAGTCAGACATAGATAAGACAAGGGATGATCCTCACACATCAGTATGCACAAGTTCAAACATAGATGAAGTATGAGTTATATTCAAAGGAAAATGGGCACATTTACTTTTAGATAAACAACATGAAGGACATGAAATATCTAAGAGAAATTTATTAATTTTTAGTTTATCTAATAAGCCAGAAGAAAACAACTGAAACATCCGGTCTGAGTGTGGGTGACCAAGACGAAAATGCCACAGTTGCCACTTTCTGTGAGCAGTGGAAATATCAGAAGCAGATGGTGCGAGAAAAACATTTTGCAGGAGTATCAGAAAGGGTGAAGTCTAGCTCGAAAAGACGTCCATTCCTCCTACCATCCCCAACCACCTTTCCCATTGCTAGAGCTTGCACAAAACAATGATAAGGAAGAAACATGACCAAACAATTGTTGTTAGTAAGTTGGCCAACAAAAATCAAATTTGAGGAAAGCCAAGGCACACGAAACACATCCCGAAGGACTAACTGGCGATGGGAAGGAGTCAATGTCAAGGAACCAATGGATCGGATGGGTAATTTAGTCACATCCGCAGTAGCAATGACCTGGTGACCAGTATAAGGTTGGATATCATGAAGATATGATTCATTACTGGTCATATGGTTGGAAGCACCGAAATCAAAGAACCATGGAGATGATTTGGAAGAAACTGACAGGCCTGTAGTAGACAAAACATGTATGATCTAATTAAGCATCTCAAGAGACAATGTGGTGGAGGGAGTAGAGGCAGAATCACTGAAAGAGGCATTGGTAGTACCAACCTCAGAGTTGGGAGCAAAAGAAGTGGCAGCGAGAACACAACCATGAAGAACAGGATTTGGATGGAGGTGTCGGATCTGGATGGTGGTGCGCCGGATCTGGGCTAGTGTTCACCGGGAATGAAGAAGAAGTTCCCGAAATCTATACCACTATGATATCATGATAGCACAGAGAAATCGAAACTTCTGGAGAATTCTCCTGTTGGTTTTCTGTATATTAGACTAGACCCAAATGGGTGAATATATAGAGAATTACAGCCTAGAGTATCGTCTATACAAGGAAAGAGAATAAAGAGAAATAACGGGTAAAATCAATCAGCGAGATATGTAAGGAAAGAAGATAAATCAAATGTAAAAGGAAATGTAGTGAGACATGGCTATTAGTACCAACGCCTCAACTAACTCAAGCATTACCCAAAACATACCAAAAGAAGAGATGAAATGGTGCCACACCATCGCAATAGCCTTGCAATGAATAAAAAGGTAGTTGACCAATTCCTCGTCCTTCATACATTACGCATGCATTTGGAAGGATCATGGATCTTCTTTGAAGATTATCAATCGCAAGAACTCTCTTTCTTCTCACCAACCATCCAAAAGCCGCAACTTTCAATAGGCCCTGTAAGGCTACACATGGGATATGACACCGCGCTATTCATTGGGAGGCAATCCACACAAGCAACCATAAAAAGATGAAACCGAGAAGCAACTCAATCTATCCTCGAGCCAAATCATATTGTCCTGCTCACTACTATCCAAAGCATAAAGGATAAGCTTGTTTAGCAATCTTGCAAACTCTTCGATTTCCTCAGGATCCATATCCTGCTGACAGGGAGGGCACAAAACAATGTTGTTACCTAAGACGAAATAACAAACAGAAACCTTAACGTCCTTGGCCAACAAGAGCCTCACAATGCTTGGGAACGTGGCTTGGAGAGGAAGATCTCTCGCCCAAACGTCTTCCCAAAAGTGAATTCTTTCACCATTCCCCAAAGAAAAGCCAATCTTGTCTCTAACCCCCTTCTCGTACGCCGAAATCCCCTTCCACATCCCAGAGGCTCTATATAGAGAAGACCCCTTAATTCACCACCCCCCTTCCTTGGAACCATACTAGATTGCAATGATGTCTCTCCACCACAAGCCCTCTTCCTCCCCAAAGCACCACACTCATTTTCCCAAAAGTGCCTTGTTCATTCTATCCAGATTTCTAATTCTGGCCCCTCCTTCATTAAAGGGCTTACAAAACTCGCTCCACTCTAATAAGTGAAACTTTTTCTTATCATTTGACCCATGCCAAAGAAAATCTCGCCTCAACTTTTCTAGCTTGTTAAGGACAGATTTTAGGCATCTCATTTATGATATATTAAACAAAACTTTTTCAGAAAAGAGAGATGACAAATTAAGCAAAGGGCATGAGAGGTCTATGAGAATTGCACACCATCTTTTGTAAGACAATTGTCCACGTCATTGGTTTATCTCAATGCATAAAAGATAAGAAATTCCTATTTGCTAGCCGTTATAAAAACAATGGAAACCAGCCATGAAGGCTGGAATCATTCAAAGAAGCTCAATTTACAATGTTGCAAGAATCCTGCTCTAGCATGGACCCAAAAAATGTGTCCCAAAGATCCTCATGCATCAACACAAATCATTTTCTTTTTCCTCGTTAACACATCAAAGGAAATTGTCTAGTGAGATATTTGAACCATTGGTTCAACCTGATTATTGAATCAATGAGGTTCCGATAATTGAATCACAAGGACAAAGAATGCAGCCATAAGAATTTAGAGTAGAGAGGAATAAAAACAACTTTATTAAAACTGAAACTTCTTCACTTACAAGTACTTCCAAGACTTGGACAATTAGAATGCCCTACCTTCTATGCCAACCCCCACCCCAAAAGACACAAGATAAAATCCCTACAAATCTTTGATTAGAATGTCCCAACTATTTAGAGTGATTTTCAAATAAATCTAATTGATTTCAAATCAATCTAATCTACCTGAAATAGCAATGAGTCTCAAAATCGTAAAAGAATAATCCTCAAAATCTTCAATCACATCTTCAAATCAGCTCTCACATCTTCCACAAATAGTAAACTACACATTTAGGCCTCAAATCTTGCAAGAAACAACCCAAAATCAGCACATGTTATGCCCCATGGAGGGCCTTAAGCCTACATCATTACCCCAAGTTAGAGAAAACTCGATTCTGACAAGTTACAAGTAGTAGAGGTTCAAATCCAATCTTTACAGTTCATCACCCATGATCCATGTGCATCCATAATAGATTTTGTTGTTCCATTTCACTATGAGCCTGTTTGAAATAAAGAAAATCTCCATAAATGGTGGTAAATGCGCCATCATAATATTCGCAAAGAGTTTGAAAAGAAAGTAGCACCCTTTGTATTTTCGAAGCTTTTTCACAAACACCCTGTCATCTATCCGCAAAAGGTCCCAAGATTGAGAGGATAGGATTATTTATCTCGGAGATATTTCATTCATGGTACATTCCTGATAGGTCCAAATAGACCAACGGTTTGGATCAGAAAACCATGGGGCCCAATTATAAAAATTGAAAATCAGAGCATACTATGTTGATCCTCAATCAAGGACCATAACTATTGTGACGGCAAACAAGTAAAGAAAATCATAATTATTATGATTTTACATGCCCTTACATGTATTTCACACCAATCAAATAGGCCCTAAATATTTGCTTGACTTGACCTCGTTGAGTGACCGTCTTCTTATGCGAAGCATTTGTTCAACTTCTTCCTTCTTGTTCTTTAAGAGTTGTTTACCATATTGACAATGACTTCATCTTGCACGTCAAACACCTTGCCATGGTACTACAATAAGTAATCTAGAAACACAATCTTATAGGCGTTATCACCCAACTTCCTAATGACTTAGCATCGTCCAATCTTCTTAGAAACTTGCTATAGGTTTCACTCGGAAACCTTTCTTTGTGTAGATAAACCATAACCAAGTCACCTTCTTTATGTATCTTCTCCTAGCAATGTTCATTCACAACTTCTCAATACTTAGCAATGCTCTCTTTAATATCCTCCTTTCACTTCTTTTTCTTCCTCTTTCTTCTTTTGAACTTCTTATCTCAGACCATTCATTTAGTACCAGCTCAGCTTGTTTGATTGGACTCATTCAGTAATGCGCAAGATTTGGCATGCTCAAGCTTAACACAAGTCAAAATCATATTTAATGTTCCTCACATGAGAAAGTCCTGCTGGGTGTTCTTCTGGCACCGAGTCTTGATATTTACAAAAAGAGCTTCCGCAGGGATGGTGGAAATTTGATTGTTTTGCTTCTTCTTTAGCAACCAAGATGATTTTCTTTTCTTTAATAATCGAGCTGGCCTCGGACCCGAGCCACCTCGCCGTCTATAGTACGCTAGTCCCCATCGTCCTTTTCGACCTCGGGCACGTGATTCCCACTTATGTTTCCCTGCACGTCTTACTCCCGAATTCACGTGTGATGTGATATCGGGGCCTAGCATAGTAGCCCCCGTTCCGCCCCTGCCTTCATCGCAACTACGTCTCCAGGGCAAGACAGAGAGATGTTGCTCTCCTCTGGGTCGGTCGACTTTTGACAGAGAAACAGACGACGTGTCTTCTACGCCCCAAGCCCGTAATGCTGGTTTTGATACAGAACCGACAAAGGACAGTTGGATGTTGGCTATCAAAGACGTCTCTAACCTAGGTAGCGAAATCGACGATAGAGAGGGAACCCTTTTGCTAATAGACAAGGAATCTGAGGGAGAAATGTTCAAAGACGCGCTGGACATTACTCCTCTCTGCGTAGAGAAATCGAACAATACTGTAGAACCCAACATAGAGTTGGTCGAAAAGGAGACGTGCAGCGAAATCCAGGCAGAACAACGCGGGTGGGCCACAGACGTGCTAGAAAGGGTAGGCGGGATGGTGGGGATGTCATATGGTGTCACAGAGGAGGACGTTCACACATTTTTTCAGTTCACTAAAGCCAGAGCATCACTATACTCTAGCGATGCCAGGAGGTTCAAGACTAACAGATACCCGAAGGGCTGTCGCGAGCTTCTGCGATTGGAATGTTCCATTAACTACGACAACTCCAACTCCATAGGTAGGAAAAGGGTAAAAACAGGGAAGACTAGTGAACAATGATTTTTCTTTCCTGGAATGTTCGTGGTCTGGGTTGCAAAATCAAGAGGGCGCAAATCAAGAAGATCTGCAGAAAAGCAAAAGCAGATATCATATCTCTTCAGGAGACCAAGTTATAGTCCCTCGATAGGGGCATGCTTGATTCAATATGGGGTGTTTAATCCGTAGATTGGGTGGTTCTGGATGCCATCGGGGCTGCAGGAGGTATCTGCGTTGCTTGGAATGCGGGTAAATGGAAGAAGCTTGATTCTTTTATGGGAAAGTTTTCAGTTTCAATCCTGATATCTGATGTAGCTATGGAATTCAATTGTATTTTCACTGCTGTGTATGGGCCATGTGATAGTAAGGTTTGACATCAACTTTGGGAGGAGCTGGACAGTATCAGGTTAAGGTGGGGGGCTCCCTGGTGTGTAGGGGGGACTTTAACGTAGTGCGATTTGCTCATGAAAAGTTAGGGGGATCGAGGGGCAAAATCTCCAAAAGTATGAGCATGTTTTCTGATTGGGTTAGAAGGCACGAGATGGTGGATCTCCCACTTGGCGGTTCGAAATTCATGTGGACTAATGGCCAAGATGATCTTGTTATGTCGCGCTTGGACCAATTCCTAGTCTCGTCTAAATGGATAGAGAAATTTCCTTTGGTCTATCAAAGGGGGCTGCTGAGGGTTGTTTCCGATCACAGACCCATTCTTCTCCTCTAGGATGAGGAAGATTGGGGTCCAAAGCCGTTTAGATTCGAACTGGCCTGGTTCGAAATTGAAGGATTTGATCAGCTAGTAGCGATCTGGTGGTCCTCCTTTTCGGTGGAAGGTTATGCGAGATTTAGACTTGCAAGAAAGCTAAAGTTACTGAAGGAGAATTTGAAAACTTGGAAGAAAGAAGTCCTCGGTTCAAGGGATAGGGAATTCAACAGATTGGCTGAAGAGATTCATGTGCTTGACTTGGAGGAGGAGGAAGGGGGTCAATTGCAGGACGATCGTTTAAAGAGGACAGAGCTAATTCAAAAGTACGGGGCTAGGGCCAAGGAAGAAGAGATTAGATGGCGCCAGAGATCTCGTGCGACTTGGCTCAAGAAGGGGGATAAGAACATTCGCTATTTCCATAGTTTCACGAGTGCCAGAGCTCGGACTAATAGAATTCACACCTTGCAGGTCGAAGGGGAGTCTATCTCTAAGAAGGAGCACATTAGTGACGCTATTGTTTCCTTCTACAGCAAGTTGCTTTCAGGTGACTCTTGGAGCAGGCTGAGGTTGGAGAATCTATAGTTCCGTCGTTTATCTCCCTTCGACATAGCTTTTCTTGAAAGCACTGTGTCGGAAGAAGAGGTTAAAGCGGTTCTTGGATCTATGTGCGGGGACAAGGCTCCGAGACCGGATGGGTACCCTATTGCGTTTTTCCAAAGATATTGGAAGGTGGTGGGCAAGGACCTGATTGACTTCATTATCGAGTTTTTGGAACATGGTTGGCTATCAGTCGAGCTGGGGGCTTCTTTCATAGCCATCATTCCTAAGACGGAAGGAGCCGAGTAGTTGAAGGACTTTAGACCTATTAGCCTCATTGGGAGCCCCTATAAGATCTTAGTTAAAATTCTGGCTAACAGGTTTCGGGATATCCTCTCGAAAATCATCTCTGAATCCTAGAGGGCTTTTGTTCTAGGGTGCCAAATTCTGGATACAGCCCTTATCGCTCACGAGTGCATCGATTCTAGAAATTGCAAAAAGAAGAGTGGAGTGGTTTGTAAGTTAGACATCGAGAAAGCTTATGACCATGTGGACTAGGAATTCCTAGATTACATGCTTTGCAAATTCGGTTGTGGTCCAAAATGGAGAGGATGGATTAAATCCTGCAATCATTCAGCTTCCTTTTCGGTTCTAGTAAATGGCTCGCCTAAAGGTTTCTTCAAGGCTTCTCGAGGTCTTAGACAGGGAGATCCGCTTTCGCCATACCTGTTTGTGGTGGTCATGGAGTCTTTGAGTATGATGCTTCGCAAAGGAGAGGAGAATGGCTTGTTTGCGGGTTTCTAGATTGCGGGGCTCGATAGATCTTTTAGTCACTTGTAGTTTGCAGATGATACTCTTTTGTTTTGTGATACGAAGGTTGAGGCGGTGACTAATTTGAGGAAGATCTTAGTTTGTTTCGAGGCGGTCTCAGGTTTGAAGATTAACGTGGTGAAGTCAGAGATGTTGGGCATTCATGTTGAGAAGTCAGATTTGCAAGTGTTGTCGCTAGCTTTTGGATGTCGGCATGGATCCTTCCCTTCTAAGTATCTTGGTCTGCCTTTATGCATTGGGAAGCCGGGTATTCACTTACGGGACAGGGTGATTGAGAAGATTGAGAGGAAGCTAGCTGCATTGCAGTGCAAATGCCTCTCGTTGGGAGGCGGTCTTACCCTTATTAAGAGTGCTCTTTCTAATATGCCGGTCTACTTCATGTCGCTCTTCAGATGTCCTAGCTCAGTAGTTCAAAAGCTCGAGAAACTCAGGAGAAACTTTCTTTGGAATGGTGCAAGGGAAGGGAGAAAATTCCATTTACTGAGGTGGGAAGAGTTGTGTAAACCTCTAAAGGAAGGGGGTGCGGGCTTGAAATCGCTTGCTACTATGAACCTTGCCCTTTTGGGGAAATGGACTTGGAGGTTCGGTGTAGAGAAAGACAATTTATGGAGGAAATTGATTGCAGCAAACTATGGGGTGCAGGATGGCAACTGGTATGCCAAAATCTCTTCTGTTTACAGATCGTCAGGAGCTTGGAAAGCAATCATGACTATTCAGCAGAAGGTTAGCAGGGGCATCTCTTTTAAAGTCGGAAAGGGTTCTCGTGTTCGATTCTGGGTAGATGTGTAGTGAGGCCCCCAACCGCTCCAGGCTAGGTTCCCTGCTATCGCTAGTCTTGCCCTAGACAAATTTGTTCGTGTTGTGGAGTCTTACTTAGTGGTTGGGGATTCGATTGTATGGTCCCCTCAGTCCCGTAGAAACCTAACAGATATCGAAATTCAAAGAGTACGCAGAGTTGTTGTCCACCCTGCAAGCGGTTCAAGTTGATAGGATGGATGAGGATACAATCTACTGGTCATGCAGCACCTCTGGAAATTTCTCAACCAGTTCTCTCTATTCTTTCACTTTCGCGACCCCCACTCTCACTGCTCCTTCCCACCCGTTTCATCACTAGTTTTACGAGGCTCCCACTCACATTGCCGCTTTTGTTTGGTTAGCAGGCAGAAAAAGAATCTTAACAATCGACAACCTTCAGCGTAGAGCAATGGTGCTCCCTAACATCTATCTCATGTGCAATAGAAATGGGGAATCCATTGATCATCTTTTCATCCATTGCTCTTCTGCTATGTTGGTTTGGGACCACTTCTTATCGCTT
Organism: Liriodendron chinense; assembly: GCA_003013855.2. Classification (NCBI taxonomy): domain Eukaryota; kingdom Viridiplantae; phylum Streptophyta; class Magnoliopsida; order Magnoliales; family Magnoliaceae; genus Liriodendron; species Liriodendron chinense. The sequence goes on from ML058403.1 coordinate 2,784,314, forward strand.
CTCCAGGTGTCTTGGGTCATGCCGAATACGGTGGAAGACTTGTTATGGTCGTGGCATGGAGTAGCGGGCAAGGGGCGCAAAGTGGTCTGGCGTCTGCTTATCATGGCAATCCTTTGGGCTATTTAGGGAGCCAGGAACGGGAGATGTTTCCGGAATGTGGAGTTGGGAGTGAAAGAGGTGATTTCGAATGTTGTAAGGCTAGTTCACGATTGGGCGGCTTGTGTTAAAGCAACCCAGATTGCTTAGCTCTTTTTGTTTTGGTTGTTTTGTTTTGAGCCCTGTATTCTTTTCTTGCTTCGCGAGCTTTATAAATTTTCAGTTCTCTCTCAAAAAAAAGAAAAAGAAAAAAAAAGACATAAATGATGCCAATTGCCTTACTTTTTCTTCAAACTTTTCTACGTTGAGAGATTTTTTACCCCCTTTATCAGATTTGAATGTTGGGAGCTATTTCATTAGGTACAACGTGATATTAATACCATCCATATCAAGGCGGCTTTATCGGACCTTCCACTCTGTTTCATGTCGCTTTTTAAATGCCTGACGTCGGTGCTAAAAAGGCTTGAGAATCTTAGGCGCAACTTTTTACGGCAAGGGGCGGAGGATAAATAGAAATTTCATTTGTTAGATTAGAAACAAGTGTGCAAGCCCTATGAAGAAGGTGGAGCAAGTATAAAGGACCTCAAATCCATGAATATGGCGCTGCTAGGGAATGGCATTGGAGATTTAGGGAGGAAGATGGAGTGGTATGGAAAGAAGTAGTTAAATGTAAATATGGTTGCTCGGAAGGGGGATGGCGGTCTAGGAATTCTTTGGCCTATAGAGTGTCGGTGATGTGGACATCTAACCTTCAAAGTCTATTGGTGAAGAAAGCGCCTACCACAAGCATCTTCCTTGTGGATAGGCGCCTATTAAGGAACTAAAGACCCGCTGAAGACCCTCCACATATGATCAGGCACATAGAAGACCCCACTCAGGGAAGACACATGTGAAGGAAGAAAGGAGAAAGAAGCCGAAGAAACTGAAGAATTCGGGAGCCCGATCGGGCGCCCGACCACTGCCTTCGGGCGCCCGAACTTGGTCTGCCGGTCGCCCGAACCTCTCTAGAGGTTTTCAGACGACTTCGGGCGGGACCTCGGGCGCCCAACCGAGCACCCGAACTTTCCCGCACTTATGTTATTTGCGCGTTTTGCTTAGTTTTAGGGGTAATTTGGACTTTTTACTTGTTTTATTTGTTTATTTAAGAGGGCTAAGCCTTAAACTCGAATTTAGTTGATTATGAATGAAAAGCAAACCTCTTTGGTGGCCTCTCTCTTCTTCTTCTCTCTCTCATGATGATGTTTCTTCCTCTTCCTGATCCTCTTTCTTCTAATTGCTTCTTATGCCCCTCTAACCTTTCTTCCAGGTAAATCTCTCCCTTCTAATTTAATTGTTTCGAATCCCACAATCCCCAAATTCTGATTTGATCCTAAAACCCTAATTTTCAGAATTTCAAATCTCTTATCCAAAATCTCCCGATTTTCTGGATTAGAGATTCCTTTTAATTGATTGGGTTATGGCTATGCAAGATCGGGAGGTTCCATCCCTCGCCGGATCCAACCTACGCATTAATTGAATCCCATACTCCATGGTTGTGATGATGGCCCGTTCCATTGCATGTTTCCTTTATGATTTTCTTAGTTTATGATGATTGATGTTGAATTCTTAGATTATTATTGTCTTTTATTTCCGCTGAATAGTTGTGTTCATGAGCATGCATCATATTTAGGGCTGTCCTACATCAAATTTGGTATCAGAGATTAGGCTTGCATGGTTTTGTTTAGATCGAGTTATAAAAAAAAATTAGGGTTGATCTTTAGGTTAGTTTTAGGAAATGTCCAGATTTAGAAAGTTTCCAATTTTAGAAAGTTACCTAATTTGGAAAATTTTCAGATTTAAAAAGTTTCCAATTTTAGAAACTTTCCTAATTTGAAAAATTCCCAGATTTGAGTCGCATCATCTAGAATTAATTAGTTTCAATTCATTGTAGTTTTAATTCATCGCATTCATATTGTGAGTCACCCAGTCCTTAGAGTCTCCCCGTAGTGAATGGAGTACAGGTGTTTGAGATCTTCAGGGCCATTAAGTGTTGTTGTGTGGCCGTCGAGATCTAATGGAAAATCGAACTCCGATGAGTTGGCCTACTTTAATGGTCACATGGACCCACAAACATTCCTTGATTGGCTTGAAGACTTGGACTATTTTTTTATTGGTATGATATGTCGAATTACCGTCGAGTGAGTGGAAATTGGAGGGCCAAGCCAAGTCGTTTTGGACAGATTTGGAGCGACGACTTGATAAAGTTAGGAGAGCCCCGATCTCACAATGGGACGAGATGAAAGAGCGTTTAAAAGAAAAATATCTTCCCATCTCTTATCGTTAAAAGCCCTTGGTTCAAAAGAGAGTTGTCTCACCTTCCCGTCCAAACACAGAACCAATATGGTCCCCTCCTTGTAAAGTGGTCCAACCCATCATTAAGGAAATCTCGGCTTATGAACAATTTGAGTGTTTAACACCAATTATATTTCCTTGGAAGCGAGATAATACCTTGGTGAATGGCCAGTTGGAAGAATCCAATCAGGTTGTTTATGAAGTGGAAGAGTACGTGCCTAATGTTAGTAGTGAGGAACTGGAAGAAATTGAGGCATCGCTCATCATCGTTGAGGATGACGAAATGTGTGCTAGTGATGAAAAAGGTCGAAGAAATTGAGACCGCACCACTTCCAGATGTCATGTGTGACTTAAGTGATGTAGAGTCCCAATTTAAGTCTCTTACCATAATGCACACGAATGAATTTGAAAAGGAGACTAGTGAGGATATGATGGTAGACACCCACATGACTTGTGATATCCCACCAGATGATTTATGGGATAAATTTTCACTCAAATGGGACATTCAACACACAATCGATCTTGTCCCTGGGTTGGTCCTATCAAACTTTCCTCCATACCAGATGAACCCCGCAGAAAATATAGAAATGCTGTGTCAATTTGATAAACTTCTTGGGGAAGAATTCAATAAGGAAAGTTTGAGTTGGGAGTTTTGTTCTATGTGTCATGCCTGCTCTTTTCACTTCCAAGAACAATGGCATATGGCACACATGTGGGCATATCCTGACCGTTCACAAAGCTTCAGTCAAGTGTCATGCCATCGTGCGACGTATTCACATCATGGTAGATATGATGGTCGGAGTCCCTATCCCGCATCTTGATGACATTTTGGACATAATGGCTGATGCCAAGATCTGTTCAAGACTTGGTATTAATAATGTGTGTTCTCAAGTGTTGGGATACCTGAAAATCATCATTGTTTATAACACTTATAATGAGAAATTATGTGTCACCCATGAAAAGTGTCCTTTTGTTTCAGTTTTCCAAGTTCTAGGTCATAGGAATGTTTATTTCCATAGGATTGTTTATTCCAAGTTCGTGGATTTTTCAGAGTGTCCTTTAGTGTCACCTATGTCTGTCATCCAAAGGTCTTCAGAGTCAGCCAATGCATTCGCACGCCATATTCATGATTTGCATACACATATTAGACAGCGGATAAATAGGAGCAATGATGATTCTAAAATCTCAGCTGATTCTCATCATAAATTGCAAGAATTTCAGAATGGAGACTATGTAATGGTGAGGATAAGGCCAGAGCGGTTCTCACAAGGTTCCGCTAAGAAATTACAAGCGCGTAGTGCTGGACCATTCAAGATATTGCAGAAAATTGGGTCCAACACGTATCGGATCGACCTTCCATCTGAAATGGGCATTAACCCAACTTTTAATGTGAAAGATCTAGTCCGTTCCCACCATCCCATCGTTGATCCATCGTCTCTTTCATGGCCTTGTTCTGATTTTGCTACACAACCCCTTCCACCCCTTTCTCCACCCATTACCCATAAAGAAGAAATTGAGGAGATCTTGGGTGAAGAGATCATTTTTATGAGAGGCGGAGGATTCCAAAGATACTTTGTCAAATGGAAGAACAAGCCACCGTCAGAATCTACATGGTTGATAGAAGTGGAGTTACAAAGCGTTAATCCAGATTTACTAGAGCGCCACAAGAGTTTTAACTCACCGGAGTCGAGTTCTTCTCAGACGAGGAGTATGATGTGGACATCTAACCTTCAAAGTCTATCGGTGAAGAAAGTGCCCACCATAAGCATCTTCCTTGTGGATAGGCGCCTATTAAGGAACTAAAGACCCGCTAAAGACCCTCCACATGTGATCAGGCACATAGAAGACCCCACTCGGGGAAGACACATGTGAAGGAAGAAATGAGAAAGAAGCCGAAAAAACTGAAGAATTCGGGCGCCCGGGCGCCCGACCACTGCCTTCGGGCGCCCGAACTTGGTCTGCCGGTCGCCCGAATCTCTCTGGAGGTTTTCAGACGACTTCGGGCGGGACCTCGGGCGCCCGACCGAGCGCCCGAACTTTCTCGCACTTATGTTATTTGCGCATTTTGCTTAGTTTTAGGGGTAATTTGGACTTTTTACTTGTTTTATTTGTTTATTTAAGAGGGCTAAGCCCTAAACTCGAATTTAGTTGATTATGAATGAAAAGCAAACCTCTTTGGTGGCCTCTCTCTTCTTCTCTCTCTCTCATGATGATGTTTCTTCCTCTTCCTGATCCTCTTTCTTCTAATTGCTTCTTATGCCCCTCTAACATTTCTTCCAGGTAAATCTCTCCCTTCTAATTTAATTGTTTTGAATCCCACAATCCCCAAATTCTGATTTGATCATAAAACCCTAATTTTCAGAATTTCAAATCTCTTATCCAAAATCTCCTGATTTTCTGGATTAGAGATTCCTTTTAATTGATTGGGTTATGGCTATGCAAGATCGGGAGGTTCCATCCCTCGCCGGATCCAACCTATGCATTAATTGAATCCCATACTCCATGGTTGTGATGATGGCCCGTTCCATTGCATGTTTCCTTTATGATTTTCTTAGTTTATGATGATTGATGTTGAATTCTTAGATTATTATTGTCTTTTATTTCCACTGAATAGTTGTGTTCATGAGCATGCATCATATTTAGGGCTGTCCTGCATCAGTCGGCTTTGTGGAAAGGAATCTCTTCGGTAAAACCGAATTTTTTGGGAGCAGTTGGTTTCTCTTTGGGGAATGACGAAAAAAAATCTGATTTTGAGAAGATGTGTGGGTGGGGGAGTTCACCTTTGAAAGCCAATTTCCTTAGGATGTTCTGATTAGCCCTAGATCCTTACGTGGTGGTGGCTAAATGTTTTTCCTGTATTGGCGGGGAAGTTGTTTGGGAACCCCCATGCAAGTGATTCGTTCAAAATGAGGAAGTAGAGGAATTTATGGCTCTTAGGGACCGCATATATCTTTGCTAAGATAATGTGGAAAGCGGATAATTTGGGATCTTTCTCAGTCAAACCCCTCTATTCCTTCATGATCGTGATCGGCAAGTGGTTTTGGAGCCCACGAAATTTATTCGACATTATGACATCCCTCCTAAGATCACAGCTTTTGGTTGGTTGGTTGGGAGAAAAAGTGTTCTCACAATCAATTATCTTCGGAGGAAAGGTCTATGGTGATTCCAAATATGTGCTCTTCAACTGACTTCACATGGTGTATATTGGTGCACGTGGGATCTTCACAACCATATGTGTTAACCTACATTGGCATGTAAATGCAATAAATAGGGGAGTGTTGTTGTAGTTGGTGTCTGTGTGGAGTTGTAGATGTAATGTGTGAAGTTGTAGTTGTGTGCTGTGTTATTAGTGTAGTTGCTAATTGTAAGTGTTGTAATTGTGAGTCTTAGTTAAGAGTCTTGTAGGTGTGAAAGTGTAACTTGTAAGGGTAAAGTATACTTGTGATTTGTCATACTTGTGTATTTTAATTTTGTATACACAAGTTTTTTGTAGTTTGTTGCTTTTTCTCTTCTTACATCTATCAAATGCGTCACCACCGAAAACCCCTATCACTCAAAACTCAGCCTGATCCAAAAACTTATGTGGGCCACAGCAAAGGGAACCAGCTGCCAGGGAACACCCACCCTTGAATTCCATAGGGGCCCCCACATGAGTCACAAAACAGTCTGAATCTCGGCATGACCCTTCATATGGATAGCTGAAGGGTCTGAATGGCCTTGATTATATTTAAAAAACACGGTGGACCTACTACACTAATCAACGGTAGGCATTCCCTCTCAATATGTTCCCTGTGCTGTGGCCCATCTGAGGTTTGGATCGGCCTGACACTAGAGGTTTTCTGAGGCTATGCATTTTATGGACGGGTTGGATTCTGTGATGGACCCCACATCTGCCCAGTACCACTAGACCCCACCCACGGAGGGGGGGATGGGAAATCTGGAATTACATAACCTGGAGGGCGCGTTTGGTCATCTTGAGCTTCCTCAAGCGATTAACAGCGTGGAAGATGTCGCCGTGGTGGACCGGGAACCCGTCGGACATCCAGCTCTGGAAAGCGGAGACGACAGATTCGCCTCGAGGAAGCTTCTCGATCCGATAAGATAAGCAACAGCTGGTGGTCGTGTAGTTGGATTGTTCTTGAATTTGAGATTCTTCTTCTTCTTCTTCTTCTTCGGAGGAGGAAGGGCGGATTTTTGAGGGTTGAAAGGAGAAGAAGAGAAAAGATTGGGAGAGATGGTAAAATGAAGAGATTGGAAGATGATTCCATGGAAAAAGGCCCTTCTTTTCTGAGAAAAAAGGGTAGCCAGCCATCTCATTTCTTTTGCTAGCTTGGATTGAGATTTCAGAGAAAGAGATGCCTGTGCTGTTCGGCGCGAAAGATTGAAGAGGCATTCCGGTCACACGTGCTAATGTATACACGTGTGCGAGGACCGAGTGAGAGTGGCAGTGAACCCGGCTTGGACAGGACACGGATCAGCGACTGATTCGCTACTGAAGTGACGTCACCATGTTATGTGGACCCCAACATAATGCATGTGTTGTATCCACACCGTCCATCCATTTGGAGAGATCAGTTTAGGTCATGACTCAAAGAATGAAACAGATCCAAAGCTCAAGTGGACCCCACCACAGAAAACAGTGGGGACAGTGACATCACCGTTGAAAACTTCCTAGGCCCACCATGATATTTATTTGAGATCCAACAGGGAAAACACAAATATCAGATTGATCGAAAACTTCTGTAGCTCCCAAGAAGTTTTCATCGGTGGATTTCAGTGTCCCCACTGTTTTCTGTGTCCACTTGAATTTTGGATTTGCCTCATTCTTTAAGTGATGCCTTAAAATGATATCTCCAAATGAATGGACGGTATGGATACAACAAATACATCGTGCTGAGGCCCACATGGTGACATCACTTCATTAGCGAGATTCCCTATTCAACATGTCAGTAGCTAATCCGCGTCCGGCTTGTCACAGCTAGGATCGGGGGTTGGGTATTAGTAACCAACAGAACGTAGCAAAAGATGGACCGTCTTGTTATGGCCATGTGGGCTCACCATGATGTATGTGTTTTATCTAAGCTGTTTATTCATTTTGACAGCTTATTTTAGGGCATGAGCCAAAAAGGAGGCAGAGTAAAGGCTCAAGTAGAACACACCATAGGAAGTACATGAGATAATGATGCCTATTGCTGAACTATTCCTAGGGCTCATAATGATGTTTATTAACCATACAATCTGTTAAAACGCCTAGACCTGGACGAAAATAAAATATAAATATCAGCTTAATCTTAGCCTCAAGAAATTTTCAACCATAAGCACTTAATATCAACTTTTTTTTTATGGTATGGTACACTTGAGCCTTGGATATACCTATATAAAAAACCCCACAGATCCTCTGACAGACTGTCATCTAGGGCTCTCAATGGAGCGGGTCAAATCCGAGATCCGATTCGCTCCGAATCCGTATAATGCAGATTTGGATCTTCAAATAGGTCTGATTACTTAAATGGAGCATATATGGATTCAGAGGTACATATCCGGGTTCGATTCGAATCCAATTAAGATCCGACTCATTATCACCTTACTGTATATGTTATATTCATGCTGGCCATCCGTTTTACAAATCATTTTAGGCCATGTCAACCATACCATAGTAAATAGTGGGATTTGCATCATTTTTCTACTAAATTAAATATATTATATTATATATTTTATATCATATATTTTTTAGATTTGTAATGGGGGTGGATTTGGACCTAGATCTGACCCGAATCCTATGGTTATATGAATTTTGGATCCGAAATGGATCTAACAATTTATAAATGGATCTGGATATCACCCTTTGGATCCGAGTTGGATCCGAATCCGTCTCTAGATATACGAACTTGGAGCTCGATCCAACTGGATCCGATCCAGATCTGACCCATTGAGAGCCCTACTGTTGTCTCTAGCTATGACCCGGTTGGGGCATTATCCAAACCGCTCCCCAAGCCTCGAGCACATCCTAAGCCCCACCTAGGGCCAGATTGTCCATATGTGATCCAACCTATTCATATGTTCAAACAGACATGAATAAAGGGAAAACACAAATATCAACTTCATCGAAAAACTCTATGGATCTCAAGAAGTTTTTAATAGGAGGCATTCACTCTACATTGTTTATCGTGGGGGGTCCACATGAGCTTTGGATCCGCCTCAATTTTAGCTCATACCTTAAAATGACCTCTCCAAATGGATGGATTATGTGGATACAACGCATGCATTATGGAAGATGGGCAACATGATCGGCTTGCCTCTTGATAACCAGTGTGCTAGTTTACCACCATTTAGAAAATGACACTTAACCCTTCAACTGAGCCAAGATATGCGCATGGATAGCCAGTGTCTTGCCAACTAGCCCAATTAGAAGACGCTAGACATTTCCACAGCAGGTCTCAGGTATCGACTGCTAATGAGACACTAATCTTACTGGTGGGTGGGTGCTTTGTGTGACTAACCAAGTGGGTGCTTTACCCACTTAATAAGGTTGGTGGGTGGGTACCTTGTGTGACTAATCATGTGGGTGGGTTACCCACTTAACAAGGTGGGTGAGTTGCATGACTAACAAAAAAAAAAAAAAACAAAAAAAAAAAAAAGATACGCACATGGGCTGCTACCCCAGTTGTGGATGGATGGTGATTAAAAAAAAAACCCAAAAGATGATGGTAACCTTTGATTTTGTCCCGTGAATTTGGACGACTAACTAATTTGCTTTTCAAACATTCATTTCAGGGTTATCAATTAGTGGGTTAGGTTTGCTTAATCAGTGTAATTTTAGAAAAAACTGTGCCCCACAAATTGAACGGTCTAGATAGTCGTATATGAGTGCCACATGTGAGGATGATGAGTCAACACCATTTTCAAAACTGTGGTGAACACACATAGTGCCTCCATATTTCCCGTAGATAAGATATTTCGATCGAGAGAGAGAGGGAGCGAGGGAGAGAGAATGGAGAATATCACAGCAAGTGAAGTAGCAGGATTTGGAGTAGGGGCTCTGCTATTTTGCGCCACCATAGCAGCCCCTAAAGTCGACGCCCTCATTTCAGCTTCTCAAAGGAGGTGTAATTCCCATTCTGCTCTTGTGCCATTTATATCTTTCTTTTATTTTTTTTCAGGAATTCTAGCTTTAAATTCCGTGCATATTTTTTTAAATTTTTTTTGGGATATTGGGTATTTCTTCGTTCATCCATTTTAGCTAATAAGTTGCCTTTTCTTCTCTATAATTTTTTTTTATTATTATTTTGAATTTTTGGGCTGCATTTGGATGCTCAAGTGAACTGAATTGTGAACGTTGGTATTGTGGATGTAGGCATCAAGGGTTACATTACCTTCAAGTTCAAGTTGAAAGTAAAGTGATTGCAATTTGGAACTCAGACCTTTATAATTTGAATGCTAAGGAAATTTCAATTTGGTTATTTCTACTTTAGTGGATGACTAATTGTGAATTTGCAATTTGATTTGATAGTGCGTCCAAACACGCCTTTGGCTGTTTATTCATATTTTGTGTTGTGGGTTTCTGTCGAATGCAAGATCAATTGGGTTAGTATGAAATTTAGGTGGTCATTTGGATGCCTGTGAGTTCTTAAGTTGTAAGCGACTTTCACCTCAAATTGACTTTCTTGTGAAAGTCACTTACATGCTACTTATTTGGATGTAAGTCACTTAAAAGTAAGTAATTTTTTGTGTTTTTGGGTAACCTGTAAGTCACTTATAGGTAAGTAGTACATTCACACCAAATAGAGTTAGGAGTAGGGAATCACTCGAAAATCTTCAAATCACATGAAAAAGCTTGGCATAAGATATGCTATTGGGTTGAGGCCCATTTAGATGAATCTTTGAGCCGATTCTTAGGCTAAGCCAATCATCAAGTGGGCCCACAGATTCAAAATACTGGCAATTAGTGGACAGGCCAGATTTAATGGCCAAGGCATGCCTAAGAGACTGTAGGAAGGATTAGATTGCACACAAGTGTGCCATCTTGCCATGTGTGTTGGGTGATGGACGTATATGGTTTCACAAGATGAGAAGATGATGGCCTGAATTTCAGACTAATTATATGATGCTCCGGCCAAAAGGTTACACAATGTTTCTCTTGTTCCGGGTTTTGTACAAGACAAGTGGGACCCATGGTTCAATGATCTAGACTGTTAACATTATGGGTGCCGCTTGGGATGGCCCATGAACCAAAACCTCTCAGGTTGGAAGAGTTGCATACCCAAAATACACGGTCAAATATAGATGGCTACAACAACTGTTCACATTTAATAAAGAAAAAGGGCAAACATCATTCATACAGGAACATTGAATCTGGGGGATTTTTTATCAACAAGCTATCTACATGAGGACCATATGCTCAATGCTTTGGATCATTGAATAGTGGGCCTCATTTAAACAAAAATTGAAAACCCTGAATGATAGTATACAAAAACCTTTGGGACAAAGCGTTGTATTGAACGCACATTGGAGTCGTTTCCATCAAAACCCCATCATCTTCCTCTCCCTCTACAATTCCTCTGTAAAGGGGGGAAAAATCCGATCTGTTAAAATTGCGGTTGAGATTTGAGGTAAAGATCTTTGCTCCCCCTTTTCTTGATGGGCAAAAAAAAAAAAAAAAAAAAGGGAAAAAGGAAAGAAAGAGAAGAAAGGAGAAGCCGGTGTGGGAATTCGACCGTTGTGCGTCTCCTCTTGCAATAGTAATTAAAAAAAAAAATCCCACTATTGGGGTGTTACTCACTTAGTTATATGCAACTGAAATCCCACCTCTGCAGCACTTAAATTGCCTGTAAGATTTGCCTATAAGTGACTTACAAGTTGTAACTCACTTGTGAAATTTCACACCCAAACACCACATGTAAGTGCCACTAACCCAACTTATAGGAATCCAAATGACCCATAGAAGTTTGAACTGTAAAAAGAGAGATTTTTGGGCCTTTTTTTTATTTTTTATTTATTTTGGAAGTTATAGAATTGCAGTATGGATTTTTCCAATAGCAAGAGAAAGTGGGCAATGGAGATTGTTTTGGGAAATTGTATGCGTTTTATAGAGGATCCAACAAAAAAAGAAAAGGTGTACATGTCATTTGTTAGAGAGAAAAATTTTTGCATGTTACCCCCTTCTTATTTATATTAAGTGATGTTTCAAATTATATAAAATACCCTTAGAACCAAGAGTAAATGAGGAAAACCAAAAGAAAGAAAAAAAATAATAAGAGAAATAAGAGGAGAATAAGAGACGACCATGGTCCAAAGAGGGAAGTCCCAATGTCTAAAAATATCCACATCATGCATGTATGTAAAATCCAAAATGTGTACGACTTTTGAACTCTAGGCATGCCATGGCTCAAACAAATCACTTGGGTGGGTTGGTTGTTAAAGCTAGATTGGCTCATTATATTTGTTTCTTGACCATCTTCTTGTTAGCCATCCATTTGATGGTGAACAGTTTGACAATTAGGATCATTTGGTCAATGTAACTTTTGGCCTATGACTTTTCAAACTTAGACGAGTCTGATACAACTCATGACCCAGTCTGGTTCGGTACCACGAGTCACCCCCTAAGTCACCCCCAACTCGGGCAAGTCAGACCAATTTAGCCCCAACTAGGGTGAGTACCAACTGACTTAGGATCGATTGACTCAATCTGAGTTGCCGAGTCTTTTAACCATGCTCATGGGCCATTATTGGGATCCATGACTGGACTTTCTGGATTGATGTCCATGTATGCCACTAACTTGAATCATGATCTTAATTTGCGAGTTCTCTATGCTCCAACATCACCTAGTATGAAGATCTTTCATGATCCAATACCATATCTTGTATTAACGATCCACTCACTCAAAACACACGCATAGTCGTGTGAATGCAATCTACATGTGCCAATACAATTTACATGGATTATGAAGCTACATACTACACACTACTTCATCACATGAAATTGCACCGTTCTACATCCTCCGGAATCATAACTAACATCTTATTATGACTATCTAGACCATGAAGCTACATACTAAATACTAATTTATCAGAAGAAGTCACATTGGCCTATATCCTACAAAAGCACAATGAAAGCTATACTGTGACCATAAAGATGTCATGCTATGGTCTATTGCAATAGTTCTCCAAGATGACCCAAAGGGATGTAGAATGTCAGTTTTAGATTGTACCTTGTACCTTCTACACTAGTGAAACTCTAGATGGTCTTATATTGTGGACATGGTCGCTACACCATGGCAAATAACATAAATCCATGTTTCCTGTGTGCATGCTTTTCTTTTACTTATTACTTCTCAATTTGTTATCATCAATCGATCTAACACTGTTTTCACAATTTTACTTGTTGGATATTTGCGGAGAGTTGGCTAAGATGAATTTTGGGAGTAAGGAAGAAAAGGAAGAAGGAAAGGAAAGGAAAGGAGGGAGAGAGAGAGAGAGAGAGAGAGAGAGAGAGAGAGAGAGAGAGAGTTGAGGGAAAAACACTTTGTTGTGTTAGGGCTTCAAGCTCTAACACCACGTTTATTATATTTTTAGAAGCTCATATACATACTCCGCAGGAGTTTACAACACTATTACACATATATTAGAAAAAGAAAGGCTTTCTCATTACTCCCCCTCAAGTTGGAGCATAGATGTCGATCGTGCCCAACTTGCGAGTGATACGAAGAAGAGCATTGCGATTGAAAGACTTAGCAAGAACATCTGCTAACTAGTCTCCGGAGCGAACAAAGGGAGTCACAATTTCCTTGTTGGCAACCTTTCCCTGAATGAAATGACAGTCAACTTCAATATGCTTGGTGAGTTCATGGAACAATAGGTTGCTATCAATGTAAATGGCGGCCTGATTATCGCAATGTAAGGAAATATGACTCAAGGGATTGTAGCCAAGTCCTTGTAGGAGAGTGCGGAGCCAAATTAGTTCACATGCTGCATGAGCCATTTCCCGGTAAACAGCCTTTGCATGCCACGATGGACTGCTTATTACTGTTCCAGGTATCAAGATTGCCCCCTACAAATGTACAATACCCGGATGTAGACCTATGATCATAGAGACTTTCAACACAATCAACATCAGAATACTCAAACAAGTGAAGATGGCCATTTCGTTGAAAACGTAAACCTTTGCCTGGAGAAGATTTGAGATACTGAAGGATACGGTATATAGCTGTGAGATGAGTAGTACGAGGGACATGCATGAATTAACTCACGATACTCACAGCATATGAAAGATCCGGTCAAGTGATAGTGAGATAAATAAGTAGACCCACTAACTGCCGATACATTCCTAGATTATGGAGAAGTGCACCATCATTGGGATTAATCTTGTGAGTTGCATCCATAGGAGTGGTAGTAGGCTTAGACCTGAGCATTCTAATCTCATAGAGAAGATTAAGTGCATATTTCCTTTGAGAGAGGACCACTAGATTTAGATTGTGAGACTTCAATGTTGAGAAAGTATTGAAGAACCCTAAGATCTTTGATCTCAAATCGAGCCTTGAGAAAAGATTTAACAGCCACCATTCTTTTGGTATCATCCCTGGACAATACAATGTCATCTACATAGACAATTAACACCATAATCCCGGTGGGGCGATGACAAATGAACAGTGAGTGATCGGCTTGGCTACGAACAAATCCAAAGTTTAGAAGAGCACGACTGAATTTGTTGAACCAGGCACAATGGGATTGTTTGAGACCGTAAATGGACTTCTTGAGTCGGCATACGAGAGGCAAAGTGTGCTGTGTAGAGAACCCAGGGGGCCGATTCATATAGATTTCTGTGGCAAGGTCACCAAGCAAGAATGCATTGTTTACATCTAATTGAAATAAGGGCCAAGATAGGTTGACCGCCAAGGAGATAACCACATGTACATAGTTAAGCTTGGCCACAGGAGAGAAAGTCTCAAAGTAATATACTCCATATGTATGTGTATAGTCCTTTGCAACTAGCCGTGTCTTATACCAATCAATAGAACCAAATACTTGATAGTATAAACCCATCTACATCCAACTTTTTGTTTGCTTGGAGGTAAGGGAACGCACTCCCATGTATTGTTCTTTTCCAACACCTTCATTTTTTCCATCATAGCCTTAGTCCATTCAAGGCTACTCATAGCTTCCTTCAGAGTACGCGGGGTAATTGAGGAGGATATGAAAGCTGCAAAAGACTGGAAGGAAGGTGAAAGATAGTGATAGGAAATAAAATTGCTAATAGGATGCTTTGTGCATGGCCAAGAAGTTGCGCAAGGCAATAGGAAGATCAGTAGGAGGTAGAGAGTGTATACCTGGACCACCAGCTGAAGTGGATGAAGTGATGGGCAGCTGATCAATAGAGGATTTAGTCCGTTGACGATACACAAGGATAGGCTTAGAGACAGATGGAGTAGGAGAGTCATCAAAACAAGTGACAGGAAGAGGTATAGAGTCAGACTGAGGCTCTCCCTAAGTAGTAAGTGGGTTATGGAGATTGTTTCCTTCATCAGAGAAGTATGGTACATCTTCAAAGAAGGTCACATCGGCTGATACATATTTCTTAGATGTGAGCGGGTTGTAACACTTATACCCTTTTTGTGATAGAGAGTACCCTAAGAACACACACTTAAATGGCCCATGGGCTCAACTTATCATTGCTACCATCAAGAATTTGGAGAAAACATGTGCATCCAAATACTTTAGGAGGTAAAGGAAGTGGTTTATCATGTGGATGCAAAATCTTAAATGAGGACTTGTGAGATAAAACTCGTGATGGAATACAATTAATCAGAAATATAGCAAGAAGCAAGGCATTATCCCAATATCGTTTCGGAAGATCCATACCAAGTAGAAGTGCACGTGTGACATCGAGAAGGCGGCAGTTCTTTCTCTTAGCAACACCATTTTGTTGAGGTGTTGGAGGACATGAACTAAGAGATAAAACACCATGGTCCTCAAGGTATTCAAAATCAGTTACGTAACAGTCGTAACGGCCGTAACAGCCGTTACAGAAAACATTGGCTGTAACGGCCTTGTAACGGTCCTATAACAATTTTTTTTCAGAAAATAAAAAAGTGCCATAACGGCCGATACGGGGTCGGCCGTTATGGCCCGTATTGTAACGGTAACAGTCGTGGCCAGTTATGGCCACCGTTACCATTATGGAACACCTCGATGGTCCTACAAAAAGGTTAGAAAGGCATGCGACATGTACTCCCCCGATTATCAGAGTGGAGAATTTTGATAGGACACTGAAATTGAGTAACTACCTCATGGTAGAATACCTTAAACACATCAAACACTTCATGCTTAGATTTAAGAAGATAAACCTATGTCATTCAAGTGCAATCATCAATGAAAGTAACGAAATATTTATATCCAAAAAGAGACATAACAGGTGTAAGGCACCAAACATCAGAGTGGACTAATTCAAATGGCTTGGGTTTCCTCTTAGATAGACTAGGAGGAAAGGCAGTCTGATGATGTTTGGAGAGCTCACAAGTTTCACAACATAAAGAAGTAGATGCATAAATTGAAGGAAATAACAATTTTAACCTAAACAAGGATGGGTGCCCTAGGTGGCAATGCCATCTAGACATAGACTCTAAGGACAAGGCACTAAAAGTTATCATAGGTGCACTGTCTAGGATATAAACACCTTCACTGGTCACGGCCCCAACCAATTAGCTGCTTCGTTTGGAGATCCTGAAACATAGTCAGAGCCTGAAACACATAGTAAGAGGGAAAGAAAGTTACTGAACAACTCAAAGATTTAGTAAGTGAACTAACAGATAATAGATTAGGAGGAAAACTAGAGACATATAAGACTGATGACAGATGCATATAGGGAGAGAGCTTAATGGAACCCATTCTAGTTACAGGATTTTTGGTTTCCATCAGCAACAGTGACAAAGTGTGATTGGTTAGAAGGGAGATAAGAACTAAACTAATGACACTTACCAGTCATGTGAGAGGTGACTCTGGAGTCAATGACCGATAAGGAGAAGAGGACACACTAAGAGCAATACCTGACTGGGCTGTGATAGCTTTGGAAGTATCAGGAACATAACGAACATGAAGGCACATCAAAGCGTCGTAGGCAAGGTATTAAAAAATGGTTACGTAATGGTCGTAATGGCTTACGACCATTACGTAATGGTAACGGCCATAACCGTTACACATTATGGGGCCGAAACGGCCTGTAACGACCGTTACAGAAAAAATTGTCTGTAATGGCCTCGTAACAGACCCGTAATGGACCGTAACAGTCCTGAAATAGGTTTTTTCAAAGAAATAAAAATTGACGTAACGACCATTACGACCCGTATCATAATGGTAACGACAAAGGCCGTTACGGCCATTGTTACTGTTATTGAACACCTTGGTTGTAGGCCTCACGAGACAAAAGAATCGAATCACTTGAGGAAGGCTTCTCCACTATAGGCGGCAATGAGGTCTTCTCAAAGCTAGTGGAGGCACTACTAACTACAGAAATGCCAGCCCAAGATGGACAGCCAACAAGCTCCCAACATCTATCAATTGAGTGATTTGTTCCCCCACAGTGGGAACAATGACATAGTCCATCACATCCTCATCCAAGTCCACCGTGACCTCGGCCACCATGGTTACCCTGATCAATGTCAATACCTTGCCTTGATTACTCAATCCACTATCACATCCACGTCCCTAATGGCTCCACATTGAAGCACGAGTCTTGTGGCTAAAGAAAGATCTGTCCCTTGTAGCATAAGCAGATCGATCAAGAGAAGCAAATTTAGGGCTAGACGATGTATCGACCCTTTGACACATAGCATAGATGGCTGTCAGAGGAGGAAGACAAGTGATAACTATGATTTGCTTTTGAACACTGTAATACTCAGAATTGATGCCAGGTAGAAACTGCATGATTCTTGTCTCTTCACGCTGCTTCCATACATGTTCATAGTCCATGACACAATGGGAAGGGAGAGGATGATATAGATCCAACTTATCCCACATACCTCGTAGAGCTAAAAAGTACTCCTTCAAGACCTCAAATCTTGTTGGAACTTCCCAATATCCGAGGTCAATTGGAAAATTCTGGATACATTCTGGGCCTCTGAATACATATCATGAAGAGTGTCCCATATCTTTTTAGCAGAAGTCAGAAACATAATTGAATTGCTCATAGTAGGCTCCATGCTGTTAAGTGGCTAAGCCATGACTTGGTAGTTCTCCTCCTCAGTCCACGTCTTAAAGTTCACGTTTGAAGGATCTGGAGCTTCACTTACTATGTAAGAGAGCCTATCCCTTCCTCCTAAAAACAATTTTACTGACTGGGCCCATTGCAAAAGTAATTGCCATTCAACTTGATTGTGGTAATCAACAAGGGATGTGATTCTAATGATCCGACTCCAGATATAGAAGAGTTTTTGTCTTCCATAGGGGCCTAGCAACACACAACAGGGCCACGATAGCTACACGAGAGCACACACGATGACATGCTTAAAATTTGCACAAATTTGGGTTCCAAAAAGGACCCTAGGTCCAAAAAGAAGGTTTTAGGCCCCAAAGGATGAACAACAAGCAATCCCACACACATGACCAGATCTGAATCAGGCAAGGAAGCCAACCATTGCACTAGATCACTAGTCTAAACATACACCGAGAGATTTGGTGTACAACCGCAAGCCCTAGGCCCCAAAAAGGGTTCAACCAGACTCCATTTTGGCTCCCTGCTCTCTCAAATCCTCCTAACATGAAGGAAAAACTCCATGGATCATAAGGGACCATGAATCCGACCCTCACTATGGATAAAAACCAGGCAAACATTCACTGATTTGAGGGGAATCGTGAAAACATCACGATTTGGGGATTTTCTGTCGAATGAGAAAATCGGTCCAAACACACCTCAAATGGCCTCAAAAAATTCTGCAAAAATCACCATAAATCTCCTAAAATTGAGCTGCTTCAAACCATGTTATTCCTGTTGAAAAATGACATCAGTTGTACGGTTGCTGACGCCAACATGTTCTGATGGTGCCGATCAACTTGCAGTAACCCCTCTCTGATATGAAGTTGGCTGAGACGAATGTAGGGAGTGAAGGAAAGGAAAGGAAAGGAAAGAGACAGAGAGAGTTGAGGGAAAAGCACTTTGTTGTGTTAGGGGGGGCTTCAAGCTCTAACACTACTTTTATTGTATTACTAGAAGCTCACATACATACTCTGCAGGACTATACAACACTATTACATATATATCAGAAAAAGAAAGGCATTCTCAATAGGGAGAACCTTGTGTTCTTCTACGGGGGCTTTGGTTTGGCTTGTGGACTGAAATCCCACATCTTTTTAGCTTCCTTGTTTGGAAGATTTGAAATTTAGAATAGAAGCACATGACTATTGAGCATTCTCATGAACGTAGCTCTATATTTTCTCTTCAATGCGCCACCCCACGCATATTTGTCTTGTGCCTGTAGATGAATATTTGATGGGGAGGACCATGCCATTGGTTATGACTTAGTATGGATTTCTCTTCTTCTGCTTCGAGCTAGAACCCATATGAGGATGAGGGTGAAGGTGAGGGTGATGAAGCTTCTTCCTCGGAGGTAGAGCTGATTTGTGCTCAAGAACCCAATCTTGTCATCTCCCAACTTAATGAACATATTGGTCCTGCCTATCATTTGAATACATGCATGGTTAATTCATAAAAGGAAAAAAAAAAAAAAGAAAAAAGAAAAAAAAAAAATAATGATGGTAATGCCAAATAATATTTACTTTTTTTTTTTAATAGGCAATGGTAATTTCTTAGAAAAAAAACGAAGGATGATACACAATCCATCAAGCTAATAGATTAGAAGGCCCATTAATGGAGAGATCATGCTCTCTTGTTATGGAATTGAAACTAAAAGAAACAACTTGGTTTTGCTGGTTACTATTCTGAGTCAACCCTCCAAAAATATTTTCCATTTTTTTTTTGGTTATACACCCACACCCACACCCACACCCACACCACATGGAATGAATATTAACATTTTCGGCCAAGTTTGAATGACCCTTAACAATTTATGTACACACACACACACACCCCCCTGAAATTGAGCTTTGATTCGTGGTTTTTGTATGTTATTCCGCCTGAAAATTTTGATGATGGCTTTCAGTTGCTAGACATATGCTCTTATCAGGCCTCTTGATACAATTACAAACTAGTCTGCAACACCCAGAAGTTCTTCAAAACCAATAGGAGTTCTTAACATGTTTCATGATGTCACAAGTATTGTTATATATATATATATATATATATATATATATATATATATATATATATATATATATATATATATATATATATATAGATTCTCTTGTAGATAAGACTCTAAGCCGGTGTTCTGTGCATATAAATATTGTTCTCCACCATTGACCACCTTGTAGCTCATGTTTTTGAGTCTCAAAGTTCCAGATTTTTTAGAGATCGTGTTTGGATTGTCATCTTTGACCTTGGAGGACCGTGATTGTATGAAGAATGCGTCACCGTTGTAGGTCCCACATGAAGAGTCCTCTATCTGAGCATCTCCAACTTGGACAGTTTCCTTAGAGATTTGTACTCACGGTTTTTAATTATCTGGATATAGTTCCAGCGTACCTTATATTTCCATCACTTATCCCGTGCCCCACCTTCAGGTATCAATCAAACGATGTTGAAACAACATGAAAATGGTCTTGTTTAAAAACTTGCTGGAATAGTTTTCCAACGAGCCCAAAGATCATGGAATTGTGATAAATTGATAATGTTTGAGTTATGGTCAATTTAATGATGGCTTATAAGGTTGCAATGGTTTGATGATTTGGTGTTATGGAGTTTTTCTTGTTTCAGGACTGTTACAATGGTTTGATAATGTTTGAGGATTACAGTTGGATTAGGATTTCTTTTGGTTTGAGAAAAGTACAAATACTGACAATATAGTACTTTGATTTTGATTTCTTAAGAGAAGGGCCGAGTTTTCTCCTAAATTTCCAGAAAGGTTATGCCAGTTTGCTGAAGGTTACTCTGATCCTGCTGATCTGCTTGTGAATATCTCATAATCAGGGTTTTATTGAACTGTCCCTGGGGCCACTCACGGGATTCTGAGTTCTATCTACTATACATTGATTTCAGTCAACATTTCTGTACACACTTGTTGTAGCTTTCCATTACAATGAACAGACTGCATGTTTTGGTACCAGACTCAAAGTTCCTGCATCAACATATGCTTTTGGAACAAAGAACAGCTTCATTTGATGCCATTTTAACCCATTCACAAACATCAACATCCCAAATAATTCATATTTTGGTGACATTAACCAGCCAAAAGAAGAGGGAGGACGACTAGAATTTAAGGGTTTTGCCTCATAAATTCAGATTTCTATTCTTGGTTCTGACAACTGGATGTCAAGCATGATCTCGCCGTAGTGGTTCTTCAGAAGAGCTCGGAGCTATGTTTTGTTATGTGATTGGAAGATGTGACTTAGTGGGATTTCCAGGACTTATACCGGTAGACCCGCCTTCCAATCCCCCCCCCCCCCCCCCCCCCCCCCCCCCCCCAAACAATTTTAATGTGTGTGGTTTGTTCTCAGCTGATTTTTTGAACTGTTTTGGTCACCATTTTCTCATCTATGTTGTTTAAATTCTATGTGATGAACTTTGATATGCCCACATGATGCGTTCCACATGCACCACACAGGACCAATTCTGCCATTGGTCATATGCTAGATATCCTAGCTGTTCATCAGGTGGGACCACAGTCAAAATTAAGGCAGGTGAGGGTAAGGGGTGGGAGCGGACCAAACATGTATGTAAACAATGAACGGCTTGGAAAAATACCAAGTGTTGACACTCAACCTGCAAGTGTGGGCTGCCTGGTGAGTTGACCAGACTGATTTTTGGGTTAGGCAATCTACATGGTGGGCCCACCTGATGCACTGCTTGGATGTCTCAAAACAATGTAATTTGTAGATGTGAAAATTTCCTTCTCTTTCCTGCATATGCTCATTTGAGCAACATTTCATCATGGGGCTTTCAGGATCAAAAGGACTGAATAACAACGCATGCAAGCAAATAGATGCGGGTAGAGGGGATGCATGTCATGCACTCTGTTCATTTTCTTGGGTTTAGGTGATTGTGTAATAAGATGTATCCATCTCTAAATTCCATTCATGCATCCACATGTGCCTGCATGAATGTTTGTTTGCTTCCCCATAGATAATGGCTTACTCTCGGTGCGTGCCTGCATGTGCAGCTCATTAGGTATGTGCAAGAGATGCGGTGATCTGAGGATGATAGCATGCTCAGGATGTAAAGGGTTGGGCTTGGTTAAAGATGGACCTTTTAATTTCACCATCGTGGATGACCTCGTCCGTTCATTTGGTGGTGGGCCACCAACAACGGGGTCCATTCCGTGTACCAAATGTGGAGGCGATGGACGCATGAGCTGCCCTGGTTGCTCCAAGCTGCCTTGAATTCATCTACACCGTCGAGGATGGTATTGTATCTATTGAGTTCTTGTTGTTCTGAGCAGCTTCATTCCTCTAAAGCTTAGCTAGTTACCCAATTCTCATCTATGGTGGGACCCATTAGATGATTGGCTTCAATCACCTTACAGTCTGGAAGGTGGAGATGGGCAGGCTTCGGGCTAGCTAACCGGGCTCCACACACCAATATTTGTCTCCTCTCTCCAAAATGCACCTCAGATGCCCCCCAATTAGTGTTTCTAGAGAGAAGAAAAGTATAAAAAAGAATAATAAGAATAATATATTACCGTTTCATGTTATTTTTGTTGGCCGCTTTGTCAACCTGTCTTTGCTTCTTGTGTTACTGACCGGTTGCACTAAAATCTCGAGCTGTTAGGGAACGAGAGAACAATGTATACTGCACGTGATACTCTGGGCTGATACAATACCGGATGCCCTATAATACTGAATTTTGCAAACCCTGGGACTTGAACACTGGACGTCCTACTCTGATACCATGTTAGTGACTAGTTGCGCTAAAATCTCGAGCTGTTGGGGAACAACAGAACAATGTATATCAGGGGATTTGTTGACGCCTCCAACATCTTGCACTATGTCGACCACTAACGTTATGCTAATTTCATTTCAATTACTGGATTCTCATTCACTGCACACCACACCTTGCTTGAATTATTATGATAGGAAAAACAAGATCCCTTCTTCAGTAGTACATTTCTATGGTACTAATGAAAAAAATAGAAAAGAAAAAAGAAGAAGGAAAAGGAAAAGGAAAAAAAGAAATTCAGGGGGGTTCCTTGATGCCCGACAGATGCATTTTTCTTCTTAATGATTCATCTATGTGGGGTGTGATTTTGTGAGGATTTGGTCAGTGGGCCTCTCCCAGGAGCAGTTTCTGCTGCGAGATTGTTTTCCTGCCTTATAAAACTTGAAGCCGTGTGTTTGAATATGCCATAATGGTTCGGCTGGAAACGTAAAAAAGAAAAAAGAAGAAAAAAAACAAAGGGGTCAGATCACCTTAAAAACCCAATTGCTAAAGATGCAATTACATCTAGCAAAACTTGAACCATGACTTGCAAGCTAAACATTCTAGCCATTATGCTAACAGCATACAAGCTTGTAGTTTTCTCTAATTTTAGTTTCCTCTTATCTTCTTCTTCTTCTTCTTCGTTGTTTTTTTTTTTGTTTTTTTTTTTTTTTTTAATTATTTTGAATGAAGTAGATTTTGTGATCCAAACCATAGTTTAGAAACTTGAAAACTCGACTTGTCCTCTACTCAGGTTGGGTCAACTTGAAGACACGATCTAGTCTTTATTTGACTTGACTCGATATTTTAGTAATTAATTAGTTTGGCTGAAGAATTTTATAAGCAGTATGGAAGGATAAAATAAATTTAAAAAAAAAAAGCAGAAGAAAACACACTTTATAGACTGTTGCGCTAGTAGTTGGTTCTTTGTTTTTTTGAAGAAGTCCTTTCAACTCCTTTCTTATGCAATTTTTTTTATTATAATAAAAGCCGGATGCTGACTGGGTTGGTGACTCGGTCGAGTCAAACTGAGTTGTGTTGAGTCACCCAAGTTTCGAGCCGACTTGACAAGTCTTGTCAATTCCTGACTGAGTCAGGCTTGCTAGCTAGTTTCCAAGAGATGGCTCAAAATCTCACAGAGTCAAGTCGAATCGACTCAACTGAGTTTTGAGTTGAATCACCAAGTTATAGAACTATGATCCAAAGTGGCCAGGCAGGCATGGGCAGTTGGATAGGCGGTTGGATTGAACCCCCTGAAAGGCGGTTTCCAGCTCTGGTCCTGGTTCTAAAATATTTGTAGAAGAAATGCTCTTTCACTTCCATCGCTTCTTCTTCTGCTTATTTTGATATTTTAAATCTTATTCACGGAAATTTTAAATATTACTCTTTTAGTCACTAAATGCCAAGCAGGTAAATACTCAAGTCTTCGAGTGAACCAACTTGGTTGGACTTCGAGTTTACTTTTGGGTCTCCCAAAAATACTAAAGATGGACAACATCATTCTCTCTCAATCAAGGAATTCAATAATGGTAACGGCGATAGTAATGGCCACCATTGTTACTGTTATGATGGGCCGTTATGGCTTCTTTTATTTTTATAATTTTTTTTTTGGGAGAAAAAGAAAAAGAAAAAACCTATGTCGGTTCCATAATGGACCATTAGCGTAATGTGTAATGGTTCCCACCTTTACTGGTACATACACAACTGCTTTTGAATACCTTGCTTCCAATAGCTGAATCCAAGTGACAACCATTTGGTAAGGATTGTTTTTTAGATTCATGTAAAGGAAGCATCATTTCTCGTAAAACTAACTACTGTTGTTTCACTAGTTGATTTTTTTTTTTTTTTTTTTTTTTTTTTTGAACAATGATAAATTTTATTGAGAAAAAGGCCGAAGCCAGAAAAACCACAACAAAAACTATACAATTGCTCGAAAGCCCTTACAAAGCATCTCAGCTATCTGAACCGAACTACAACCTTCGAGGTCAAAGTCCATTCTATAACAAGCCCTTTCGGTCGCTGAGAAACTTCCTCTACTTGTCCCAAACAATTCCTGAAACACATATTGTTCCTTTCCTTCCATAGGGACCATAGACTGGCCAACATCCATGAGAGCTATTATCAATCTCTAAATGAAGTTCATCTCTGTGGTGGTATCGGCAAATCAGCATTAACAAGATTTCTCATGTGATTGATCGTGTCTAGGTTCGATCTCATCAATGTATGTATATTTACATGCTTTAGAAATCTGATGTTATTGCTTATGGGATTCTGGAGATTGGATCCTTGATTATAGTGTGTGGACTGGTTGAGACCTGACGAGGCTCATTGATGGTGTAGCTCGGGCAATAGGATTGGAACCTATGACCTCACCCAAGGCAGGAATATTCACTACCAACGGACTGGCCAGCACAGTTGTACTTCTCTCTAGTATTTTTTGTACTTCACTTATTTACAGCAGTCTTAAAATTTTGTTCCTAAACTACACTAATTTTTATTGTTTAAATATCGAATTGAGTCAAGTAAAGACTCGATTCAAGACTTGAGTTGATCCAATCCCGCCTAGATATTGAGTCGAGTTTTTGAGTTTCCAGATCATAATCGGTGCATGTGCCTTTCTTTCAAGAAAAAAATTTTTTTGCCAAACAATATTTTTTATGCCACAATTTTCCAGGAAATTTTTATTCAAAACAAATAGCTCACAGCTTTCTTAAATTAGGTTTTCCTATAAACACTATTTCTTTTCTCATGCTTTTCATTAATCCAAACAAACGTTAGGTGAGAACCCGGTCTCACCCGGGACGCTACGGCCCTTACTAGGGGATTAGTGTGGGGCCCACCTTGATGTGTGTATTATATATCCATGCCGTCCGTTTTTCCAGATCATTATAGGGCATTATCCAAAAAACGAAGCAGATCCAATCATCAGGTGGACCGTACCATAGGAAACAGTGTTGATTGACCATTAATGGGCCAAAAAAGTTTTGGATCAAGCTGATATTTGTTTTCTCCCTTCATCCAGGCTTATGTGACCTTATCAACAGATTGAATGGTAAATAAACACTATGGAAACATTAAGGTGCACCCTAAAAAGTTTTTAATTGTAGGACAGTCAGTCACCACTGTTTCTTATGGTATGGTCCACCTGATAATTGGATTTGCTTCATTTTTTGCATAATGCCCTAAATTGATCTGGAAAAATGGATGGACAGTGTGGATATGTAATATATACATCACGGTGGGGCCCACGGTAAGGGCCGTAGCCTCTTGGGTGAGGCCGGGGTGTCACCCTATCCGCTCTTGGACTGAGCAGGGTGACACCATGGCTTCACCTAAAATTACTTGAATTCCCCTTCAATTGCTTAACAATCCTTATTAGTCCTTTGTTTGGATGATGTAGATTACACCCTTCGACTCAACTATTTTTCAGCAGATGGAGAAGCAAGGGGCAGTGGGCCCCACTTCACTTAACAGTCGCATGGAAATGATCCAATGCTGTGGGTCATGTGTGTGATGAGCCAAATCCTGTGGGTCCTGCAGGCTCCACCATCAATGGGCTGCTGCCAAATGGTTCTTGGATCACGCCATCCTAACCGCTAATAAATGAAATAGCTCACATGGCTTTTTGGTTTTCATTTGTACCAGACTGATTAACGGCTTAGGATCATTCAGACCGTGATTTTGAACTATGGGCCACATACTGGATTGGACCTACTAAATAAAGGGTCCTAATCTCATCCATGCAAGCCTTATGTGAAGGCAGGTTACTTCCCAAGCCTTTAGTGGCACTCATTAGCTCCTCAAATATATTAGTTTATAAAAGCGTGGTCCATTGTTCAATGATCAAGACCGTTGGTCATCCAGCCCCACCTCTTGGACATAAACCCATTGGAAATAAGCCGTCCATCTTCAGCTTTGCAAAGGTCCACAAGATCAGAGAATTTAGATCCATTGAATCATATGATTTTGTTCATCAGGCACGCCATTGAATTTCAAAGTATTAGAACGTGTGGATGGACGGCCAATATGGATTAAAGCGAAATGATAAGATACAATGGCTGCAGTTCTCACTAATATGTCATACGTGTATCATTTCTGATGCATCTACAGGTGGGCCATACCATGATGACCCACCGATATGATGATCAGGCCCATCCATTTCCATGATTATGGGCCTGGTATCTTGGCCTGGACCACTAAAGGCCAGCCCAAGCCTCCTTTTCTGGTCCGCCCATGAATATTTTTCTTGGGCCTAGATCTTGATAGAACGGCCCATGATCTGTCTGATTAAAATATACTGCCCAGATTCATAGGAAACACGCCATGGACATTAGAGGGCCTGGATTGCTCCTAGAAACCTATGAAAATATCAACGAACACTGCCCATCGACCACACAAGTGTTGGGTCTGATTTTGTTGACATGGCCAGGTAGAGATTAATGGGCTGTTGAGATTGTTTGCCTTTATCTGCTCACCTCAGACCCTAGTATGAAGTGGGTGCATGTCTAGTGGACCTGTGCACACTGTCTGTTGGCACATCAAACAACATATCAGTGGGTTCATTCAATGTACGATTGAGGTGGGTCTTTTGTGAGAAAATAGTCAAGCAACTTTGAATGTCCATCTTTTTGTACAAGTAGAATAATTAAAGATGTAGAAAGTTAGAATTTTGCAGGGGCATTTGAGTGGTAATAATTCTTGTCCATTCAATTCACATCATGGTCCACCCATTCATGCATGATCCATAGGGTGCACTTGATGACTCATTTCTAGGTTGATTCAGGGTCAACCTAAGGGACTTTGGGGTATTTTCATGCGGTCTTTCCAATGTTGGGGTACATTTGCGCAATGGATGATTTGATCTCTATAAACAGGCACCAAGGTGTTGATACACAACATTTGTCTTTTTCTAAGAGCTTTGAATTTCAAAGATGTGAGGCAGATCATTATTTCTATACATGTAACTAAGGTAGAGATGACTTTATTGATGATATGCTAGTTGGAAATGTAGTAGAGATAAGATTGCGGTGTTAAAAGCTCACTTGGCTTTGGGATTTGATTTAAATGATTTGGATGTCGTTAATTAAATTATTGGAACATCCATACTTAAAAGATTGGAAGAATGTAAAAATCTGAATAACTCAAACGTGTTACGTTGCAAGAATTCTACTGTTTGAATATATATAATTCTAATTTAGTCAGCACTTTATTTTTATTTTCTGTTTTGGTTGTAAGTTGACTTTAGATCGGTCTTTGAGCATAAAGCCGAAGAAGGTAGATGTCCAAGTACCATGTTCGTCGTTAGTAGGGAACCTTATCTTTGCAATGGTGTGCATCAGATCAGATTTTGTCCAAGCAATGTGAGCAATCAATAAATGTAAAGATTATTAGAAGTGAAGTGAATCCTTCATTGTTTGAAAGTTACTTCTGAAGTTTTTATTTATCATAATGGCCAAAATTTAGAATTGATTAGATTTATAGATGATAATCATATAAGGGATTATTATAAAAGAAGATTAATTACTAGTATATTTCTCTTTGGCTAGTAGAGCAGTTAGTTGAATAAGTATAATCAATGGTAACCTTGTTTATTATAGAATAAAATATATGCTAGCTATACATGTATGCAATGAAAATATTTGGTTGAAGAGATTGCTGAAAGACTTAAAAGTTAGGAAAAAAATAGTAACAATTCATTTTAATAATCAAGGAATGTCATGCTTTAGTTAGAATTTAGTATTTTGGATTTAGATTAAAGAAGCTGATATACAATATCATTTTGTTCATAATGTGGCAGAATATAGATCACCTTATTGAAGAGTTATACCAATAATAAAATAGTAGATTTGTTGTCTAAGTCTATTGCTAGAAAGAAATTTGTTTAGTTCAGGACATTTCTGTGGCTTGCTGTTACCTAGTCAT
Organism: Liriodendron chinense; assembly: GCA_003013855.2. Classification (NCBI taxonomy): domain Eukaryota; kingdom Viridiplantae; phylum Streptophyta; class Magnoliopsida; order Magnoliales; family Magnoliaceae; genus Liriodendron; species Liriodendron chinense. Next base: position 2,812,680 of record ML058403.1, read on the forward strand.
TAACGATGCTTGGACAACTTTGCTTGAAAGTGTTTTTCCCCACTAGAAAAACTACTCCTCAATTTGGTGAGTGTTGTAGCACTACTCTAATATGGGTGAGACGCATAAGTGTTTGCATGTGAAATGCATGTATAGTTCTTTTTGGAAATGATTCTCTCTCTCTCTCTCTCTCTCTCTCTCTCTCTCTCTCATTCTAAGAGACGTCTGAAGCTTAGTTTTAGAAGGTTTTAGCACACATGGGTTATCTTAGGTTGTACATTATTTATAAAGGGAAACATATTTAAAGAAGTGCATCATGAGTGAAGTTTCTTTATATAAGTTCCTTGTTTATTGTAAAAACAAGTTAGACAAAGGTGAGCTTTGTATTTTTTTTTTTTTTTATATCTTATTTTAGTGTAAAAAAAAATCTCCCCATCACTTGTCTTTTGTTATCCTTTTACTCTTTTATGTTTTGCTTCACTTGCATCAATGTTATGTAGGGGTGTTCCCCTACAACAAATTAGTAGTATTAGTGGATCGTTGAAAAGAAAGCCAACCATCTTCAACTTTGTAAGCCTTGGTATCGATTCCCAAGTAGGGGTGGCTAACATTGTGGTGTGACTGACAGAGCGGGCGGGTGTACTAAAAGTAGGGTGTATCTACTAACCCTTTAAAAGAAGAAGAAGAAGAAGAAGAAGAAGAAGATCCATTGAATTTTAGCTATGGCACTACAACAATGTGGATGGATAATGCCCCGAACAAAATCTCAGGAATCGAAAAATCCTAGCCATCAATGTAGGGTCCTTATCTGTATAGAACACTACTAACAATCATTGTTGTGTTTCTCTTCTTAATAGTGATGTAGAATGCCCTAATTATGATGCATGCTCATGAACACAATTAAATCAGCGGAATTAAAAGACAATGACAATATAAAATCTAGTGGTAATCATCATGAACTAAGAAGATCACAAGGAACATGCAATGGAATGGGCCATTCATCACAACCATGAAGTATGAGATTCAAGTATCGCTATGGTTGGATCCGGCGAGGGATGGAACCTTCCAATCTTGTATGGTTATAACCCAATCAATTAAGAGGAATTTCTAATCCAGGAAATCAAGGGATTTTGGATTAGGGATTTGAAAAATCTAAAAACTTAAGGTTTAGGATCAAAATCAGATTTTGGAGATTGAGGTTAGCGAAACAAATAGATTAGGAAAGATAGAATTACCTGGAAGAAGGATAGGAGGGGCACAAGAAGCAAGTAGAAGAAAGATGGATCAAGGAAGAAGAAACATCACCATGAGAGAGAAAAAAGGAAGAGAGAAGCTCCAAGAGGCTTTTCATTGATCAATAATCAAAGTTTTTTTTTCGAGTTTAGGGCTTTAGCCCTCTTAAATAACCAAATAAGGACATAAAAGTACTAAAATACCCCTAAAATTAAGTAAAAACGTGTAATTAGTAAAAATGCGGGAAAGTTCGGGCGCTCGGTTGGGCGCTCAAGCTGTTGCCCAAAGTCGTCCGAAAACCTCCAAAGAGGTTCGAGCGCTCGACAGATGAAGTTCTGGCGCCTGAAGGCTATGGTCAGGCGCCCAAAGTCTTCAGTTCTTTGGTCTTCTTTCTCCTTTTTTCCTTCACATGTGTCTTCCCTGAGTGGGGTCTTCTATGTGTCCAATCACATGTGAGGGGTCTTCAGCTATTCAGCTCCTCAATAATCGCCTATCCACAAGGACTGTACTTGTGGTTGGCGCTTTCTTTGTTGGTACACCTTGAATGCGCTTGTGTCTGCATCAAATAGTCTATCTTCAGGATTATGATTGCACCTTTAGAGGATATTTATGAGGATTGCTCAATCCATGGTAGGGCCCTGAAAACTAATCAGTGAATCTTGGGCCACACGTGGGCAGGTTGTCAACCATGTTTTGCATAAATAATTGATGACTAATGACAATATTGACTGATTGAAAAATACAAACCTAAAGCTGAAATACTTGGCTTCCAAATCCAAAGGATGAGGCGCTTCCCACCCATTTATGGCGGTGTGAAGACTCTTTGGGGCCATCATGATATATGTGTTTTATCATGCCATTTATATGTTTTTCCAGCCCATTTACCAGCATGAGCCTAAAATTGAAGCATATCAAAGGCTCAAGAGAGCCACTCCACAGAAAAATAGTGGGAATTGAACACCTACTGCTAAAAACTTCATTAGGCCACTGAAGTTTTGTATGAAGCTGATTTATGTTTTTTTTTTTTCCCTTGATCGAAGTCCGTGTGACCTTATGAATACTTTGAATGATAAGTAAACATCACTGTGGGCCAAGGAAGGTTTCAACTGTGGTCATTGTCCCCTCTGTTTTCTGTGGTGTGGTTCACTTAAGCTTTGGATATTACGTCAATTTTAGGCTCATGACCTAAAATAAGCTGGGAAAACGGATGAACGGCATGGATAAAAATACATTAAAAAAAAAAAACAATCACGGTGGGCCCCACAGAATCTTTACAACACAGTAAAAGGTCGTGAGGGCCTCACTACACAATCCGCGTCCAAATCGTAGCACACTAGTTACGAGGCGAAGAAAAGGATCGGTTGGTGCGTGGGGCCCACCATGATGTGTGCATAACATCAAATCCGTCCATCATGCGCACCTCCTCATGTTGTCCTATTTTAGCTTTATTCCGTGAAAAAGATGGTGTGAGAAGATTGTGTAAAGCTGTGTGTGGATGAGCCTTCAGCCCCTTTGAGAAATGCTTCAGTGCTTCGGAGCATTACAGATTAGAGTGCTCCTAATTTTATTGAGACACTTAGACAGTCCAATCAATTGATCTAGACTTTCCATGGGGTTTAAGGCACACTTCATAGGCTACCATAAAAATATCACATGGACCCAATAATCATAACCCTCTGATCTCTAGACTTTGATATGGACGGTCATGATTGTCCACACGAAAATAGTTCCAATAAAAAATTACAGTCCATCCATTAGTTGGGAACTATCATGAACTGCTTATGATTGTGAAGAATCACTTTTATTAGGCAACCTAATCATCCCATCCATGGCTTGGAAAAAGGATGGCCGCAAAAAAAGAAAAAGGACCAAAATAAAGATGAATTGGATTTAATTATGTGATTTTTTCATAGTGGCCCAAGAAATGTGTTCTGGACTTAATGGACGGTTCAGATCGATTGATTGGACTGTGCAAGTGACCTGATGCAAGTAGTAGCACTATAACTTATTGTGCTATGAGAGCACTGGAACATTTTTCTTATTAGTTTTTCTTTCTCTTACTTATACAATACCCCCATCCGTGTTTACGTGACACGTGTCTATGAGATAGAGCCATTCATCTGCTAGGACCTAACCGTTGGCAATATTGGCGTCAGACAGGTTCGCTTTCCTAAGTCTTAAACTTAAAGCTAAAGAACACATGAAAGAGGAAGTGAGAATAAAAAACTTTGTTGCTTCAAGGATTTTTATAAGATGACTGACTTGGTGAGAACCAACTCGACTTTTCTGGTTGCTTAGAAGCTTACTAACTTTATAAGAAACGGACAGCAAGAGCTTCCATTTTATAGACATTTACACCAAGATGAAAAGACAAAAATGCCCTTTCAAAATACACTATAGGAGTATGTACTTAACTTCTTTTGCAAAAACCAAAACATGCAATTAATATTTTTTCTTCTCAATGTGTTGGAGAGATGAACCGATGCCTGGGAATTCCATCTCCAGCTGTTGCTGGAAGCTTCACTTTAATTGTTTCTTGGAAGCTCAACTGTCAAGGACTTATGCAAGCAAATGGATGACCATGATTAAATCACAAAATGAACGGTTTTGGATTGCCATTTTCAACACTCTCCTTCAAACCAAAATCAGCTTCATTCCAAGAATCGACCTAAGTCGTCTGAATGCATCAGTCGGCAACGCCATGGTGAAAATATCCGCCACCTGTTTCATAGTATGGCAATATTCTAATTTTACTATTTTGTGCTTCACTTGATCTCTTAGAAAATGGTATTGGGTATCGATGTGCTTACTCTTTCAATGCTGCACCGGATTTTTGGCAAGCTCGATTGCCTACTTGTTATCTACATGTATGACTATAGATTCTTCCTGCGGATGCTTCAGCTCCTTTAGTAGGTTTCTTAACCAAATTGCCTCACAAACAGTGGATGATGCTGCCACGTACTCTTCTTCACATGTGGACAGGGCGATCACACTTTGCTTCTTCGAATTCCATGTGAAAGCAGTCGTTCCGAGATAGAATACATAGCCAGCGGTGCTCTTTCTTTCATCTTGGTCACCTACCCAATCACTATCTGAGTATCCATACAGCATTGCTTCATCATCGTAAGGATAGAAAAGATCGAATTCCATTGTTCCTTTGATGTACCTGAGGATTCTTTTTGCGGCTAGCCAGTGTGATTCTTTTGGCGCTTCCATGTACCTACTTAAAAGCCCAACACTATAGACAATATCCGGTCTTGTGATTGTGAGGTACCTTAGGCTTCCAATCAGATTCTTGAACATAGTCGAGTCAATGCTTCTTCCTTCTCCGTCCTTTGTCAGTTTTAAGCCTGTTGCTACAGGCGTGTTTACGGCATTGCAATCGGCCATCTTGAACTTTTCAAGCAATTCTTTGGCATACTTTTTCTGAGATATATAGATACCACCATGTTGTTGCTTCACTTCGATGCCTAGAAAGAAGGACATCAGACCTCCGTTGGTCATCTCGAACTCCTTAAACATGACCTTCTTAAATTCATCAAATATAAGCTGACTGTTCCCTGTAAATGGCAAATTACCAACATATAGGCATGCTATAAGTATATCGCCGTGAGCATTAATCTTCTTGATGTAGACTGCATGCTCATATGGACATTGGGCAAAGCCGTTTTCTTAAAGATAGTTGTCGATGCGTGTATTCCAAGCACGTGGAGCTTGCTTCAACCCATAGAGGGCTTTCTTCACCCGATACACCTTGTGTTCCTCCCCTTGCATAACAAAGCCTTTAAGCTGGTCAACATAGACATTTTCTTTTAGAATTCCATTCAAGAATGCAGATTTCACATCCAGTTAGTAGATCATCCAACTGTGATGGGCAATAAGGGAGATAGTCATCCTCATAGTGTTAAGGCGAGCAACAGGAGCGAAGACTTCTTCATAGTCCACCCCGTACTTCTGTTTGTAGCCCTTTGCTACTAGCCTTGCCTTGTAGTGATCGATTTCACCATTAGCATTTCGCTTGATCCTATACACCCATTTGACACCAATAGTTTTCTGGCCATTAAGAAGTGTAGTCAGCTTTCATGTGTCATTCTTCTCAATGGCATGAATTTCTTCTTTCATAGTGATTTTCCAACATTCTTCTTTTATGGCTTACTGAAACGTCAGAGGCTCATGATTTGCATACAGGCAGAAAAGATTGACCTCTTCAGTTTGCTCATAGATGTCACTTAAGCTTCTCATTTTGATAGGTGCCATGGGTGAGGACGAGCCAACCGAATTTTGACTTGATGGAATACTTCTAAGAGAGATGGAATGTACTTCTAGACTTCGTTGTACTGATGATGCGGCCGAAGAAGGTGTTGCGGGCGTTTGGTCTCGATGGTCATGTCTTTCTTCTTGTTCTTCTGTTTCGACTTGAATACCTTTAGTTGATTCTTCATTGTTCCATTTCCAAGCTTCTTCCTCGCTAAAGACCACATCTCTACTCACCACTACTTTATTAGTTAGAGGATTGTAGAGCTTGTAAGCTTTAGATTCTTCACTATAGCCGATGAATATGCATTTCTCGCCACGATCATCAAGCTTCCTTCTTCTTGCTTCTGGAACTTGAGCGTAGGCGACACACCCAAAGATTCTTAGGTGCTCCACGCTCGGTTTGTAGCCACTCCATGCCTCCTGTGGTGTCATTTTTTTGACGCTCTTGGTTGGACACCGATTGAGCAAGTAGGTAGTACATGCAATTGCCTCTGCCCAGAAACTCTTTGGCAGGCCTTTCTCCTTGAGCATGGTTCTTATCATGTCAAGGATGGTGCGGTTCTTTCGTTCTGCAATGCCATTCTGCTGTGGCGTGTAAGCTGCAGTGTGTTGATGCTTGATGCCTTGTTCCCTGCAATAATCTCGAAATGCATTTGAAGTGTACTCTCCACCTCTGTCAGATCTGAATACTTTAATTTTGTGACCACTTTCAACTTCAACACGAGCTTTGAAAATTTTAAAGATAGTGAAAGCGAAAGATTTTTCTTTGATGCAATACACCCAAAGTCTTCTACTGAAATCATCAATGAAGGTAGTAAAGTATTTATTACCTCCAAGAGAGGGTGTTTCAAGTGCTCCGTAAATATCAGTGTAAACCAACTGCAATGGTTCCTTTGCTCTTCTGGACACTTCACTTGGGAAGGAGTTCCTTTGTTACTTGCCGAGTGTGCACGCCTTACGCACATGTTCTGGACCTTCAATAGTTGGCAAGCCATGCACCATGCTTAATGAAGACAAGAGTTTAAGGCCGTTGAAATGAAGATGCTCAAAGCGAAGATGCCATCTCCATGAATTATTCTTCATGAGTCCATAGAGGCACTTATCGGCCTTTGTCTTAATATGGAGCGGAAACATGCGATTCTTTGCCATTTGGACTTGAGCCACAAGTCTCATGTGAGCATCTCTTATACAGAGAGAATAATTCTCCATGTGTATGACATACCCCTTCTCAAGGAGTTGGCTGATACTGAGGATGTTATTTTTCATGTTTGGTACGTAATACACATTGGAGATATAATTTGGCTCACCATTCTTCTGATAAATTTTAACTTTTCCTTTACCTATCACTGGTACCTTTGATGAGTCGCCAAAACTCACATTGCCACGAACTCCTTCTATGAGTTCCACGAACAGTTCTTTGTTACCACTCATGTGGTTGCTTGCACCAGTGTCGAGATACTACACATCCGGCCGTTCACATGCCTTTTCTTATGCGAGGAGGAGTGTGGAGTCTTCTTGTTTATGGTATGATGCTTCAATATAGTTGGATCGTTCATCTTGATCCACTTTGCTCCAACACTCAGAGATATAGTGGCCGAATTTTTTGCAATTGTGGCATTGAATGTTCTTTGTGTTTCCACAACCACGCATGAACCGGCCTCTACCATTTTCTCTTCCACGGAAACTGGTAAACTTGTGTTGATATTGTTGATGGCTTGGATGATATCCACGCCCTCGGCCTCTTGCACGATTGCTAGTGCCATGGCCCCTCTTTATGTATGGCCATTCTTTTGTTCATTTAGAGTCAACTTAGACTCCAAGGCATGTTCAAGCATTGAACCGGCATTCTTTTAAATTTGTTGCTCATGCACTTGCAATGATCCCATCAGTTCTTCAATGGACAGTTTTTCCAAGTCCTTTGATTCTTCTATAGCCACAATCACATGCTCAAATTTGGTTGTGAGGGATCGAAGCACTTTTTCAATCACACATATATCTTCGATCTTTTCACCATTTCTTTTTAAGTTGTTAACAATAACAAGTAACCTTGAAAAATAATCAGAAATGGTCTCACCTTCCTTTATATGTGCGGTCTCGAACTCGGCCCTAGAGATTTGGAGACGAACCATCTTTACACGATCAACTCCTTTGAAAATGGTGCTAAGAGTTTTCCATGCTTGTTTGCTCGACGTCGCTTCGGCGATCCTTTCAAAGGTGGATTCGTCCAACCCTTGATAGACAAGAAATAGGGCCTTCTTGTCCTTCTTTCTTTGTTCTTTGAGGTCGGTCCTTTGCTTAGTGGTGTAGGCTGCTTCTTACTCCGTAGTGGGCTTTTCGTACCCATCGGTGACGATCTCCTGTAGGTCTTGTGACCCGAATAGTGCCTTCATCTGAATACACCAATTTTTATAGTTGTTTTTTGACAACGTAGGTATTTGCTGCTGGATTGCGGAGGCCATTTAACCAAGGGCTATGAAACTAGTTTGTTGGCAATATTGGCTTTAGACAGGTTGGCTTTTCTAAGCCTTAAACTTAAAACTTAAAGAACACGTGAAGGAGGAAGTGAGAATAAGAAACTTTGTTGCTTCACTGATTTTTACAAGATCACTGACTTGGTGAAAACCAACTAGATTTTTCTAGTTGCTTACAAGCTAACTGACTTTATAAGAAAGGGACAACAAGAGCTTCCATTTTATAAACATTTACACCAAGATGAAATGACAAAAATGCCCTTTCAAAATACACTATAAGGGTATGTACTTAACTTCTTTTGCAAAAATCAAAACATATAATTAATATTTTTTCTTCTCGATGTGTTGGAGAGATGAACCGATGCTTGGGAACTCCATCTCCAGCTGCTGCTGGAAGCTTCACTTTAATTGTTTCTCGGAAGCTCAACCGTCAGGGACTTATGCAAGCAAATAGATGGCCACGATTAAATCACAAAACAGACGGTTTTGGATTGCCATTTTCAACACTAACATAGATGGACGATCACTGAAAAGCCTGACCATTTAGAGGATTAAAAATGTCCCCTTAATTCATAAAAGGGTCTAATTGACGGTCCTCATTTAATGAGAAAATTCTTGCCATCATGGTCAAATTCGGTTGATTGATGTGAGTTTCCAAGCTGCCCATTGGTGGTAGCACTTCCGAGGTTAATGGATGGATCTCGAATATTCATTTGTTGTGGGGCCTACCAGATAACGGTCCATGTCTCACGGATTCATGCCTGGCGGAAAGGGATGGAAAGGGATAGGGTGTTGGATGTATCATGGAGAAAAGGTGAAAATGTAGTGTGCTTTGAAAATTTGAAAGCAACGTTCTGATGAGATGAGGTTTGCTTGAATAAATCTCTAGCATTTGAATCTTGGTAATCATCCAATGATCCAAACCGTCCACACTTTATATGGTGGAAGGCTAACCAATAAACGCTTTCGATTGGATCATTTCAGCCCTTGCATATTTTAGTGTTTATTTTTCTTTGAATATGAACGGTCAGTTTTTGCCTTCGTATAATCAAAGGTTTAAATATTCACTCTGAGAATTTTTTCTGGGCATCATCATCCAAGGGAAGTCCTATCAATTTAACGGTTTGGATCATTGAGTATAACCCAAATACAATGGCTAGAATCTCAGCATTTCTTAATATTGTAATGCCAGGTGCGTTGGAGAAAACCTGATGAGATCTGTGTGCGATCCAAGCTTTCCATGATGTGGCCCACTCTTTCCAGATCATCTTCTGACCCAAAAATTAGATGTTTCCACTCTTAAGGGGGGGCCACAATACAGAAAACAAATGTATGGCTGCTACATGTCATTGACATCGTCCATTTATTTTGTGCACACTTGATTACCGTTTATTAGGAAAATTAGAAATATTATGAAAGATTGTATCCATTTCATAACACAGCCTCCACCCCTCGTTGGGAGTGGATTAGGTGAGATCCTGGATCCACCGAGATGGGTTTGACCCCTGACTGTGGGGCCACTATGATGTATGTGACTACATCCACGCCGTCCATCCGTATTGAAAGCTCACTTTAGGGCATTATCTAAAAAAATGCAGCAGTTCCAAATTCCAGATGGACCATAGTACAGGAAAAAGCGGTGACTGATAAAAACTTCTTGTGGCCCACAACAGCTTTGGATGAAGATGATATTTGTGTGGTCTCTTCATCTTGGTGTTTGTGACCTTATCCACAGGTTGGATTGCAAAATAATACGGTAGAATCCTTTCCGGCAAGCACGAAATTTAAAATCTGGTATGGCTGTTGCAGGCTTGCAGCATTAGCAAGCCATCCTTCTTCTTCTCTGTTTGTCGTCCTATCTGCCTTGCACCCGAACGCTGGACTTTCATCCCCGAACTACAATAAGCCCACCCCACCATTGTCAAAATCCCACCGTTATCAAACCCATTCGCTCGCAAATCACAAACCCTAGCCATTGTAGCCCTCTGTGTGTTTGACATTCCGTTAACAGACAATCAAGCGTCGCCCCCCATTCTCATCCCATATGCTTTCGATCGACAGCTATTGGTGACCCTCAACCGCTGCTTCAAACCCAACTAGATCAGCTCTACTTCTGTTACCCCCGCATGGTCAGCTAGCCCTTGAATTCATCCAGACGGGCACCATCAGCTTCGACCCTATTGCCACAACCCATCTTTATCATCGATTGGAGGGTCCACATCAAAGTTGGGCTCCATATAATGGTTGATCCATATCTAATGGACGAGATAATAGATAGCCCAAATATCTTAAAATATGTAGATTGTAGTCATCCATTTTTTTGTCATTTGGAGCATGGTTCATCCAGGGTGAGATCCAACAAAACAACCATTTGGATTGCTTACATAATAAAGTTGTTCCAATCTTTAAAAATGACATTTAGTACCCTTTAAAACACTCTTATTTGAAAGTTCTACCAAACATGCTTGTTTCAAGTAAGAGTTTTTTTAGACTTGAAAACATGATTTTACCAAATGAGCTTATTTAAAACAAGAGTTAGAACAAAATAAGTTTATTAGAGTAGCTCTTATTAAAAAAACTCTTATTAAATTAGAGAAGAGATGCCTAATAGGCCCTTAGGAAATTTGAAAAAGAAATAGTATATTCATCTTTTGTATATAATGAAATTTTTTATCTTCCATCACATTATTTCTTTTTATTAGATTTGATTAGCGATTAATTAATTGTAATCTCCTTAATTGGGGCCCTTCCTCCTGTTTATCTTTAGAGGACCATACTCAATGGAATACACAGAAAAATTCAAAATCAATTTCTCTAAAACACATTTTTAATCATCGTTGATGTGAAGTAGCCTGGCTTTTGTGTCAGATGATCTAAATGATGTCCCTACTCATGGACGGCTTATGTCCCACATTATCTGCATTGACATGTAGATGAGCAGCTGGTACATAAACCCTCGCATGGGTTTAGCAAGCATTCATTTTCTTGTAAAAATCTTTATACTATGTATAATGCTAGTAGATCCCGGACATTTTTACCCATGCAATTAGTTTTCCTTAACGGGAACCTTGAATATTTTAATGACATGGTAAGATGCTTTAATTAAAGTTAAGGTTATTTAGGAAGTTAAAAATTTGGCTAGTATCAGTTCGACTATTCAGATTTTACTCACAAAAGGCAATGAACAAATTATATTTTATCTCACCCCCAAATATTTCTCCTCAAAATTAGAGATTTTTTTTTTTTTCTCCCTTGTGAAGATAAATGCATCTTGATTTGTTTCGTCAGTTCATCTTTTTTATTTCTTCAGTTCGTTGATAGTTCATTTCTTTCGTGAGAGTTATTTGATACCTTGGTTGCATTTGATGCTTGATATGAGGTCACTTGGAGGATGGTAAAAGCAGCATATATTAACCCAAATTCAATCGACCAAATTCTAAAATCCAATATTGCTAAGAGATAGTCCAAAATTTGGATAGGTTAAAACATTGTAACCTCTAAATTGAACACACTTGTTTATAAAAATAGAGATTAATTTGGAAGTGTACTGAGTTATTTTGGTTAATAAAGTTAATCAATAAAATTGTAAGATCAAAGAAAATGATAGAAAAATAGAGGAAAAGTACTGTGATACTTATAAGAACAGGTTGGATTGCAGATAATACGGTAGAATCCTTTCCGGCAAGCCAGAAATTCAAAATCTGGTATGGCTGTTGCAGCATCAGCAAGCCATCCTTCTTCTCTGTTTGTCATCCTATCCTCCTTGCACCTGAACGCTGGACTTTCATCCCCGAACTACAATAGGACCACCCCATCATTTTCAAAATCCCACAACCCTAGCCATTGCAGCCCCCTGTGTGTTCGACATTCCCTTTACCAGACAATCCAGTGTCGCCCCATCCTCATCCGATATGCTGTCGCTCGACAGCTATTGACGACACTCAACTGCTGCTTGAAACCCAATTAGATCAGCTCTACTTCTGTCACTGCCGCATGGTCAGCTAGCCCTTGAATTTATCCAGACGCGCATCGTCAGCTTCAACCCTGTTGCCACAACCCATCTTCGTGATCGATTGGACGGTCCACCTCAAAGGTGAGCTCCATATAATGGTTGATTCACATCTAATGGACAAGATAATAGATGACCCAAATGTCTTAAAATATGTAGATTTTAGTCATCCATTCTTTTGTCACTTGGAGCATGGTTCATCTGTGGTGAGATTCATCAAAACAATCATTTAGTTTGCTCATATAATAGAGTTGTTATAATTTTTAAAAATGACATTAAAAATACTCTTATTTGAAGGTTTTACCAAACGTGCTTATTTCAAATAAGAGTTTTCTTTTTAGACTTGAAAACATGATTTTACCAAGCGAGCTTATTTAAAACAACAGGTAGAACAAAAGGAGCTTATTAGAATAGCTCTTACTGAATGAGAGTAGAGATGCCTAATGAGCCTTCAGGAAAATTGAAAAAGGTTATATTCATCTTTTGTATATAAGAGACAAATTTATTTTCCTTCACATTTTTTCTTTTTATTAGATTTGATTATTAATTAATTGATTGTAATCTCCTTAATTGATTGTAATCTCATGTTGTTTGCAGATAGCATAGTTTTGATTGACAAGATGAGGAAGGGTAAGCATGTATACACAAGCTAGATTTATGGATAGGGGCTTTAGAATCTAAAAGATTTCAATTAGTTGAACTAAAAGTATATGGAGTGCAATTTTAGAAACAATATGAGTGGAATGTGGAATTCGTAAAGATTGCCGATTAAGAAATTTCTCAAAATGACAACTTTCAGTATCTTGGGGTGATACTTCATGAAAGTGGAGAGATAAAGAAAGATGTTGTCCATAAAATTTAAGTGGGTGGAAGAAATGGAAATGTGCCTCTGGAGTTCCATGTGATCATTATGTACCAGTCAAACTGAAAGGGAAATTTAATAGGATGGATATAAGACTAGCCATGCTTTATGGGAAAAAATGTTGGGCAATTAAAACAACATGTTCTTAAGATGAGCGTAGTTGAAATAAGGATCTTGAGATGAATGAGTGGCAAGACAAAGTGATGATAGAATTAAAAATGAATGCATTCAAGGAGATTTAGAAGTAGCACACATAGTTAATTAACAAAATAATGAAAACTAGATGTAGATTGTTTACTGATGACCAACAGAGACCAAGAGCCATATATGGCTGGTAGAAGGAATGATTTTTTAGAAGTTCAAAACTAAAATGGCAAGGGGAAGGCTCAACATGATGTGGGTGGATGTATTAGGAAAAGACTTAATGACTTATAGTCTAACTGTAGTTTATGGTCCTGGATAAGTGGAATGGCAGAAATGATTTATGTAGCTAACCCCAAATACTAGGTATAAGGCTTAGATGATGATGATGATGATGGTGGTGGTGGTGGAATTGTTGGAACGTCCAAACCAAACGGACGGTCCAAATGGTCCAGCAATCTCTGGAAGCTTCTTGATATTTGAAAAGGCATACGTTACAACTGTTGGGATTTCCCACATGTTGTGACTGTTGGAGTTTCCATACGTTGGAAACTGCCACATTGAATCTAGTATCTTTATTCAGATTGATGTTGCCTATATATGTAATTATGGATGTAAGCTTGTAAGTAAGTAAGAAATATAAGAAAGAAAGTTTCAGATATAAACAGATTTGTAAATCTGTTGTTCTTGGTTCTCTGTTACAGATTAGAAAATCTGTTTTTCTTTTGGTGGTTTTGAAAAGCCAATCATCCTACAATCTACAAATCGCCAAGCCTCTATTGAGATCATCCAGTCTTTGGAGGATATCGGCCCCATAGTCCAACTATTGGAGAAAATCGCCCAGCTTGTAAAACTGCAATCGTCCAACTGCTGGTAGATATCGGCCAGCGTCTTTTGCTGATTGCCCGGATTTGGTAGTGATTGCCCAACTGATTGTCCAGATTTTGTAGAAGATCGCCCAGCTTCTTAGGCTATTGCCCAACAAATTAGTATTAGAGCCTATCGGTTAAATGGCCAACTCGATCTAGCCACAAATTTCGAAATTGTCTGAAGACAACTATGAGAATTGGTGCATCCAGATGAAAGAACTGTTCGAGTCGCAAGATCTATGGGAGACCGTCACCGACGGGTACAAAGAGCCCACTATGGAGCAAGAAGCCGTCTACACCACTAATCAAAGGGCGGTCCTCAAAGATCAAAGAAAGAAGGACAAGAAGGCTTTGTTTCTTGTCTATTAAGGGTTGTATGAGTCCACCTTTGAACGGATCGCTGAAGCGACAACATGCAAGCAAGCATGAGAGATTCTTAGCACCATCTTCAAAGGAGTTGATCATGTGAAGAAGGTTCGTCTCCAAACCTTTAGAGCCCAGTTCGAGACCTCTCACATGAAGGAAGGTGAGTCCATTTCAGATTATTTTTCAAAGTTTCTTGTCATTGTTAACAACTTGAAAAGAAATGATGAAAAAATTGAGGATGTGAGGGTGGTCGAAAAAATATTGCTATCCCTTACACCCAAATTTGAGCATATGGTTGTGGCCATAGAAGAATCAAAGGACTTGGAAAAACTGTTCATTGAAGACCTGATGGGATAGTTGCAAGTGCATGAGCAATGAATGCAAAAAAATATTGGACTAATGCTTGAGCATGCCTTGGAGTCTAAGTTGACTTTAAATGACAAAAGAATGGCCATACACAAAGAGGGGGCCATGGCACTAGCAGTCGTGCAAGAGGCAGAGGGCGTGGATATCATCCAAGCCAATCACAAAATCCACAAAAGTTTACAAATTTTCGTGGAAGAGGAAATGGTAAAGGTAAATCCATGCGTGGACGTGGAAATACAAAAATATTCAATGTTACAACTGCAACAAGTTCGGCCATTATGCTTCAGACTGCTGGAGCAAGCCAGTAGATCAAGGTGAGCATTTATGCAGAATCATCAAATTATGAAAAGAAGACTCCACACTTCTTCTTGCACAAGAAGAAGCATGTGATTAACATGATGTGTGGTATCTCGACTCTAGTGCGAGTAACTACACGTGTGAAAAGAAGGAGTTGTTTGTGGAACTGGCAGACGATGCTCGTGGCAACGTGAGTCTAGGAGACTCATCAAAAATTTCCATAAAAGGCAAAAGAAAAGTTAAAATCTATCAGAAGAATGGTGTGCCAAATTTTATCTCCAATATGTATTATGTACCAAACATGAAAAGTAACATCCTCAATATCGGCCAACTCCTTGAGAAGGGGTATGTCATACACATGGAAAACTATTATCTCTTTATAAGAGATGCACACGGGAGACTTGTGGCTCAAGTCCAAATGGCGAAGAATCGCATGTTTTCGCTCCAAATCAACATAAAAGCTGAGAAGTGTCTCTATGGAGTCATGAAGAATGATTCATGGAGATGTCATCTTTGCTTTGGGCATCTCCATTTCAGCGGCTTAAAGCTATTGTCTTCATCAAGCATGGTACAGGGCTTGCCTGCGATTGAAGTTCCAGAACATATGTGTGAGGCGTGTACACTTGGCAAACAACAAAGGAACTCCTTTCCAAGTGGAGTGTCCAAAAGAGCAAAGGAACCACTTCAATTGGTTAATATTGATATTTGTGGACCACTTGAAACACCCTCTCTTGGAGGTAATAAATACTTTATTACCTTCATTGATGATTTCAGAAGAAGACTTTGGGTGTATTGTATCAAAGAAAAATCTTCCACTTTCACTATCTTTAAAATTTTCAAACTTCTTGTTGAAGTTGAAAGTGGTCATAAAATTAAAGTACTCAGATCTGACAGAGGTGGATAGTACACCTCAAATGCATTTCGAGATTATTACAGGGAGCATGGCATTAAGCAGCAGCACACTGCAGCCTACATGCCACAGCAGAATGGCATTGCGGAACGAAAGAACCGCACCATCCTCGACATGGCGAGAACGATGCTAAAAGAGAAAGGCCTACCAGAGAGCTTCTGGGTAGAGGCAGTTGCATGTACTGCCTACTTGCTCAATAAGTGTCTAACCAAGAGCGTCCAAAATATGACACCATAGGAGGCGTGGAGTGGTTACAAACCAAGCGTGGCACACCTAAGGATCTTTGGGTGTGTTGCCTACGCTCAAGTTCTAGAAGCAAGAAGAAGGAAGACTGATGATCGTGGCGAGAAATGCATCTTTATCAGCTACAGTGAAGAATCTAAAGCCTACAAGCTCTACAATCCACTAACCAATAGAGTAGTGGTGAGTAGAGATGTGGTCTTTAGTGAAGAAGAAGCCTGAAAAAGGAACGATGAAGAATCAACCAAAGAAATTCAAGTCAAAACAGAAGAACAAGAAGAAAGACATGACCGTCAAGAGCAAACGCCCACAACACCTTATTCGGTCGCATCATTAGTTCACAGAAGCCCTGAAAGTACTCTATCAAATCAAGATTCGTCCAGCTCGTCCTCACCCATGGCACTCATCAAAATGAAAAGCTTAAGCAACATCTATGAGCAAACTGAAGAACTTAATCTTTTCTATCTGTATACAGATCATGAGCCTCTAACGTTCTAAGAGGCTATAAAAGAAGAATGTTGGAGAATAGCTATGAAAGAAGAAATTCAAGCCATTGAGAAGAATGAAACATGGGAGCTGACTATGCTTCCTAATGTCCAGAAAGCTATCGGCATTACATGGGTGTACAAGATCAAGCGAAATGCTAATGGTGAGATCGATCGCTATAAGGCAAGGCTCGTATTAAAGGGATATAAACAGAAGTAGGGGGTAGACTATGAAGAAGTCTTCACTCCTGTTGCTCGCCTTGACACTGTGAGGATGATTATATCCCTTGCAGCACATCATAGTTGGATGATCTACCAACTTGATGTGAAATCTGCATTCCTAAATGGAATTTTGGAAGAAGAGGTCTATGTTGACCAACCTGAAGGGTTTGTTATGTAAGGGGAGGAACACAAGGTATATCGGCTGAATAAAGCTCTCTATGAGTTGAAGTAAGCTCCATGTGGTTGGAATACACGCATTGACAACTATCTTTAAGAGAACGGTTTCGCCCAATGTCCATATGAGTATGCAGTTTACACCAAGAAGAATACTCATGGCGATATGCTCATAGCATGCTTGTATGTTGATGATTTGTTGTTTATAGGGAACAACCAGCCGATGTTTGATGAATTCAAAAAGGCCATGTTTAAGGAGTTTGAGATGACCGACGGAGGTCTGATGTCTTTTTTTCTGGGCATCGAAGTGAAGCAACAAAATGGTGGCATCTATATATCTCAAAAAAGGCATGCCAAAGAATTGCTTGAAAAGTTTAAGATGGCCGATTGCAATACCGTGAACACGCCTGTAGCAACGGGCCTAAAGCTGATAAAAGAAGGAGAAGGAAGAAGCGTGAATTCGACTCTGTTCAAGAGTCTGATTGAAAGGTTAAAGTGCCTCACAATCACAAGGCCGGATATCGTCTACAATATTAGGCTTCTAAGCAGATACATGAAAGTGCCAAAAGAATCACATTGGCTAGCCACAAAAAGAATCCTCAGGTATGTCAAAGGAACAATGGAATACGGCCTTTTCTATCCATATGATGATGAAGTGATGCTATATGGATACTCAGGCAGTGATTGGGGAGGTGACCAAGATGAAAGAAAGAGCACCATTGGCTATGTATTTTATCTCGAATGACTGCTTTCACATGGAACTCAAAGAAGCAAAGTGTCGTCGCCTTATCCACATGTGAAGCAGAGTACGTGGCAGCATCGTCCATAGTTTGTGAGACAATTTGGTTGAAAAACCTACTAAAGGAGCTGAAGTATCCGCAAGAAGAATCCATAGTCATATATGTGGATAACAAGTCAGCAATCGAGCTTGCCAAAAATCCGGTACAACATGGAAGAAGCAAGCACATTGATACCCGATATCATTTTCTAAGAGATCAAGTGAAGCAGAAAATGGTGAAATTGGAATATTGTCGTACTAATGAACAAGTGGCAGATATTTTCACCAAGGCGTTACCGACTGATACATTCAGACGACTAAGGTCATCGCTTGGAATAAAGTCCTTTTTGGTTTGAAGGGGAGTGTTGGAACATCCAAACCAAACGGATGGTCCAGCAATCTCTGAAAGCTTTTTGGTATCTGAAAAGGCATATGTTACAACTGTTGTGATTTCCTACATGCTGTGACTGTTGGAGTTTTCATACGTTGGAAACTGCCACATTGAATCTAGTATCTTTATTTAGATTGCTGTTGCCTATATATATAGATTATGGATGTAAGCTTGTAAGTAAGAAATATAAGAAAAAAAGTTTTATATATAAATAACAGTAACAGATTTGTAAATCTGTTGTTCTTGGTTCCCTGTTGCAGATTAGAAAATATGTTTTTCTTTTGGTGGTTTTGAAAAGCCAATCATCCTACAATCTACAAATCGCTCAGCCTCTGTTGAGATCATCCAGTCTCGGGGAGGATATCGGCCACATAGTCCAACCGTTGGAGAAAATCGCCCAGCTTGCAAAACTGCAATCGTCCAACCGCCGGTAGATATCGGTCAGTGTCTTTTGCTGATTGCCCGGATTTGGTAGTGATCGCCCAACTGATCGTCCAGATTTTGTGGAAGATCGGCCGGCTTCTTAGGCTATCGCCCAACAGGAATGCTATAAGGGCATGGATCATGTCTCATATAATAAAGTTCATGAAGTACTCATGGTATTACCTAACTATTCTGCACCTCATTAAGATAAATAAAAGACACACACCATAGCATTGGTGGGCCATCACATGCATAAACATCTATTATGAAATGTCACCTGATGTTATTGTACCATCTCAAATGCATCAACATCTATCATAAAATGTCACCACATGTTATAGCATTTATATTGGACCAACTAAAGTTGGTATTGCCTCTAACATCCAACTTGTGTTGGAGAAGTAACCGTCCGACTAGGGATAACTCCCAACCTGTCATATGCATGCCACATCCACCCCGTCCAATAGGTTGGCTCCACCAGGAGGATTAACTTTTGCAAATATCAGCCCCATCCACTCATCAGGTGGGCCACACGAAATAAATAATGAATAGCTTCTTTCTTGTGGCCCACCTGATTAGTGGATGGTTTGAATGTTGCACGCACATGACATGTTGGAATTTATCCAACTGGTTGGATTTGATCATTTCTCCTTGAACATTACAAAATCATAACATGACATCAGAAGTTATCACCTACAACTAGCAGTACGTTAACTTCGCCTGCAACCCATATTTACAATCATTTCCCACTGTAAACATCAGAGCTTTGTTAAGCTCACGAGTTTGTGCAATAAGGGCTGGCTTCAGTAATATGAATTTGAACTCTAAGGAATGAATCTGTACAGAGTTGAGTGGATTTGAAATCAAAGCTTTGAGGTGGGGGTTAAAAAAGAGCTCTTTTTTGAGTATTTGAATTCCTCTCAAATCGAAATCACTCTAATTCCTTGCAACCAAAGATTAAAAAAAGAAGCGAATTCCCACAAATTCCTCCAGTTCCACCATGCCTAAAGAACCCTAATGCTCATGTACACACCACAAATGTGTCAGCATGCACAACATAATAGGTTCAAGGTCCAATCCATCCATAAGAAAGGCACTACTATTTAATACCCTGACCCAAGAATCAGGATGATCCACTGGTTAGGTGGGCCACAACTTACAAAATAAATGAGTATATGTTAGTCTCGAATCCGACCATAAGGAACACATACGTGCGAGGCTTGCTGGTGTGCCAAAGCTGATTGGGTTCGATTCAAACCGTGATCACTGACCCCTGGCATTTAGGTAGAGTGGTTCTCAGCCAGAGCTCAACCGTTCGTCTATTGACACCCTGGATTTTGAAAATCCAGAAATTATACATTGTGTTTGGCAATTTGGATTTTAACTTTAGAAATTATCAAAATTATTTCATATATATTGAAAATCATGAAATTATAAATTGTGTTTGGGAATTTGGATTTTGACTTTAGAAATTCTCAAAATTATTTCATATATATTCACATGATGTTATATGCAATGGGGTAAATTTTCTCTAATATTTTAATAATGACTTATGCATGTAATATGTGGGAAAATAATTATACTGAGCTACTTCTTAGATAACATTGCCTTTAAAATAAGGCAATTCTAAGCACTAAATGACTCATAAAAGCGGGCTCACTAATTTCATAAGTGATTAATTATATAGGTGGCCTAAAAATTTTATGTTTATTTTTGAACAGTTGTCAATGTTTTTATGATATGGCCTACTTCAAGATTGCATAAGCTTGATTTTATAACAACGCATCATCATGGTGGAAATGCAAGTAAAAAGATCCAGCAGTTTGAAATGAGCATAAATAACTTAAAGAAAGGAGAATAGGGTGGTTATGATAATTACAGTTCCAAACTCTTAGGGTAAACATGTACCAATGCACTTAATGGACAGGGTAAATCTCATTCACATTATACCCCACATGCCACTCAGCGATGGACACACCTCAACATGCCTATGTGAGTTAGGCTAGTGCCATTCAAGTTAGGGTGGCAATGAACCAGGCCTTGCCATTCAAGTTAGGTCGGCAATGGGCTCGGTTGGGGTTGGCCTTGGGTCAGACTGACACTAGTTCTTTGATCCTAATAGGGCTAAAAAGCTCTTGGGCCTGTGGTGCGAGGGGTCATCTAGGAGCATGGACGTGAAATCCTTGTTTCAAACCCTACATTTCAAATTTTAGATCTTCAGTTGTGTTTGACACCCTAAATTTTGAAAATCCTGAAATTTATAAATTATGTTTGGTAATTTGGATTTTGACTTTGGGAATTCCTAAAATTATTTCGTATATATTCACATGATGTGATGAGGTAAATTTTCTATGATATTTTAATAACGATGTATGCATGTAATATTTATAAAAATTATTATACTGAGCTCATTTTTAGAATGCCTTACCTCTAAAAGTAAAACAATTTCAAGCATTAAGTGGCCTATAAAAATGACTAAGGCTCACTAATTTTATAAGTGATTATATAAGTGGCCTAAAAATTTCATGTTTATTTTTAGGCAGTTGTTAATTTTCTATGGTATGGCCTACTTCATGATTGCATAAGCTTGATTTTATAACAACGCTTCATCACGGTGCAAATGCAAGTAAAAACATCCAACAGTTTGAATGAGCATGAATAACTTGAAGAGAGGAGAATAGGGTATCATAACAATTACGTTCCAAACTTTGAGGGTAAACATATACCAATGCACTTAATGACAGGGTAGATCTCGTGCACATTATACACCACATGCTGGCAATAGACACACCCCTACATGCCTCTGTGAGCCAGGTTAGTGCCACTCAACTTAGGGTGACAATGAACCAGGCCTTTCCATTCAAGTTAGGTAGGCAATGGTTGGCCCTAGGTCTGACCGACCCTAGCCCTTTGAGCCTAATCGGGCTAAAAATTAGCTCTTGGACCTTTGGTACCGAGGGTCAACTTGCAAACAAAAACAATGAAATAATCAAAGGTTTAAAATAGTTTGATCTAACAAGTTTTTGGGGTAGACCCTCCATCAAGGAGGAGTCCATATAAATGATTTTGATCACTGAAACATGACCTCATATCTAAGAGTACGCTTTTAAACTACAAGTGTATGTTGAATGGTAACCACTCACAAATCCCTCTAACCCATGTTGTTTTTTTACAAGGTAGTGGTCTGCTTGATGATTAGATCATGCCACCAAGATGGGCAGGGCTAATCATCATTGGCCTGAGCCCAACCCAGCTCGATCGGACGATAACTAAAAAACCTAAAAACTTGAGTTGACTCGATGTCCCATTAGGTCGGGTCAACGTGAAGCCCGCAGATAGCCTTAAATTGATTGGACTGTATATTATATAATATGTAATTGAAAAATAAATGGTGTGGATAAATATTTTAATCAGAGCATATATAAATTTATCCATGGAAAATCAACTTCTGCTTGTGGTATGATGGCAACAGGGTCGTGCTTCTAAAGCACAAATGCAGGTTTGATTCTTGTTGCCTGTCTTGTTTTTTATTTTTTGTTATTACAACACCCCTGGCTGGTGGCTGACTCTATTCGAGTCACGCCGAGTCGTATCAAGTCAGCCAAGTTGTCGAGCTTAGTAGATGAGTCTTATCGAGTCCACACCTAGTTGAGCTCGTGACTGAGATTCCCGAAGACCCGGCTCGGAATTTTGTCGAGTGGAGTTGACTCGGTCAAGTTTTGAGTCAAGTCAGCAAGTTTTAGAACTATGGCTTGGACATCAGCCCAAGATTTCAAGCCCTGGACTGGTCCTCAGCCAAGCTTACTAGCCCACTCCCTAGCCATAGAGGGAAAGGTCGAGCTAATCCGTCATAAACGCTCATAATCTCGCATTGGATAGGGGAGGCCAACCATAGGTTTGTGGGTGTAACCTGTCATTGCATGTGTACGTATTACATCCAACTGGTTCATCATGTGTCCTTCATCAAGAAGAAGAAGAAGGGACAATCCAAAAAAATAGCCAGACCAAAAACTCAGGTGGGTCACACCGCATCAACTTGAAGGTTTTAGGCATGGTTTTACACTCTTACCTATAGTGTGGCCCACCTCAGTTATGGATTCTGCTGAATTTTGGTTTTTGTGGTGGACATGAGGAATCCTACCTGATGGACTAAGTGGATGCGATACATGCATGGAACAAAGTGGGATCCACATAGCTTGATTGCTGTGGAGGATTCTGGTCGTATAAAAAATGGACGTGCCGTAGTTCCAGTTGCAGGTGATCAGTCCATGTGATATTTGACAAACTTGCATCCAACAGTAGCAAAGAGGGTATTTATATGATCAGAGGTTTGCTCAAGCAAAAGCCTAAGTATAGCTCAGGACTTTAGCTTTTGAATGTGGCCATCCTTCAATGATCGAAGCCGTTTATTTCGATCGTCTAATATTTTGGTTATTTTGCTTTGCACATAAACGGTCACCATAGCCTTTGATCCAAGTTGGGGTAATTCATAAAAATAATATACAACACTCAAAACATCCAAATTCAATTGTAGCCCATATGATGATTTGTTCTGCCTGAATTTTTGGTTAGTGCAAACACCATAGTGGGGTGCATATATGCTGGATGGCTTGGATGTTATACATATGAGCTCTGCGAGTCTTGACTTTCACTATTTTTAAAGAAATAAATGAGGGCATTTTTATAATTTCCTCTCTAAAAAAAGCACCTAGTTGTAATATTTAATCATCTAGGCATTATTTGGTAAAATATCAATTCCTAAGAAATTTAGCGGTAAAAATCTGCAATTAATTAAAATTTTTAACTCTTTATTTGTTAAAATTAGGAAAAATTAAAAAACATTGAGATTTTGAAAATCTCGCAATATTCTCACGGTAATATTATTTGTTGAAATTTCCAAAGCATTTAAAACCTAGTCACAAAACCTAGTCACAACGGTCACAAAATCATACATGCGGATTCCTTTTCTCATATTTTCTTTGGGTCCCATTACACATCATTATCATGCTTATTTTTTATTAATGGCTAATTAATCATAATTAGCATTGAACAAGATTATCCTAGAAATTAAAGTGTGCAAAGCTGAAGTAGAATGGGGTGGAATGGGGTGCGTGGACGCATTCATGGCTCGGATGGACCAGAGAAAGGAGCCCAAGAGAAGACCGTAAAAATCAACAAGATTTGATTGACTGATCGAATCGGTCAATTGAAAAAACTCCAAAAAATTCATATTGCTCTTTGAACACTTTTGGGGTGTTTTGGTCGATTGATCGACAATTGTCGATTAATTGAAATTACTTGGGAAAATCATGTTTGGTCTTTGGACTATTTTGAGTTATTTTGGTCGATCGACCAGGCTCTTTCGGTCAACCGACCAATTACCCGAAGCTCTGGTCGATCACCCGACCATGATCAATGAGCAACAACAGTTTTTCACATGTTTTTAGTACTTTTGTTTTCCTTATTTGCTTAAGTAGCTTCTAAATTACGTTTTAAGGTTACTTAGAGTATTTAAACATTTTTTAATTCATGGATTAGGGTTAGCTCTCATATTATCGAATCAAAGTTTCGACATTTTATCGTTTATTCTATCATAGATTCGAGAAAGCTCGTATGGATTCAAGTGGGCCTTATGGATTCAAGGTACTTATCCCCTTGAGGAAGACTGTGATCGACCTAATCAGGTCCCTCCCTACGTCAAGTGTATTAGAGAGAGGACTTTCCCTCGGATAGATGGCAATTAACGAAGGTTCGGACAACAATCCCATGAACGGTGCTCCTAGGAACTATCCTTTAATAGTGACAACTTTCGAGTCGGCGCAGTGGGAGAATCGGTTAGTCATGCAAGGGTTGCAAGCTACCCTCGACCGTATCGTAGAGGCATTAATTCTACTCCAGTGATTGCTGGACAACGCAATCACATTGTTCGTGGAACATTACCAGCAGTGAATCGCAGGAGGACACCTGACAATGCTAGCTCCGGTGATGAAGAAGTTGGAGACAATTCTCCATATTAGCCCATATGTTGAGATGATCGAACAGATCAAGATTTCAGGATCAAGGCTGACCTCTCGAGTTTCAATGGCCAATTGCAGATTGAAGATTTCCTTGATTAGCTGGCGGAAGTTGAATGTTTTTTTTGACTAAATGGAAGTGTTGGAAGAGAAGAAGGTAAAACTTATTGCCTACAAGATGAAAGGTGGGGTTTTAGTGTGGTGGGATCAATTACAGCTCACGCAAACTCAACAGATGAAGGCGCTCGTCCGTTCATGATAGCGGATGAAGCGTCTACCCCACGCGTGATTCCTTCTGAGCGACTACGATCATGTATTGTTTCAACAATACCAGAATTGCTAGTAAGGGACTCGACCATTGAGAGAGTACACCAAAGAATTCCAATGTTTGGAGGCTCAGAACAATTTGGTGAAAATAGAGTCGTAATAGGTCGCTCAATTCATCGGTGTGTTGTGATTGTCAATCCGGGATCGGGTTTAGATGCATCCTATCTGGACAATGGATGAACTAGTCAAGCTAGCCGCCTGGGCTAAAACACATCTTAAGAGGTCTAATGTTTGGGCCTACCCTATGATGCGGGCCCCCATGGAGTGTCCAAAGAAGAACGGATCGCTAACCAAGTGAAAATAGTCGGCAGGGGGGTGTTTTCAACCTCCTACGGCCGGAAACCAAGATTTAGAGAGCGGCCTGTCGAGACCCCAGCGTGTAGCAATAACTACTCCTAGTCTGAGTAGGATCCCAAACCCTTATGGTCGGCCAAGGCTGGACCACTATTTCTGATGTGGCCAACCGGGTCACTTCTCCAACACGTGCCCTTAACGTCCCGCAACCCATTTAGCCATCTATGACGGGGATGCTAAAGATGTGGAAGAAGACCCGGAGGTGGGTGAAAATGAACAAGATAGTCGATGAAGAGGTAGACAATGAAAATTGGGTGGCTGAAGACCATGTCGAGTCTTTAGTTGTGAGAAGACTCTTGTAAACCCCGAGGAAGGAGGTACACCAATAACGACACAACAAATTTTGCACATGATGTACCATGAATGTAAAGGTCTGTGATGTGGTCATAGATAGTGACAGCAGCAAAAACATCTTCTTGAAGGTCATGGTGGACAAATTGCACCTGAAGACGAAGAAACACCCTGCCCCATACTCGATTGACCGGACTAAGAAGGTGAACGAAATTAAGGTAACCGAATAAAGCACCATCTCATTGTCAATAGGAAAATACTATAAAGACCAAATAGTATGTGATGTAGTTAACATGGAGTCTTGCCACATGTTGTTTGGTCGGTCGTGGCAATTGGATCGTGATAAGACCCACTAAGGATGAAATAACGTCTATATTTTCATTAAGGACGGTCGCAAGATGATCCTTGTCCTTATGGGACCGAAAGCACATCCCGAAACTTCTAAAGTGGAAGGGCGTTCTCTCCTGACCATTCAGGATTTTGTTGAGGAATCCAAGGAAATAGGAGATGTGTATGCTTCGGTTGTGAAGGGAGAAGAAGTAGAGCCCTTGAACATTCCTTCAAGCTTAAGATCGTTGTTAAACAAATTTAAGAAAATCTGGCTCGAAGACCTTCTTGATGTATTACTCCCCATGCGGGATATCCAATACCACATAGACCTCATCTTAGGGGTTAGTTTGCCTAATCGACCTCACTATCGGATGAGTTTGAATGAGTGTAAGATTTTTTAGGTTCAAGTAGAGGAATTAATTGTAAGGGTTTGGTGTGAGAGAGCATGAGTCCATGCGTCATTCTGGCATTGCTAACTCTTAAGAAGGATGAGAGTTTATGCATGTGTGTCGACAGCCTGATAATTAATAAAATCACTATTAAATACTAGTTTTTTATACTACGGTTAGACAACATGCTGGGCATGTTTTATGGTGTAAATTGTTTTCCAAGTTAAATATGAGGAGCGGCTACCATCAAATTCGGATACGAGCGACCGATGAATGGAGACAACTTTTAAGACCAATGAGGGGTTTATGAATGAATGGTTATGCCATTCTGTCCTTCAAACGTACCAAACACATTCATGTGGTTGATGAACCAAGTTCTGAAACTATTCATCCGACGGTTCGTGGTGGTCTACTTCGATGATATATTGATATATAGTCAGAATGTGGCAGACCACATGGGACATCTTAGAAAGACGTTATAAGTCCTGATAGACAGCAAGTTGTACTTAAACCTGAGACAGCAAGTTGTACTTAAACCTAAAGAAGTACAACTTCTTAACCAAGAGCCTATTATTCTTAGGATTTGTAGTAACATCCACATGCATTTAGGTGGATGAAGAGAAAGTACGAGCTATAAGGGAATGGCCAGTTCTGAAGAATATCAATGAGGTGCGAAGTTTTTATTAGGTTGGCGAAATTCTATCATCGATTTGTGTAGAATTTTAGTACTATAGTTGCACCTATAACATACTGTATGAAGAAAGATGGTTCTAGTGGACAGACGAAGTTGGCAGGAGCTTTGCCGAGATCAAGCACAGATTGTCCACGACCCCAGTTCTCATACTTCGTAGCTTCGATAAATTGTTTGAGGTTGAGTGCGATGCTTCGTATGTCGGAATTGGGGGTGTTTTGTCATAAGAATGCAGGCTGATAGCCTTTTACAGTGAAAAGCTCAATGATACATGAAAGAAATGGTCTACGATGAGCTTGAATTGTAAGCAATGTTCAGGCGCTGCGACATTGGTGGAACTATTTGATTCAGCGAGAGTTTGTTCTCTATATTGACCCTTAATTAAGCCATTAAATTTATTAATAGTCAAACTAATGTGAACCTTATGCATGCTAGATGGATCTCATTTTTGTAGAAATTTACATTCGTTCTAAAGAACAAGGCAAGATAGCAGAATAAAGTGGTTGATGCACTGAGTCACCGTGCATCATTGTTGATTACTATGAGTAACAAGGTTATTAAATTCGACTGCCTTAAGGAGTTCTATTCTGAAGACTAGGACTTCAAGGAAGCATGGTCTAGATGCTAGAAGGGTCATCCGAGTGACCTACATATTCAAGATGGTTTCCTGTTCAAAGAAAATCAATTATGCATCCCACAAAGTTTCTTAAGGGAGTAGATTATCCAAGAGCTATATGGAGGTGGCCTCGGTGGTCACCTAGGGCGAGATAAGACTAGAGATCTTATGAAGGAACGGTATTACTAGCCACAGTTGAAGTAAGACGTGAAAAAAGTGGTATAATAATGCCATATATGTCAATCCTCTAAGGGATAGTCTCAGAACACAGACATATACACTCCATTGCCTGTACTTGACGGCCCTTGCGAAGACTTATATATCTATGGACTTCGTACTTGTTCTTCCACAGACTTAGTGTGGCATGGATTCTGTATTCATAGTGGTGGGCATATTTTCAAAGATGGCACATTTCACCTCATGCAAGAAGACTCTCGATACGACACAAGTTGCAAATTTGTTCTTTTGATAGGTTTTGTGGCTACACAATGTTCCTAAGTCCATCACATTCGATCATGACACAAATTTCCTCAGCCACTCTTGGAGGACTTTGTGAGAGTGATTTGACACTCAACTTTAGTCATCAGTGCATACCACTTGTAGATAGATGGATAAACTGAAGTAGTGAATCATACGCTTGAGAACCTTATTCTATATGCATCTCTAGCAATAAACTGAAGCAGTGGGACTTAACTTTGGCTTAGGTGAAATTTACACTCAACAACATGCCGAACTGTTCTTCTGGCAAATCCTCATTTGAGATTGTGTATGGATGTGTGTACCTAGACACACACTTGGTTTAGTTTCATTGCCCAAGGCATGAGTGTTGCTACTGAGCATATGGCGGACCGAATCATGAGCATTCATGCAGATGTTCAAGCTAAGCTACAAGCTTCTAATGATAAGTACAAGGAGTTGGCTGATAAGCACGGGTGATCGAAGGAATTCGAAGTGGGTGACAACGTCATGATTCATCTACACAAGTAGAGATTTTCGACTAGGACGTACATTAAACTAAAGAACAAGAAGATTGGATCGGTACCTATCCTCCGTAAGATCAATGATAATGCCTATATTGTTGAGCTTTCAGACAACTTGGAGATCTTGTGAACGTTCAACGTTGCTGACCTGTATGAGTATCACAAGCTGACTCCAGAAGATAACTCGAGGATGAGTTTTTTTTTTTTTTAAGTAGAGGGGACTGATGTAGAACGGGTCACGGACACATTCATGGCTTGGATGAACTGGAGGAAAGAGCCCAAGAGAAGACCGTAGAAACCAGCATGGTTCGGTCAATCAACCGATCTAATCAGTCGATCTAAAATACTCCAGAAAATTCAGATTTCTCTCTGAACACTTTTGGGGTGTTTCAGTCAACCGATTGACAATTGTCGGTTGATTGAAATTACTTGGGAAAATCACGTTTGGTCTCTGGACTATTTTGAGCTGTTTCGGTCGATCGACTAGCTCTTTTGGTTGACTAATCGATTGCCTGAAAGCACAGGTCGGTCGTCCGACCACGATCACGATCGACAAGCATCAACAATTTTGCACGTTTTTTTAGTTTTATTTCCTTATTTATAACTTAAGTAGATTCTTAATTACATTTTAGGGTTACTTATAGTATTTAAACACTTTTTAATTCATGAAGTAGGGTTAACTCTCATATTATCCAATTAAAATTTTGACTTTTTGTCGTTTACTCTCTTGTGGATTCGAAAAAGCTTATGTGGATTCAAGAGGGCCTTGTAGATTAAGGTAGTTATTCCTTTATATAAGGAAGAAGGTGATCGACCTGATCACGTCCCTCCTTGTGCCAAAAATGGTCATAGTCATATATGTGGGCCAATGAAATTGAAGTGCGAAAACTGCTCATAATTATACATGTGGGCCATGTTTTTTCATTGGGGTGTATCTCCGGTGGGACCCACTTCTAAATGCCTATATGCTTAGCGACTATTTTACCACATGGAAACGTATTAATGTGTCCATCACAATGTCCATATGATGTTACTTAAGGGCCTGCTTGATTTTCCAATTCCTAGGTAAATGCAATGTGAATGTATAATGATTATTTCCTGGGTAATTCCTATGCCATTTCCCATGTATGATTTGATTGCCTACTTTTGCATTGCTAAAATGAGGAGAATGTGAAATATAGGTGGGGCCCACCATTATGTATGTGGCTTATCCACACTATCCATCTTTTTTGGCAAATGAACATAGGGCATGGACCAAAAAATGAGGCAAATCCAATGCTCAGGTGGACCACACCTTAGGAAAAAGGAAATCCAATACTTATCATTAAAAACTTCTTATTGTCACTGTTTCCTATTGTGTGGGCCACTTGAATGTTGGATCAGTCTCATTTTTTTGTTCATGTCTTAAAATATTCAAGTAAAACTAATTAAAGGAGCAGATATATCATATATATCACGGTGGCGTCCATAATTTTAAACTACTTCTTTTGAACTGATTTTTGAGGTAGGAATTACATCGAATTTCAGAAAGGGTAAAGAAATAATAATGACTTATTTCCAGGGTATTTCCATTTCTAGGAAAATCAAACAGGCCCAGATTCAATGAGAGGCATGACATGTGTCACAGATCCCGGGCCGTTCATCAAGTAGTGCATACTTTAGGCCATATACATGTATCAAAAATATATTACTCCAATCTGTACGTTAGATTTGTATTTTTGGACTATTTTTCTAACCGTTCATTTTTCTCAAACAATTTTGACCCATCTCATCAATCTTTTAACATTATTTTTAGTCCATTGCATGTTTCCAATTCTCTGATACTTTCCACCATAGACAATCCTAAAACGAAAGTTTGTTTGGCATGAATTGCAGCTGGTTCTCCACTGTGGGAGCCACAGGGTTGCATGGCTGACTGATCCTGATCCACTCTCTTCTTCCATGAACTAATGTGAAATGGAATCACATAGTGTTTGTGTTTTCGAAACAAGGGGCTCTTGGTGTATTTGGTGTGATTTCACTCTCCAAAATGCAGTGAAATAGCTAATTCACACCAATTGCCAACGAATACACTCCCAGGCGACCCTTAATTGTACATGGTGTGGGGCAATTTGGAGAGTGAATTTATTTTGCATGAGTGCTACCTGGGTGCTTGGGGGTGTATTCCTTGGTAGTTAGGGCCATCCACGTCTGGCAGTTAGGGTTTAGTTATGCTGTTTCTATCAATCTTACACCACCATCAAAAGATCATATCTGTCGATGATCTTCACCATCATAGGAGTAACAGGCAAATAGACGGTTAAGATCGAAGATAGTGAACAGCTATATTCAACTGCGAAACTTTATTGATTAAAGTATCCAAAAGCCATGATTTTTGGACCATGCCCCATCCACAGTGGGGTCCATCGATTGGACGTCTCAGATCATTCAACTATCCTAAAATGTGGGCCCCATCCAGCAACGAATGGTGGAAGACTAGGATCTGCTAAAAAATAATGGCATCCAATTAGTGTACCAAATAACCTTATATGTCTGAGCATCACGTCGGTGGCGAGAATGAGATTGCCTGGAAAGTGCTAGTGGTTGTATGTCCCATCCTGAGCACTGGATTCTAAGGATCAATCCTTAAATCTGGACCTTAGATTTTCCACCAGTCTCAATCAATCGCAGACAAAAGCGCATGGTTTATCCATTGCTTTCATTGGATTTACAAGTGGGCTCTTTTTCTCGTCTTTTAAGTCATTTGAGTGGTCCAGTCTCATGGCTGAGGAATATGGGAGCGGATCAGGTGTTACCCGGGGTAACACGTTCGTGGGTGTTTTCCTGACAGTGGGGCCCACCTTGATATATGTGTTTTATATCCAAGCCGTCCATCAGTTTTTCCAGCTCATTTTAGGCCATGATACAAAAATTGAAGCAGATCCAAATCTCAAGTGGAACAAAAAGTAAGGATCAAAAGTCTAATATTATAAACTTATTGAGGGCCACAGAAGTTTTGGATCAAGCTGATATTTGTGTCTTCCCTTCATCCAGGTCTATATGTGAACAGGTTGGTGGCAAATAAAAAGTACGGTTGACTTAGGAAGCTTTTAATGGTGGGCGTTCGATGACCACTGTTTCTTGTGGAGTGGTCCACTTGAGATTTGGATCTAATAATTTTTTAGTGTTACCTCCTGCGAGGTAGCTCCCAATCCCACAATGCCCTAAAATGAACTGGAAAAACTGATGGACAGCGTTGATATACAACACATACATCAAGGTGGGCCCCACCCACTACGTCTTACCCGAGTAACATGCAATCCACTCGTGAGGAGTATGGGAAGTTATCGATATACTTGGGAGGATCACGATGATCCATGCAAACACACGCAATAATTTTACACTTCCAAACATATAAATTATCTCAAACCGTACAAATTATGGGTCCCACATTATATAAATCATAAGCCCACTATCAGATTGATTGGGTAATTCTAACCCATGATTATATCTTTGTTGAATTTGAGGTCCAATAGATGGACACTTATGATCATCCGTTCAGCGTGGATTTTAGATTACGACCTATCTAAAGCAGGTCCGACGATTTGAATGGTTGGGATTGAGAGACATGCATCAAATGAACAATGAATTTTACTGCATGTGTATGTATCCCATACAATACTAGAGTACCGAAATAATCTGCCTAGGAGCATTACTAGGGCAAGATGGTCCCATGATTTTGTGGCATCTTTTCTACGAAAAGAAAGCATTCCAAAATCAAGATATGGTTCATGAGGTACTAGATGTATAACCTATGGTTGTAAATTCATCCCATCAAGCCTGTCCATGTCCATGCAATCAGTATGGATCAGATTATAGATACAATGTGCTTTTGTTTGCGGTCCACTAAATTGAAACTCATCCATCCATCACCTGGAATGCATAGATGCCAATCCGGACCACCCAATTTGTGGGACCCATTGTGGATAAAGTCATCACATTGATATGATGATCTTGACAATCAAACCGTTGGACGGTCGAAACGAAATTTATATTCTCCAAATTCAATGGGTAATTCAAATTATTAAGATAATCTATACCATCTGATTTTGGGCCACTGTTGTTCATCCACAGTTGGAATCGATCTTGGCTGACTAGGTGGTTGTGTAGGAGATCTGAGATACATATATATCAGGTGGGACTCGTTACAGCTAATTCTCCTAGCTAGAAATCGTGATGTTTAATCTTCAGATAAGCCACTTTGCTTTCTCATTTCTCACTAGTTGCTAAAGCTACCTCAAAGTAGACCTTATGGTGATGGCTGCAGAATATGAAAGAACAATATTTTAAATAGGACCAGCCCAAAGCCCAGGCTAAAACTATTAAAAATCGGGCCTAAAGGCAGCCCAAAGCTCATTTACAT
This sequence comes from Liriodendron chinense, assembly GCA_003013855.2. Taxonomy (NCBI): domain Eukaryota; kingdom Viridiplantae; phylum Streptophyta; class Magnoliopsida; order Magnoliales; family Magnoliaceae; genus Liriodendron; species Liriodendron chinense. The sequence continues at coordinate 2,845,547 of ML058403.1, forward strand.
CCCTCACTTTCTGGAGAGTTTCATTTTTCATTTCCTTGCTCACTTCCCATGTGGGACTAAAATACATACTTTTCCAACTAAATCAGCCGAATCGAATCGAGTTTAGGTTAGCTCGAGCTTGGCTTGAAAATCATTTCGAGCTTGGAAAAATGACTCAACTTGGTTTGAACCCAACCTTCGAATCGAGCTGAGTCGAGTGAGCTATCTGAGCTTAACTTGGCTCATATACAACTCTGGTAATGGGTAATGTGTACAATTCCCATAAAATGACTGTGTCACTCGGTTAAAGATATTTCAACTAGTAACCTTAGAATCATCTAGGCTAAAATTCTAGTCAACATCGAGAATGTGAGGGTAATTTCAAAAGTAAGAACAAATGGTCCTTTTCAATATCTCAGAATTCTAATTAAGACGTATCAATGCTCAACCGTGGGATTACTAGTGTATCAACCGTACATTGTGCCTTCTATGGTTAATAATGTACATTGTATGTATGTATGCATGCATGTACATACATACATCATACATATATGTGTGCGCGTGTGCCGGGTGTTAGTATGTGTGTGTGTATACATGTTTTAAAATTTCTATGTAGTGAGATTGGGTTCTTGTTTAATTCTTAGTATTTTATTATCTTTGCCTAAAATTTTCATATTAAAGAGAGGTGAGAAGAATAATTGAGATTTCCTCTAATGCACTTCGGAGAGAGATTTCAAAATAATACGTTGGGCTTCTACATTTGGAGTGGCTTTTTTTTTTATTTATTTTTTATTTTTTGTTTATGTTAGTCATGCAATGCACCCACCCAGTTTGCTGGGCAACGCACCCACTTGGTTAGTCACATAATGCACCCACCTGCCAGTGGGGTTAATGTGTCTCCTTCGCACTCGAATCTGAGACCTGTTGTTGAAACGCCTAGGCATCTTCTAGATGGGCTAGCAGGCAAGACACCTAGGTTTCTTTTCAATGATCCAAAGTGTTTATATGATAGGGCTTCCTTTGGATGGGGATGCTAAAAAATCTCTCATAGTGAATATTTCAAACCTTAGATTATGCAGACGTTATGATGACCGTTCATTTTCATAACAAGAGAGCCGAATTTCAAACAATTGTTGAAATGATCACACACAAGATATTTTCTTTCTCGTCTGGCAACAATATAAGGTAGAGTACAGTTTGGATCATTAGAAGACGAGCTAGATTCAAATGCTAAAGTCCCAGTATATCTAATTGCAATACTTAAAAGATTCACTTGAGCAAACCTCAAAATAGTTTGGTGATGCTATTTTTTTTAACCAAAAGAATAATAAAAAAAAAACAGGTCATGCCTTTTTTTATTCTTATTATTTTTTATTTTCATCTAGTAGCCTTAGAATCATCCGAGATAAAATTCTAGTCAACATCGAGCATAGGAGGGTAATTTCAATAGTAAGGACCAAGTAAATGGTCCTTTTCAATATCTCAGAATTTTAATTAAGGCAAATTAATGCTTAACCATGGGATTATTAGTGTATCAACCTACTCTGTCGTGCCTCTTATACTGTTAATAATGTACGTTAGTTTAATTGTTCACACTTCCTCCGTCACTAGGAAAAAGATGAACAAATGACAAGGAGAACATATATACATGTGTATACATGCATACATATCATACATACATACATACATGTGTGCGCGCGAGTGCTGATGTGTAGATATGTATGTGTACATGTTTTAAAATTTTTGTATAGAGAGATTGGGTTCTTGTTTAATTCTCAGTATTACACTATCTTTACCTAAAATTTTCATATTAACGAGAACGATGAGAAGAATAAATGAGATTTTCTCTAATATATACATTTCGATGAGATATTGCAAAATGATACGTTGGGTTTTAGCATTTGGAGTTGGGTTCTTTCCAATAATCCAAAGTCTTTAAGTGATAGGGCTTCCCTTTGATGGGGGATGCCTAAAATATCTCTCGGAGTGAATATTTCGAGCCAAATTTCAAGCAGTTGTTGAAATGATCACACGTAAGAGATTTTCTTTCTCTTCTGTCCACCATATAAGGTGGAGTACGTACACTATATAAACGGTTTGGATCATTAGAAGACAAGCTAGATTCAAATGTTAAAGTCCCAGTATATCAAATTGCAATACTATGCCATGCATCGAGACCCCAGTTTGGTCATGCTTAATAGACAGGGTGGATCAGATGTACGCATCATGTGGCCTCACAATTGGTTGGCATCACCACCAATAGTAGTGGTACTGGAACCATGTGACTATTTCTCCATGCATAATCGTAGATCACTAAAATAAAACAAGATCATTTGCAACCACACAATGCCTAATTCTCATTTGCAACCCATTGCGCAGTGACCCCAACACCTATAGCTTTTTTGTTTTATGAAAGGAAAGGTAGAGACTTGATTCACAAAAGGGGCTGTAAGGACAATTAGAATAAAAACAGTGACTTGATCGATCGAAAAAAAATGTCTCAGGCCACCAATGAAACCTTATAGCCAAATACACAAAACGACGCTATGGAGGCGCGGACCTAACTGTATCCCAAACCCACCCGATCTAAGAAATATAAACTCCGGATGAGGTGAGGAAGTGCAGATTCCCCCTCGAATATCCTCTGCACCTGAGAAAGGTTTCCTAGCTTAGCCAACGCTTACGCTACCTGGTTAACTTCCCTAGAAGCATAAGATATGATGACCTCCACGTTCATTTTAAAAGAGTTAATTCGAGCCTTCTAATACCACAAGTTCCAATTGAAAGCTCCCACCAACCTGAGCCAGTCTATGAGGACTTTAAAAGAGTTAATGCAGGCCCAACACATATAGCTTGGTGGTGTTAGATGTGGTGGAATTTGATTGAGTCATGTGCCACGTCCAAGATGAGGCCACACAGAGCATATTTGAAAGTTATTAAGTTAGGTATCTACTAAGACCTGATCCCAAAACCCCCTAGCTATGTGGTGCTGGGGTTCCCCTCCAATCTGCGACCCTAATTCTCGAAAGGAGTATGCATCACAAATGGCACACAGTACATTTTTATGGCATTTGTTGTGCTCAACAGACAGTCAATCCCTTTCATCCTATATGTGTGGCCCACCTGACCTTTAGGATCTGTGGGTGATGGGGAGATCATTATGTGGAACTCGTTGCCAACGTCCTGTGTTTGGGTAATTTTTCTGACACATATAGTATTCCTATTGTGTCATATCTTAAACTAATATGTCACATGTCACTACTATGATATTTTTCCATCAAAAAGAGTTACCAGATTAAAGTAAAATGGCACATATTGATATGGCATGCGCACAATATAAGGTAAAAAATGGTTGCCTGCCTTAGGTACTTATTGAGGGCACTTTCTCTAACGTGGGGAAGCAACTTAGTCGTTCATGGAATCCACCTCAGCCGTCAGGTTTATCACTCGTTATGCTTAAATATATATAAATTCATGCGATATGGCCTACTTGAGTTTCGGAATGCTGTGATTCTTGGGTAAATTTTTCATTCTGATCCACTAGATGGATGGATTGGCTCTCATATAAAACCATAGTGGTCCATACACAAAAATAATGGCGGGTGTCCCATAGTAACATTTTTCTGGGGTGTGGTCCACCAGAGTTCTGAATGGTCATGATTTTCGGGTTCCAAGGTTGGTTATATATATAAAAATAAAAAATAAAAAAAGGTTATCAAGAAACAATGTACTTCGTGGGTAGGGTACATCTTATGAAAGTTCCACCCATGTGGATCACGGTGCATGTGGTACACTAGCACAACTCAACTTACAAGGCTTAGCTGTTGATATATTCGGTTTAAAACAATTATATATATATATATATATATATATATATATATATATATATATATATATATATATATAGATATAGAGAGAGAGAGAGAGAGAGAGAGAGAGAGAGAGAGAGATGATCCACTGCGCTCCAGAGCGCAAATAGCCTTTTGCGCACTATGAACGAAACCTCCTAATTGGGTCTTTCGCTTGAAGTGTGGATTAGGTACGTCCCCGCCTGTCCCGAGCTCAAGACAGGCTAGGACTCTAAGGCCCACCGTGATATATGGATTTTATCCACACCGTCCATTCATTTTTGCATGTCATTTCAGTTCATGAGCCCAAAAATGAGGCAGATCTAAGCTCAATTGGACCAAGAAACGGGGATTAAAGGCTAACAGTTGAAAACTACTTGGGTGCCACAATAAGTTTTAGATGAAGCTGATATTTTTGTTTTCCCTTCATCCATGTCTCTATGATCTTATGAACAGATTGGATGGCAAATAAACATCACAGTGGGCCCTGGGAAGGTTTCTATGATAATAATCATTAACACCGTTACTTCTTGTGGTGTGGCCCACTTAAACCCTAGATCTTCCTCATTTTTGGGACAATGTCTTAAAATGACATGGAAAAATGCATGGACGGTGTGGATAAAATCCATACACCATGGTGGCCCTTAGAGCCATAAGCTGTCTTGAGCTCGGGATAGGCGGGGAAGTACCTAATCCGCATACTTTTTTGCTCGCGCAAGAGAGAAGAAATCTAGAACAGTTGAAAGGTCATGATGTATGTATTAGATCCACACAGTCCAATCATTTTGTTTCATACCTTTTAGTCACGAGGCTGAAAATAAATCAGATCCAAGGCTCAAGTGGGCCACACGACGGGAAAGAGTGGGAAATGAGCAACTACCATTGAAAACTTCTTGTTGCAATAAACAGCTCTGATCAAGCTAATGTTTGTGGTTTACCTGAATCAAGGTCTAAGTGACCTCATGAGGGGGTTAGATGGCAAATAAACCTCAAAATGGACCGTAGTAAGGTTTCAATGTTAGTCGTTCAATCCCATGCTGTCTGTTTTGTGTTCCACTTGAGCTTTGGATGTGCTTCATTTTTTCATCTTATGCTTTAGAATAATCTGAAAAAATTGATGGACGGTTCCGATCTAACAGATAAATTAGGCTGAGGCCCAGGGAAATTCCACACTGTAAAAGTGAGTTGTGTAGCGCACATTCCATACGTGAGAGAGAAAATCGGCTGGTTTTTTTAGCTGACGTCATTGGCTATGATGTGTACCAATGAGAATAGACGGCACTGAATTTTTTTGTGTCTTCAACACAAACGATCCTCACTCTTATTTTCCATCCAAGTTATTGATAAGGTCACACATACTTGGATGAAGGGAAATCACAAACATCAGCTTGATCCAAAACTTTATAGCCCAAGAAGTAGTAGGCGCTCAATCCCCACTTCTTTCTGTGGTGTATTCTGCTAGTGTTTTGGATCTGTCCAACTTTTGTACCATCTCCTTCAATGATCTTGAAAAATGATGTATCATCTCCTTAAATGATCTTGAAAAATGAATGGACGGTGTGGATATATCACATACATTATGGTGGGCCCCACAAAACTTGGTCACCTAAACACAGATACCATGCAATCCGCTTCCCATGGAGAGATTTTCTCCCGCAAATCTCTCTCAAGTGGGCGCGACTTGGGTGAGACCCCCGGAACCAGCAATGTGGGTGGGACCTTGACCGTAGGAGCCCACCTCTATGCATGAATTGTATATCCATGCGATGCATCTTCTTTTCAGTCTTATTTTATGTCATGGTACCAAAAATGAAGCAGATGCAAGTTTTGGGTGGACCACACCATAAGAAACACTGGTTAATGACCATTAAAAACCTTATGTGAGCCACAAAAGTTTTCTAACAACCTGATATTTGTATTTTCCTTTCTTCCCTGTCTATGTGACTTTATCAACATATCAGATGGTCAATAAACATTACGGTGGACTCCAAGAAGTTTTTAACGGTAGGTGTTCAATGAACACTGTTTTCTGTGGTGTGGTCCACCTAAAAATTCCACCTACTTCATTTTTGAAACTACACCCTAAAATAAACTAAAGAAACAGATGGACCGCATGGATATACAAAAAATACATCCAAGTGAGCCCTACGGTTAAGGTCTCACCCACATTGCTGGTTCCGGGGTCTCACCCAAGTCGCACCCCATATTGGAGAGATTTTCTTCGGCGAGTCTCTCTCGAATACCTCGAGCTCTCTTGCTCGAGCGAAAGACCCGATTAGGAGGTTTCATTCATAGTGCGCAAAAGGCTATTTGCGCTCTGGAGCGCAGTGGATCATTTCTCTCTCTCTCTCTCTCTCTCTCTCTCTCTATATATATATATATATATATATATATATATATATATATTATAGAAAAGAAAAGAAAAAAGTGGTTTTCTTTCCTTTGGAATATTCCCATATTGGCTGGGAGGAGATCTTTTTCACCTTATTAGCAGGGTGTTGTGTACCTTACTAATTTGCAGTGAGAGAGAGGAGTATCAGGGCTTGCATGTTCACTGAAACACACGCATGGGCTCGGGCTCACACACGCACTCGGACTCAGACTCAATCATGGGCTTAGTGCGAGTGTGGAGCTTGTGAGGCAGTATGGTTGTAGAGGCGCACTTTGCACGTGAACGTGTTACAGATGGGTCGCTCTCTCGTGAACTAGTGCAACAAGGAATGAGAGAAGATGGGTCAAGTGGCTAGGTTTGATGGGTCGCCCCTTGTAAACTGGTGTGACAAGGGATGAGAGAAGATGGGTTAGGTGGCTGGGTTTGAAGCTCAGAGGGCTATGGGAAGAGGTCTGATAGATAAAGATCTCTCCACCTTATATGAGGGTTGTGAGGCCTATTTTAGAGTGGTCTAGTGTAACTGCTTGTGTAATAATATAACACCTAAACCATGCAGAAACCGTTGAATGTGGCTAGCCCAATAGTAACACTCGGACTCAGACTCGATTACGGGCTCAGTGCTAGTATGGACTTGTGAGGCAGTGTGGCTGTAGAGGCACACTTTGCACGTGAATGTGTCATAGATGGGTCGCTTTCTCGCGAACTGGTGCGAGTCGCGGTGCGACAAGGAATGAGAGAAGATGGGTTAGGTGGATAGGGTTGATGGGTTGCCCCCTCGCGAACTAGTGCGACAAGGGATGAGAGAAGATGGGTTAGGTGGCTGGGTTTAAAGCTCAAAGGGCTGTGGGAAGAGGTCTGATAGAGAAAGACCTCTCTATCTTATATAAGGGATGTGAGACCTGTTTTAGAGTAGTCTAGTGTAATTGCTTGTGCAATAACACCTAAACCATGTAGAAATCACTGCATGTGGCTAGCCCAATAGTAAAAAATGGCTAGCCACTGTCTCTAAACAGCTAGCATGCAGTAGTTAAACTCTCACATGTAAAATGGTCAGAAACTGCCAATAACGGCTAGTTTCTTACGAACAGTCAGAAATGGTCCACAAAATTAATGACTCTGGACCAAAAATGTCCAGCCACCCTAACCTACATAAACAGGGTCTTGCTGGTTCATTCCAACAGACCAACATTAGCAGAATTCTCTCTGATACGTGAACCAGCAAATCCATTTTCTCTCAACAAGCTAACCAAAGACTATCAAGACCAAATGGTCCATTAGACCAGAGCAGTGGTCTAACCTAGAAGGCTCATACCTTTGAAGTGATAAGCTACAACAGAACTAATTAGATCTTCTTTCTCCCTTCAATTTTCTTAGGATTTTTTTTTATCTACCAACATAAGTGGTAACAGAGTTTCACTAGTGGTTTATTCATTTTGCTGAACGCAGGACCATACATAGGCTCGTCGTATCCTGGAAGCTATTTTCCTGCAATTTGTCAGCGGCTCAATTACTTTGAGAACGAACAAATAACGCTTTAAAGAGAACGTGTTTCGTGTGTTTCGCGTGCTTCAGCTTGTCTTATTTTAGCCTTATTTTTCGGTTTCCAATATTTCATTTTTCTTATTATTCTATAATTGAGAATTACACATTTCTTAAAGCGTTATCTCTATAATGGAAACCAAAGGCGCATCATCAATCAAGTTAATGAACCAGAATCTGATTAGACTTGACCGGTTCGATGAAACTAATTTCATGAGATGACATGACAATATAAAATTCCTACTGATGGCTTTGAAGATATATATACTACATCTTGGATCCAAACTTGCAACCATTGCCTGAAGTAATCAACACGGACACTCCTGAACAAATCTCTGCACGTAACAAAAGAGCTGAAGATGAACTATTGTGCCATGGACACATCCTTTCACGGCAGACTTTCTAATCGTCTATATGACCTGTACACCAGGACCACTTCTGCCAAAGAAATTTGGACCGCTCTCGAGTTTAAATACAAAGTTAAAAAATAAAGTACAAACAAATTCCTTATAGCTAGCTATTTCGACTACACCATGGTAGATAATAAACCGCTGCTAGCTCAAATTTAAGAGCTGCAGCTAATTGTGAACAAAATAAATGCCCTTCAAGTTGATCTCCTTGAATCATTCAAAGTCGAGGCCATAATAACAAAATTGGCCCCAATATGGAAAGACTACAGGAAGAAAGTATTGTGTAAGACCGATGACTTCACACTGGAATAGATCCAGAAACATTTAAGAATTGAGGAAGAATCTCGAAATCGTGATAAGAAAGCTGAAAACAGAAATTCATTGTCCAAGATCCAGGCAGTAAAAAAAATTCAAAATAAGAATCCCGAGAATAATGATTCCCTAAAACCCAACAAATGAAAATTCAAGAAGTTACAGAAAAAGAACGAAAAATTCAAAGGCCTTTGCCATATTTGTGGAAAAAATGGGCATTATGCTCATGTGTGCCGATTTCGTAAGTCGAAAAAGGAAGTAAGTGCAAGTGTACTTTAAGAAGAAATAGTCACTATGATCATCACTGAAGTAAATACAATTCAAGAAAATATAATTCATGGCTGGTGGTATGATATTGGTGCCACAGTCCATGTTTACCATGCAAGTCAGCCTTCAAAACCTATGAAGACCTGATCAATGGTTAAGAAGTCCAAATAGGTAATGAAGTACGATAAAAGGTCGTAGGAAAAGAAACTGTGCAGCTGGTATTCACCTCTGGTAAAAAAGTAATCTTAACTGACGTACTGCATGTCCCAAACATGAAGGGAAACTTAGTTTCTGTAGATCTTCTAAAAAAACTCAGTATATATAAGTTTTGAATGAATCAGGAAAATTGATTCTGTCAAGAAATAGAAACTTTGTCGGGAAGGGATATACTTGTAATGGGATGATTAAGTTTTTATTGAATGAAAGTAGTACTTCTACGTATATAGTTAAATCTGTAGCATTGTGGCATGGTAAATTAGCGCATATAGGCTATAGTACCTTAAAATTCATGGCTAAGGATGGACTGATCTTATACACTGAAAATGAGAATGATAAATGTGAGGTGTGCATACAATCCAAAATAACTAAAAAGTCATTTACAAGTGTTGAGAGATCATCTCAAGTATTGGATCTTATGCATACTAATATTTATGAATTAAACGGCATTCTTACTTGTGGAGGCAAATGTATTTTATAATCTTTATTGATAATTGCTCTAGATATACATATGTGTACCTAATAAGAAATAAAGATAAAGCATTTAACATGTTCAAAATTTATAAAGCAGAAGTAGAAAATCAGCTAAATATGAAAATCAAAATTCTACGTAGTGACAGAGGATGAGAATTCTTTTCAAACGAATTATCTAACTTCGATGAAGAGCACGGATTGATACACCAATGTACTGCACCTTATATATCTCAGCAGAATGGTGTAACAGAAAGGAGGAATATAGCCTTAGTTGAAATGGTTAACCCAATGCTAATACAAGAAAAGTTGCCATTAAGTCTATGGGGTGAAGCACTGTTAGTAGTGTGCCACATTCTTAATAGGATTCATTTAAGAAAATAAAAATATCACCATATAAGATATGGAAAGGTAAGAAACCTAACCTAGGATATCTTAAAGTGTATGGGTGTCTTGCATATTGCAGAATAGATGATCCCAAAAGAACTAAGTTAGGATCCAGAGCTATCAAGTGCACCTTTGTAGGGTATACATAACAAAGCATATGGACTGCTAGACTTAGAGTCTAATATAACCATAGAATCTAGAGACGTTGAGTTTTTTGAAAACTCACTATCCTTGGAGTTCAAGGAAAATGAAATCCAAACTCCTAGAAGAGAAACCAAAAGTTCAGCTCAATAAGATGTTGAAGCTTCTAGTGAACCTTGTAAGAGTTAAAGGGTAAGGGTAGAAAAGAATCTTGATCCTGAACAAATAAACTCTCAACGAATCGCTTTTCATCTTGTAGAAGGTGATGGCGAGAATGTCATTAGGAAAATACCTATAGTAATGGCTATAGAAGATGACCTTAAAACCTATAGTGAGGCTATGTCTTCTAGAGACTCGACTTTTTAAAAAGAAGTCATAAATGATGAAATGAACTCTATAGTGTCAAACCAAACTTGGGAACTGGTAGATCTACCTCCAGGTTTTAAACACATAGGGTGTAAGTGGGTATTAAGGAAGAAATACCACACTGATGGATCTTACAAACCTTTAAATCTATGTTAGTAGCTAAAGAATTCAGAAAAAAAGAAGGGATAAATTATTTTGATACATACTCACTTGGGGCTAGAATAACATCCATTAGGATTTTATTTGCACTAGAATCCATACATTATCTCCACATCCATCAAATAGATGTAAAGACAACTTTTCTAAATGATGACTTCAATAAGGAGGTATACATGGAACAACTTGAAGAGTTATGTAAATTGGTTAAATCATTGTATGGACCAAAATAGGCATCAAAACAGTGGCACAAGAAATTTGATTAAAAAATACTCTCTCATTATTTCATGCATAATATAGCTGACAAATGAATATACTCCAAAATTATAGAAAAGCTGTATAACTATCATTTGTCTGTAGATTTTCGATATGTTAATAATAAGCAATAAGATTGAAGGTGTAACTGAAACAAAGAAGTTCCTGCTTTCCGTCTTCAGAATGAAGGATCTTGGACAAATGGATACTATCTTAGGCATCAAAGTTAAAAAATATAGTGGAATTATACGTTATATTAATCACATTACATTGAGAAGATACTGAACAAGTTTAACCACTTGAAAATAAAAGTGGCAAAAACCCCACTTGATCCAAGTATCAAGCTGAAGGAGACTAATGGAAGGGGGCGAGTGTTATAGGCAGTCTAATATATGCTATGCAATGCACTAGACTAAATATCGTATATGCTGTGAGTAAACTTAGTAGGTTTACAAGTAACGACAGTGTATAACACTGAAATGCTAATGGTAAAGTTCTAGGTTACTTGAAAGTAACCCTAGTTCTATATTATTTTACTCAGAATTTCTTGTCGTATCAGAAGGATATACCGATGCAAGTTGGATATTAAGTGCAGGTGTTAATAAGTCCACTATAGGGTTAGTCTTCACCTTAGGAGGTGCAGTTGTGTCTTGGGGTTCCAATAAATAAAGAAGGTCCACTACTGGTATGTGCACCTTCACTGATGATAGTTTTTTTTAAATATTTTTTTCAAACGAAAGAAGAGTTTTTTTTTTTTTTTTCAAATACAAAAGAAGATTCACCGATGATGACTTTATATAAAAGAATATAAAAAAGTATTGTTATGTGGTTTAACAATCAAGCATGATACAGAGCAATGGCTTCGACTACTTGTAAGTTAATTTAGATTAAAAGTGTACTTAAAGATATGGGGTTTCTTACTAAAGATCCAATGAAATTATTTTATGATAATTAGACAGCTATTTGTATTGCATCTAATTCTATGTTTCATGAAAGGACAAAAGACTTTATAGTAGGCTACTACTTTGTTAGAGAGAAAGTTTAAGCCAAAGAAATTATAACACCTTTTATACAAACTTTTTTCTTATGGCAAAATTGGCTTTACAAACATTTGTGTGGACACCACAAAAATAAAAGGGGCTTTACCTCTCATGTGTCCCACTATATATAACAATCTAAAAAAGCAAGCAAACAAATAATGACAAGATATACACTAAGCTTAGTCATTTATAAAACTGTTGAGATGTGAAGCCAAATCACATTAGGGGATGGTCGGGCGCTTAGACAGTCAGTGGACTGGGTGCCCGATATTTAGTATATTGAGACTACGGTCTTTGGACTGTTGTGTGAACAATCGGGCGCCCGATGGTTAAGTGGACCGGGCGCCCGATATTCAGTATATTGAGACTAAGGTCTCTGGACTGTTCTGTGAACAGTCGGGCGCTCGACAGTCAAGTGGATTGGGCGCCTGATATTCGGGATTTCTCACCCGTTACTCGCTGGACTGTTTTAGCATTGGGTGGGTGCCCGACCAGCCGCGGGGTTAACTGCGAGGTTTCCTATTTTGAGTTGTAATTTCGGGTTTTACTATAAAAAGGGGTGTAATTCGGGATTAGGCTATATGATTAGAGTTTCTATACGTCAAAGGTGAGAAAGAGGTGAGAGGTTAGCAAAAAGGGCCATCTCTATGCATGAGAGTATTAGAGAAGGTAAGTGTATTGCTTGTAACTTTGTCTTCTTCATAGTGAAGTTTTGCACCTGTGGTTTTTTTACCCTTGTTTGGGGTTTTTTCACATAAAATCTGTCTTGTGAATTGTTGGTTTGTTTAGATTCTACTACTAGATTATATTTCTTCTTGTTTATCGTTTGTGGGTGAGTCCGGAGATTAGATCTCGGTTCACTGGTGTTGTTGGCATGCTGCGCAAAAACTGGTATCAGAGCTATTGGTTTAGTTCAATGGGAGCGATGATGGAAGAACAGAAAACTAGAATTGAGAAGTTTATGGTTCAAACTTTGCCTTTTGGAAGATGCAGATGGAGGATTATCTGTATCAGAATGACCTCTATATTCCTCTAAAAGGAAAAGAGAAGAAACCAGAGAAAATGACAGATGATGAATGAGCTTTAGTGGATCGGAAGGCTTTAAGAACGATCTTACTCTCTTTATCTAATAGTGTCGTCTTCAATATATCCAATGTAAAGACCACAAAAGAATTAATGTAAGCTTTGGTTACGATGTATGAGAAACCCTCGGCAACAATAGAGTTCATCTTATGAAATGGCTATTCAACATGAAGATGTCAGATGGTGGGGGCGTGGCTAAACATCTAAACGAGTTCAATACTGTCACGAACCAATTGGAATCCATTGGCATCACTTTTTATGACGAGGTCAGAGCACTATTGATCTTGTCCATTTTGCCAAACAGTTGTGATGGTTTGGTGATTGCCGTGAGCAATTCCTCAGGAATGACGAAGTTGAAATTTGATGATGTTGCCAGTCTAATTCTCAGTGAAAAATCTAGAAGGAAGGCATCGGGAGTTTCAGGGGATTCCGGGAATGCTCTAAACGTTGAAGGAAGAGGAAGATCTTCGAACAAAGGTGGCAATAAACACGGACGTTTTAAGTCGAGGAATAAGTCCAAGGGACCAAAAGACAAAGACGAGTGTTGGCATTGTTGGAAGAAGGAGCACATGAAGCGTGATTGCAAGGTGTTTAAAAAACAAGAAGGAAGCTCTCAAGGTGGAAAGGATTCAATGAATCTATCTGAAGGGAGTGACACAGAGGCGTTGATTTTATCTCTTAATGCGCGGAATGAGTCTTGGGTTATAGACTCGGGTGCTTCATTTCATGCCACTTCATCTAAGGAAGTTCTTCGAGATTATGTGTCAGGTAACTTCGGGAGAGTCTACCTGGGTGATGATGAGCCGTGCAGTATTGTTGGCAAGGGAGACGTTCACTTAAGTAAAATGGAATGGTCTTGAAGTTGAAGGATGTCAGACATGTACCGAGTTTGAGATGAAATTTGATCTCAGTGGGGCAATTGGCCGATACCAGATATGTGACGACATTCACTAGTGATTTTTGGAAGGTCACAAAAGGTGCCTTGGTGATATCTCAAGGCAAGAAGGAAGGTACCTTGTACGTGACTTCCAGATCGTACAGTTCACTAACAGTCGCATCAACTAGAGTGAATGAAGAGTTATGGCATCAGAGGTTAGGACATATGAGTGAGAAGGAGATGAAAGTGCTATTGTCAAAAGGAAAGCTACCAGGGTTGAAGGAGATCGACCTAGAATTCTGTGAGGATTGTGTGTATGGCAAGTAGACGAGAGTAAGCTTTAAGAAGACAGGACGCGCTTCAAAGACGCATCTATTGGAACTTGTACACATTGATGTGTAGGGATCGGCACAGGTATTATCTCTTGGTGGTTCACGTTATTTTGTCTCTTTCATTGATGATGTCAGTATGAAACTGTGGGTTTATTTCTTAAAGCATAAGTCTGATGTATTTGATGTATTTAAGAAGTGGAAGGTTATGGTAGAAAATAAGACAGGTAAAACAGCAAAATGTCTTAGATCAAATAATGGGGGAGAGTATTGTGATAAGAGATTTGAGGAGTATTGTGTAGCAAATGAAATCAAACATTAGAAAATGATTCCAGGGACACCGCAGCAGAACGGTGTGGCTAAGCGCATTAATAGGACCATCATTGAGCGCGCTAGGAGCATGAGGTTACATGCAGGGTTGCCCAAGACCTTTTGGGCAGATGTTGTAAATACTGCCGTATATCTCATTAATAGAAGTCCCTCAGCACCATTAGATGGTGGGTTACCAGAAGAAACGTGGACTGGAAAAGAGGTGAACCTTATACATCTCAGAGTGTTTGGTTGCACTTTTTATGTTCGCATTGATGCAGAGTACAGAAACAAGCTGGATGCGAGTCCAAGAGGTGCACATTTATAGGCTATGGGCAGAATGATTTTGGCTACCGATTTTGGGACACAGAAAATAAAAAAACATCAGAAGCAACGACGTAGTCTTCAATGAAAAAGTGATACATAAGGATAGTGTGCAGCAAAGACAAAATAAGGCCGATGAGAAGGAATTCGTAGAGTTTGAAGAATTACCGGACATAGGTGTTACACTGCCATAGGATGAGCATGCTTAGGTGCATGATGAGGCAAAGCCGCAGACACCGGTTGTGAGGAGGTCTACTTGGGAGAGGAGACCTAAGGTCCGATACTTACCCTCCTTACATTATCTACTGCTGACAGATAATGGTAAACCAAAGTGTTTTGAAGAGGCATTACAACTAGATACATGGGTTAAGTGGGAGCAGGCCATGGATGATGAGATGGACTTTCTTGAGTCTAATCGTACGTGGGAGCTAGTCACTTTACCTAAGGGTAAGAAAGCTCTTCATAACAAGTGGGTTTACAGATTGAAGGAGGAGGACAATGGTTCGAAGCGGTACAAGGTTAGATTGGTTGTGAAAGGGTTCCAATAAAAGGCAGGTATTAACTTCACTGAAATATTTTCACCAGTGGTGAAGATGTCTACGATTCGCATGGTCTTGAGTATAGTGGCTACAGAGGACTTACATCTAGAGAGGTAGATATTAAGACAGTCTTTCTTCATGGAGACCTTAAAGAAGAGACATACATGCATCAACCGACAGGATACGTGGCACCAAGAAAGGAGAACAAGGTGTGTAAACTGAAGCAGAGTCTATATGGCCTGAAGCAGGCCCTGAGACAGTGGTACAAGAAGTAAGACAGTTTCATGTCGAAAAATGGGTACAGGAGATGTCATGTAAACCGCTGTTACTATTTGAAGAAGTTTGATACGTCGTACATCATTCTTTTTCTGTACGTTGATGATATGCTTGTGGCCAGATCAAGCATGAAGGACATCTCAGATCTCAAAAGACAATTGTCTAGAGAGTGCCATGAAGGATTTAAGAGTTGTGAAACAAATCCTATGCATGAGGATAAAGCGTGACAGGAAAATAAGAAGCTAGTTTTGTCATAGGTAGAATACACAACCAAGGTGCTTGATCGATTCAGCATGAGAGGTGCTAAGCTGGTTAGCACTTCATTAGCCAACCACTTCAAGCTTTCTAAGGAGCAAGGTGCGAAAACTCAGGATAAATGGGACTACATGGCTAAAGTCTCATACGCGTCAGCTATGGGGAGGCTTATGTATGTTATGGTTAGCACGAGGTCAAATATTGCTCAAGCAGTGGGAGTTGTTAGCAGGTTCATGAACAACCCTGGGAAGGAACATTGGGAAGCTGTGAAGTGGATCATCGGATACCTAGTAAGTATTGTGGATGTAGGGCTGTGTTATGGAAGATCGGAAATCAAGCTACAAGGCTACGTCGATTCAGATTTAGCAGGGGATATTGACAACAGAAGGAGCACAACAGGGTATGTCTTTACCCTGGGTAGTGCTGCAGTCAGTTGTGTCTCTCAGTTACAGAAGATAGTGTCCATCAGTACAACGGAAGTAGAGTATGTTGCAGCTACAGAAGCGTGCAAAAAGACTTGGGTAAGAAGCAAGCAAATTGCAAGTTGTATAGTGATAGACAGAGTGCAATACACTTGGCTAAGAATTCAGCCTTTCATTCAAGGAGCAAGCATATTGACATCAGATATCACTTCGTACGTTTGCTACTGGAAGATGGATCGATTGCTCTGGAGAAGATTTATACAAGTGAGAACCCTGTGGATATGTTGACCAAGGCGGTCACACGGGAGAAACTGAAGCTCTGTTCAGCTTTGATTGGTCTTCAAACTTGAAGATGGAGATGTAGTGTACTCTGGATGTAGAATACGAAAGTTTATACTGATGTGTCTCCAAGTGGGAGATTATTGAGATGTGGAGCCAAATCACATCAGGAGATGGTCGGGCGCCCGGACGGTCAGTGGAACGGGTGCCCGATATTCAGTATATTGAAACTAAGGTCTTTGGACTGTTCTGCGAACAGTCAGGCGCCTGACGGTCAAGTGGACCGGGCGCTCGATATTCGAGATTTCTCACCCGTTACTCGCTGGACTGTTTTATCATTGGGCGGGTGTTCGACCAAGGTTAACTGCGGGGTTTCCTATTTTGAGTTGTAATTTCGGGTTTTACTATAAAAGGGGGTGTACTCCGATATTAGGCTATAGGATTAGGGTTTCTATACGTCCAAGGTGAGAAAGAGGTGAGAGGTTAGCAAAAAGGCCCGGGCCATCTTTGTACATGGGAACATCGGAGAAGGTAAGTGTATTGCTTGTAACTTTGTCTTCTTCATAGTGGAGTTTTGCACCCGTAGTTTTTTACCCTTGTTTGGGGTTTTTCCACGTAAAATCTGTTTGGTGGATTGTTGGTTTATTTAGATTCTACTTCTAGATTATATTTCTTCTTATTTATCGTTTGTGGGTGAGACCGGAGATTGGATCTCGGTTCATCGGCGTTGTTGGTGTGCTGCGTAACAAAAACCTCACCCAAAATTATCCCAACATCTAAATTATCCGCTCTGAACAATTCTGAGACCGCACCATCCTGCCATTTCGGACCCACTCCGAAACTGGAGCACCTCCTTGGATCCAAACAGATCCTATGCAATCAAATAATTAGCCAAATCAATGCCAAACAAAGCAGCCTCCCCAAATTCTGCAGCTGGTGCAACTGGACATAAGGAGGTCACCATCCACCTATACATCACTAGAAGGTAACTGACTAACTGATTGTTTCACAAAAGGTATTGGAAAACTAAAATTTCGTGAATATTCATTGTGCAAGTTGGGCATTGTAGACATCTCTACACCAACTTCAGGATAGTGTTGAAGCAATGAACAATTTAAACCCTTCATCGAATAAACGGCTAAAATTATCAAGCTAACTACTCTTACATTTTGGTCCATACAATTGGATGATGGATTGTTATTAGGTATAATTGTTGGATTTAATTGATTATAAATAACCAGAAAATAGCTAATTTCTCTATATAAGTTTACATTCATACTCAGAAGAAATCCATACAGGAAAACATAACTTCCCTTGTTCCTTTTCATGCCTCTCTTAAGTTTTTAGGGCATTTTCAGTCTCCTGGCTTTATCCATCCACTCGGTGTGACTTGTTTTGGTTTATGACTGCGACAATGACAAGACTTGTCAAGTTGGCTAGTTGGTTGGCTGCGAAGCACTATCATCTTTATGTCACTCAAGCAAGTGGACGTCAGTACTGTCAAGGAGACCGTAAGCTATGCATTTATTTATTTAATCTGTTTTATATATTTTAGTAATTATTCTAAAAATTAATATTCCCTTAAATATTTTTAACTTCAATTATTAAATTAGAAATGATCACATGATATTAATTGGCAGTGTTCAACTCCATTGAGACACTTGCATAAACTAATTGATGGATCCATACATCAGGTCCAACATGTATTCTGCATTCTGCATTGAGGGGATTGGGGTTCTTAGACAATGTCAGTCGGGTGGCCGAGATTCACTTACCTAGAGTAAAGGTGGGATATGGTTGGCGAGTGAGGGGTAGCTTTGTACAGGGTTTATACGATAGGTGGGGCCTGATTTTTTTGGTGGGCCTCTGCCCGAATGTCTGTATTTCTCCTCATTTTGAATAAAAGTTCTGCTTTAAAAAAAAAAAAAAAAAAAAGGGTCCAACATGCATTCTGCTGGCCACCATGAAAAATACCCATCCCAAAAAAAAGTTGGTCGTTCTAGAGAAGCCCTCCTTTCTTAATAGCCGTCCATTTCCAAGCGATGAGTGGAATGATTAAGATGGTATGGTAGAAGTCATGTTTGGAAGGCGTAAGGCCCTTGTCTTGTAGCTGCTTAAACATGATTTCATCTAATTTTAGTTAATCTGTTCTTATAAAATAGTGATTATATATAATATTAAAGGGATGCATTTGGTTGCACCAAATGTCATAAAATTTCATGATTAATCAATATAATTTAGTGCAAAATATTATGAAATATTGTGATCTTTTGTGCATCCAAACACACTCTAAATTAAATGGCAGGGTTCATGTTTAGTGCAATAACTTTTTTGGGCATGTACGAGTTTGACCCAATTCCAATGTGGCTTATACAGCTGGTTAGCATTTGTTGAGTCTTTCTTGTTGGCTGTTTTGAGGCTATGTTGTCTGCCACCTTGTATTCATTCCTTCTGTTTTGTGTTGTTAGTGATGGTATGCTATAGGTGTGGCTCGATTTTTTTGTGGAGCCTGCCCAAATGCATGCACAACCTTTCTACAAATAAATAAATAAATTACTTAGTATTTAAGATTATTTTTAGTCCTTATCAAAATCTACAATATTAAATTAGTACTATTAAGTTGAGCAGAAATGCAACAAGCAAGCAACAGCTGAAAAGCATTTGAAAGCTAGCCCACTAAGAGCCAAACACCAAAAGAAAAGGAAGGGAGAGTCAAATCAATTTTGGGCTGTCCCAAAGGACTTGACCAGTCACGTTTTTTTTTTTTTTTTTGTTAGTCTTGCAACACATCCACGCTATTAGCTGCGCAATGCACCCACATGGTTAGTCACACGATGCACCCACCCACTAGTGGGGTTAGTGTGTCTCCTTAGCACTGGAACTCCTGCTGTTGAAACACCAAGGCGTCTTCCAACTGGGATAGCAGGCGAGACACAACCAGTCACTCATCTTGGGCTGCCTCATCTTCTGTCAATATTCATATAGAGAATGGTGGTTGAACATGCTCAAGATAAATTGACAGCATGGATGGTCCACAGTAATTAACAAAAATGAGATGAATCTATTAGACTTTTCTCTATCTAAATGACTTTGATGGTTCATTTTATGAGCTTTTGATTGGATGGATAGAATGGTATGATCGTATTGCCTTTTGCATGTAGCCCATGAAATGCAATGCTGGACCTAATGGACAGTCAGGATCGGTCAATGAGTGATCCAATTGTCCCCAGGAAGTATAAGACATGGGCTTTGCTAAGTTCATTTGCGTGTACAAGGCTGCTAATGCACACGCCACATGCGGCAGCATGGTTGACAGATGCAATATCTAGGCCATCCATATGCTAGTTCTGATCACGTAGACGTAGAGGTGGGTAACAATGCGATATCCAAGTCGAATATGGACCAAATCGGATCGTTCGGCTGCTTGAGTGGGTGTGTTCGAGCAATGTTGGAACAAACATTCAAACATGGTGGCTCTGCTCGAACTTGATTTGGCGTGGCCCAACATATGGATTTCGGACAACTTTTATGAGTTCGAACAAGTTCAAACAATTTCGCTTTTTTCGCTTGAAAATATTTTTTCTACTATTGAATAGTAAATACTGATTTGTTCACAAATTACATATCACAAATGACAAATCACAAGGTTTATAGTTTCCTATTTCACAAATTACATATCACAAATGACAAATCATAAGGTTTAGCCACAACTAAATCTCCAGTGAACCGCACCACATGAATGACATTATGATGGCATTAAATATCATTGTGGACTCCAGGGAGATTTCAACAGTAGGAATTTCCCTACCACCTTTTCCTTTAGTGCGGCCCACTTGAGTCTTGGATCCAGATCATTTTTTTTATTTTACATCCTATAATGATCTCACAAAATGGATGGACGGCGTAAATTCCTCACAAACATCACGGTGGGCCCCACCTAGATTTCCAGCACAGGAACTGCACATGGCTTGTGACGCAAACGTGGGTTGGCTCATGGTTAGTGATGCGAACACCCGCCAACAAGCCGGTGTCAATGCTCTATGGGCCCCACCATGATGTATTTGTTTTATCCACTCCGTCCATCCATTTGTACAGCTCATTTTAAGGCATTAAACAAAAAATGAGGCAAATACAAAGCTCAAGTGGACAACACCACAGGAAATAATGAGGAGAATGATTTCCACCATTGAAACCTTTCTAGGGCACAAAGTCATGTTTATTTGTCATCCAACCTTCTCTCTCTCTCTCTCTCTCTCTCTCTCTCTCTCTCTCTCTCTCTCTCTCTGTGTGTGTGTGTGTGTGTGTGTGTGTGTGTGTGTGTGTGTGTGTTTATATATATACCGAGTCGAACGAACGAGTCGAGTCGAGTCGAGTTCGAATTCAAGTCAAGTCGAACAGGACTGTGATTGAAATCGACTCAAAAATTTTTTCGAACACACTCTGCGTGTTCGAACAAAGTTCGAACAAAAAGACTTTATGTTCGAATAAAGTTTTACCGAGTTGATCCGAATAGTTAAACTTGGTTCATGTCCAGCTCTATGTAGACGTTCCTTTACGGCCAAAAGTAAATCAAGTCCATTTAGCATAAGGTGGTTTTATAAGGGCCTGTGTGGATACCACCAAATAAGTTGCTTTTCTTGTTGATGACAGCAGTTAAGTAACTTATTTGAGATAAGTTAGTTTGGTTAATAAATAATGATCATTACTTATTTGTTGAAAATTAGTTAAATATTTTAGCATTTTTATTTTGCTTTTCTACTTTTTCACCACTAACTAAAACAAGAGGTAATTGTCCATAGCAGTAAAAGTGTTGATTTTCATGGCAACCGCCCAACCCATGTTGACCATCTAGCTTGCTGGACCCACTACAATATATTTGATCCGTGCAGTCCATCTGGTTTGGATGTGAGTGGGGCTAGCATGTGAGGCAGATCTAAACCTCAGGTGGACCCAACATCAGGAAGCAACAGTGATAATGATGACACTGTTGAAACCTCCCTGGGCCCAGCGTTCTGTGTTTTACTCATGCCATTCATCTATTTTTCCAACTAGTTTTGATTGGCCCACTAGGTAGTGGGGCCACATGCTATGCACATGAAATCTACACCGTCCACCCTTGTTGGTCCATCCCAAAAAATGAAACAGAATCCAATCTCAAATAGACCGCACCTCAAGAAACAATGGTCATTGACGCCCACCATTGGTTGGCCCTAATGATGAGTGGACTATATCCAAGGCGGGCCCTGCATGATGGATGGCCCACATTAGAGGTGGGCCCCACATTTGAGACGATCCACATTAAAGGTGGCTCCACAATATGGGCAGTGGATATATATATATATATATATATATATATATATATATATATATATATAATTAAACGGCATTGTATATCTGTTTTTTTTCTTTCTTTTCTTTTTTTTTTTTTTAAGCAACAAAATTTTATTCAAATGAGAGTATAGACTACTTACATTTCGGAAAGACCCGGGACCCAAAAAACCTGGGACTATCTATCATATAAACCCAAAGAAAAACCCACAACCTGGGACTATCTAGGCAGTGGATATTGATGGTGGGCCCACTTGATGGATGGCCAACATCAAAGGTGGGCCCTGCATAAAGAACGGTGCAAATGGCTCACATCCAAGGTGGGCCCCACATGATGTACTGCTTACATCAAAGGCGGGACCCACACAATGAACAATTCACACCAAAGGTTGGCCTAAAATGATGGATGGTGGATGTGCAGGGACCAAACAGACTTGAGGAATGATGTTGGAAACAAACATGTTTGTCTACTTTTTGGTTGACAAGCATGTTATTTACCAAACATATTTATTTGCTAATTAATTAAGTAGAAACCAAGATAAGTTACTTATCTGATAAGTAACTTATCGTAAGTAACTTACAAGCCAAACGGGCGCTAAAAGTGGCCACCTGATGTTTCGACTGACCTGATCGATTCTTGGGTAAGAGCATCTAAATGCTGGTATATATGCTTCTGATGATGGATATCCATGTGCTAGGCGGGCACATGTGTGGCTGTGCATTAGCAGCCTAAAAGACACTTGTGAGCCTCTTTTTTTTTTTTTTCAAATCCTCTCTTTTTGAACACACGAAGACGCGTGTGAGCTTAGCAAAGATCAAAATATATAAATAATAAATAAATAAAGCTCCAAAATACCAATCGGTATTTCTGATTTTCAAATAAACACTATGCGGGTCTTCGTTCCAACCCGACCCGATTAGACATGGAGTCAGTAGGGTTGTCGCTCAGCACGTAGCACGTACAGCAATAAAGTTATGTGTGCCCACAACATTATCTGTTGGACATCCACTCCGTCCATCAGGTGTGCCACTCGATGCTATGACCTAAGCCCAGAAATCAACTGGATTCACAAATCAGGTGGTCCACATGAGAAGGAAGGATGGGTATGGAAAGACAACCACAGGATTTTGATGGTGTGCATATTTGATTGAACCGTTAATGACTTGTGGAGCACCAGGGAAAATACAAAAAAGGGAATTTTATAAAATACTCCCTGATTTTTATGAAATTTTTATTACAGTTCCTCCATTTTAAAAGTACTACCTCATTAGATTAAGTGAGCTAAATTGAGTTATTTAGCTACATTTCGTTAGATGTTGCTAATGATATATTAATTAAGTATGATATCTTTTTGGTTGAGGTCTAGTTTTTTGTGTGGCGCCCGCTTGAATGGCTTAATAGATTTTCTTTTGATATTCAATAAAGTTACAAATGATGAACTCCCTCCTTTCTGGGATCCTTACTCATGGCTCGTTATGAATTTCAACACTAAGGTTAATTAAGCTCTCAACTTTCTCTGCATAAATAAAAAAAATAATATAAGGTATAATATTTTTTTTAAATGACAGCTACCTTTCCTAAGAGGATGCCCTTACAACAAACAATTCAACGCAGAGATTAGAAGTGTTAAAACGTATTTTGAATCTTGAGCTTAAAAACTACGATTTGTGTAATCTAGTTGATTCTTATATGAGTTGATATATGCCACAGGTGTTGAAAACTTAGATGACTCAAATTTATATTGAAATAGGGCCATTGGTCTTTTGGAAATCCGGTTAGCGGAAGCACGGAAGAAGATCAAACAATCAACATTTAACCACACAAGCACACGACGTAAAAGCACACAAATTTT
Organism: Liriodendron chinense; assembly: GCA_003013855.2. Classification (NCBI taxonomy): domain Eukaryota; kingdom Viridiplantae; phylum Streptophyta; class Magnoliopsida; order Magnoliales; family Magnoliaceae; genus Liriodendron; species Liriodendron chinense. Next base: position 2,869,200 of record ML058403.1, read on the forward strand.
ACGTGGAAAACCCTTGCTGGAAAAAACCATGGCACAAAGCGACACATTCCACTATGAATTCAGATGATTACAGAGCTAGAACTACCCGAGTAGATCCCAAAGATGAACAAAGTTCTCAAAACCTCACAATTCTCTCTCCCAATAACCCTAATCTCATTTAGATCACCTAGGTATTGCTTAGCATGAGGTCTAAAATGATTAGTAAACATATATATAAGAGGAAGCCCGGAATTAAAAACTTGTAACGTGAAACCGCGCAACACAATCAAATCCCATAGATCGTAGACCGATTGGACGACCGGTCGCAAATAGTCCAAGGAGTTTTCGCCAAAACTCCAACCTTGCTGCCTTAACTCAGACCTATCTGACGACCGGTCTGAGCCTCCCGCGACCAGTCTCAAATCGCCAAAAAATGTCCAGAGAGTTTGGGCTTCAAACTGCACCATTCTGTCCACTGGCCGACCAGTCGGTGGACTCTGATGTTGCATAGTAATGAGGCCTTAACAACAAACTCCACGAAGGCATTATAAAACATCGAACCATGTTCTCTTCTCTTCATAGAGCCAACTCCCCATCAATCATAGTCGCCACTTCTCATGCATCACTGTGTCTTCTTCAAGCCTTCGCCAATCCCAGAGAAGTTACGCAAAACTTAAACTTCTCTGTAGGAACCACCTTGGTCAGCATATTCGCCAGATTCACTCTAGTGTGAAGCTTGCCAGAGTCACATCTCCTTCCTCAAGCACCTTCAGGCCCTGCTCGCCCATGTGGCCTAAGCATGCATGCCACATACGTACAGACGTGGAATCCGCTACAGTCGCTGCAGCTCCATCTATTGAAGTGCTCCCAATCATCCTATAAATGGTACCATGCTTTTGTCCCTTCATAATTACAAGGGCCCCCTTTGAAACTTTGCAGAACCGGTCAAAACCGGTGAACTTGCACCCCAATGCTTCGAGTGCACTAAGGGAGATCAGATTCTTCCTCAACCTAGGAACGTGCCTCACTTCTGTCAAGGTCCGTTTGATCCCATCGAACATTTTGATGCGCATAGTACCAATCCCCACAACCTTGCAGGCGTAGTCATCGCCTAGAAATACCGAGCCTCCCTCATACTCCTTATAGGAAGTAAAGACGCTCTTATCTGGGCACATGTGATATGAAGCTCCGGAGTCCATGATCCACTCATCGCAGAGAGATCCAGCCTTTGACACCGTTAAGATCTCGCACACATCACTACCACCTTCCTCAGCTTCAGCGGTATTGGCTTCCCAATAAGAATCACTTGACTTCTCCTTCTTATATTTAGGGCAGTCCTTCTTCATGTGCCCAACTTGGCCACATTCCCAACACTTGAACTTACCCTTGCCCTTCTATTTGGATCAAGAACGCGACGATCCTTCACCTCACTTAGAATTTATTCCTCCCATAAACAGTGCTTTGGAGGAGGAATTAGTATCATCGCTTTTCTATCTCATGGCCTTCAATTGAAGGGCTGAGACAATGGTCTTGACACTAATGAGTTTATTGAATGTGCTAATGTGGTCCTCCACATATGTCCCCTCCGCCATCTTCAAAGTAAAAAGTTGCATCATTAGATATATGCGATTTTCTAGAGACTTCTTCGCATAGAAGTTCTCTAGTTTGATCCATGTCTCTACAGTGGTCTTCTCCTTCATGACGTTATAGACGTCATCAACAAGGTATAATTGGATTGAGGCTATAGCTTTCTCATCCATCTTTGTCTACTCCTCATCTTTCATCTCGGCAGGTCGCTTTCCAAGGGCGTTCACGACCCCTTGCTGAGTTAGGACGACACGCATCTTCAACTTCCACAAATCAAAATTGTTTTTGCCCGAGAACTTCTCAACGTCGAACTTCGTACTTAAAGCAATGAGATCATTTTAGAAAACTCCTTCTTCAACCTTCCAACGATAGCTCTGATACCACTTGTTGAAAATCCAGTTAGTGGAAGCACCGAAGAAGATCAAACAATCAACATTCTACCACACAATCACACGATGCAAAAGCACACAAATTTTAAGTGGAAAACCCTTGTGAGAAAAAATTACGGCACAAAGCGACACCTTCCACTATGAATTCAGATGATTACAGAGCTAGAACTACCCGAGTAGATCCCAAAGATGAACAAAGCTCTCAAAACCTCACAATCCTCTCTCCCAATAACCCTAATCTCGTTTAGATCACCTAGGTATTGCTTAGCATGAGGTCTAACACGATTAGGAAACATATATATAAGAGGAAGCCCAGAATTAGAAACTTGTAGCGCGAAACCACGCAACACAATCAAATCCCAAAAACCGCAGACCGGTCGGACGACCGGTCCCAAACAGTCTAGGGAGTTTTCGCCAAAACTCCAACCTTGCTGCCTCAACTTAGACCTGTCTGACGACTGGTCTGAGCCTCCTGTGACCGGTCTCAAATCGTAAAAAAATGTCTACAGAATTTGGGCTTCAAATGCACCATTCTGTCCACTGGCCAACCGGTTGGACGACCGGTCAGTGGACTCTGATGTTGCACAGTAATGAGGCCTTCACAACACGGTTGATCGATCGATTTGGTCAAACGATCAAAATTATTTTGAATTTACGTTGAAACTCATTGGACTATTTTTGACAAGTTTAGTCAATTGAACTTGTCTAGCCAATTGACCCTCGATCGACCAAGTGAGAGATCGACGGTTTGCGCAGTTTTGAACGATGTTGTGTAATTTGTTTCTAATTCTGGTTATATACTATATAAGCGAGTGTGACCAGGATTAAGGTTAACATAAGATGTTTTAGATGGTTGAGGGAGTTTTTGAGAGAGGAAAAGCTAGGGTTTTCTTTTAGGGGCTTTGATTCGGTAATGTTTAATCTCTTGTAACTTCATTTTCATAGTGCATTGTCGCTTTTATGTCGTCGTTTTTTGCTGTAAGGGTTTTTCCATGTAAATTCGATGTGTTCTCTATTTGAATTTTCTTATATGACTAGAGTGATTTGTTTGATTCTTCTTTATGTTGCTTCTGCAAGTCCCAACAAGTAGTATCAGAGATATTGTTGGGAAGAAGATTAAATATGAAGATAGGGTATCAATGGCATTTAGCATGAAGTTTGATGTAGAGAAGTTTTATGGGAAAAATAACTTTAAACTATGAAAGGTTAAGATGAAAGGCCTTCTAGTTCAACAAGGATTAGAAGAAGCACTCTTTGAAAGGCAAACAGAAACTATGAAAGAAGAAGAGTGGAATAAGTTGGATCAAAATGCCAATTTCTCAATCCAATTGTGTCTAATGGATAAGGTCTTCTACAATGTTATGAAAGAACAGATTGCGTCTGATACACGAGTGAAGTTAGAGAACATCTATGCGATGAAGTCTCTTGAGAATCATTTGTATCTAAAGCTATAGTTGTTCAATTTGAAGATGGCAGATGGGGCTGATGTTGAGACCCACATAAGTAACTTCAATAAGGTCGTTTGTAAATTATTGAAGTAATGAAGGATGAAGATCAAGTGTATATTGTGTTGAATTCTCTTCCAGAATCGTATGAGTCGTTCAAATACTCTTTGTGCACCAGTAGGATGACCATCAGCGTTGAGACCGTTATCTCAGCTCTACAGTCGAACGCAATGTGAAAGAAAAATGGTGACGTGGGTACTTCTATAGATGCGTTGTTTACGGGGGGGGGGGGGGGGGGGGGGGGGGGGGGAGGGGGGAGGAATTCTAAGCATGATAAAGGATCTTCGTGATCTAGATCCAAATCTAAGAGAAAGGGAAAAGGCAAATTGAAGTGCTGAAACTATAGTATGCATGATAGAATACATGAAGAAAGATTGTAAGAATACTAAGTCTAGTCAAGAGAAATCAAATGGACTTTTTAGAGAGGCCAACATTGCGAAATCTAGTGAGGAGGCAAGTGGTAGTGATGCGATGATTGCATTCAAATTCGAGTATCTTAGCAATGAGTGTATTTTAGATACGGGGACTTCGTATCTCATGACCCCTCATAGGAGTTGGTTCACTAGTTACAATGAGTGCGATGGTGCTAGGTGTTTATGGATAATGACAATACCTGTAATGTAGTTGGTGTTGGATCGATGCACATCAAGATGTTTGATAGCATGGAGCGTATCTGATTGATGTGAGACATGTTCATGATCTAAGGAAGAGTCTAATATCTCTAGGAGCACTTGAGCCAATTGGGTGAAAGTTCACTGGGTTCGATCGTGTCCTTAAAGTTTCAAATGGGGCATCCATAGTGATGAAAGTATAGAGAAGCGGCAACCTTTACAGATTGGTCGGGAGTACTTCATCAGGTGAAGCTACAACATTTGTAGCAGATTCCACGTCGGCATGTATGCGGCATGTGCGTTTAGGCTACATGAGAGAGTAGGGCATGAAGGTACTTTCTGACCATTGTTTGATTCCAATATTTAAAAGTGTTGATTTTAATATATATGAGCATTATATATGTGGTAAAAAATCATAGTTATCTTTTAAGTTTTAGAAACACGTATGTAACGAGGTTCTGGATTTATGTGCATTCTAATATATGGGGGCCTACACTCGTGGTTTTTGGTGGAGGGTCGTCAAAGTTTGTTACTTTTATTGACGACTATTTCAGACAGGTGTGGGTTTGTGTTTAAAAAAATATATCTAAAGTTTTCGCCACCTTCAAGCAGTGGAAGACGATAGTGGAAAAGCAAATAGGACGAAAAGTGAAGGTTTTGACGACAGATAACAGTGGTGAATTCACTTCTGAAGAGTTTAATTGATTTTGCAAGGACGATGGGATTCTGAGGCACAACACAATGTGCTACACACCAGAGCAGAATGGTGTGGTTGAGCAGATGAAGAGCTCGAAGCATGTAGAGTAATGTTGGGTTGAGCAAGGATTTATATATGGATTGAGGTCGTTAACACAACTTTTTACTTGGTGAATCGGTCCTCGTTTTCGGCGAATGATTATAAAATTCTAGAGGAAGTGTGTAGTAGTCAGTAGGTATACTACTCGGGGATGTGCATATTTGGTTGTGACACTTATTCTCATATACCGTCAGTTAAGAGAGATAAGTTGGACTAAAGGACGAAGAAGTATATCTTTGTCGGTGATGGTGATGGTGTGAAAGAGTACATGTTGTATGATCTGGTCACAAGAAAAATAATCCTTAGTCGTGATATCAAATTCAATGAAGGATTTTGTTTCGTAAGGATGAGCACAAGGAAACAAAAAAGTTAATAGTTGATGTTGAGATAGATAGAGATGAAACATGGGCTGAGACTAAAAACGCAATAAGAAGTATAGGAGCAGGTGGAGTAACCACTTGTGAGAAGGAATCCACAAAGGGATCATAGGTAATCAGCCGGACAGAGGAATGACTCAAACATTATATTTGCCTTCATTATAGATGAGGGGGATCCATCTAACTTTCAAAAGACACTTGATGGTATAAATGCAGAGAAGTGAAAGGCGACCATGAAGGATGAGATGGATTCTTTATAAGAAAAAATGAGATATGGGAGCTGGTAGAGCTTCACAGGATGTGTAAGACAATTAAGTGTAAGTGGATCTTTAAAAAAAACATGATAGATACAAGGTAATGTTGGTAGTGAAGGGGTATGTTGAGAGAGAAGGTGTCGAGTTCTGTTAGATTTGTATTGGCGTTGGTTACCCAATACAATCTCGAGCTAGAACGGTTGGATGTAAAGACTGCTTTTCTGTATGAGGAATTAGAATAGCAGGTTTACATGAAACAATCAGAAGGGTTCGAAGTGTAAGGGGAAGAGAACATGGTTTGCAGGTTAAGGATGTTGTTGTACGGCTTGGAACAGTCACCTAGGTAGTGGTATAAGAAATTTGATTATTTCATGGTGAGTCAGCGGTTTACCAAAAGTGATTATGATCAATAAGTTTACTTCAAGACACTGAGTGATGGGAAGTTCATTATCATGGTATTATATGTTGATGACATGCTCATCGTACTTATAGCATGTCTGAGATCGATATATTGAAGACTCAGTTATCAGGGACATTTGAGATGAAAGATCTGGGGCTGCAAAGAGGGTTCTCAGCATTGTTATATACAAAGACAGGGAGAGGATATGCTGTGGTTATCTCAGGTAGAATACTTTAAAAAGATGTTGGTGAAGTTTGGATGGACAATCCCAAGCCGGTTAGCATACCCCACGCGGCTCATTTTCGACTTTCTTCAGAGCAATATCCTATTACAGATGAAGAAAAGCAGGTTATGTCTCATGCGTCTTATTCGAACACAGTTGACAGTTTGATGTATGCAATATTGGTCTGTATGAGACCGGATATTTCACATGCGTGGTGTTGTGAGTAGATACATGTAAACCCCGACAAGCAATATTGGGAGGTAGTGAAATGGCTGTTAGTGCACTTTTCTGTGGCATACTAGTGCACCTTGTTTGTCAATCACTTAAGTCAGTGAGTCTAGTGTCAGTTGAGCTTAATGAAGACGAAGACCGAAGACTCAAGACGGACCGGCTGCATCAAGGAAGAAGAAACAAGTAAATGTGATGCCTTGGTGTGCCTTGCCTTGACCAAAACCTAACCCATAACCTCTTAGATGACTTGGACCAACTAGATATACCCTTAGTCATCATTATTAGTCTTAGAAATCCATGAAAAACATGATAAGTTAGACTAATTAAAGAGGTGGAAGCTGCTGTAATCAAAACAGCTCAAACAGCAGTTTCCGATTGATCTCCAATCAATCGGACGTTGGCTCCGATAGGACTCCGATCAATCGGACAGAAGTTCCGATCAATCGAAAATTGTTCCAGCAACCTTGAAAACCCACTGGACATATTTTCGATCAATCGGACAGTCTTCCAATCCATCGGAAGGGGTCAGTTCGATCAATCGGACCATGTTCTAATCAATCGGAATATCCTCCAGAGAATTCTCTAGACTAAATTCCGATCAATCGGACTGGTCTACGATCAATCGGACTGGTCTGCGATCAATCGGACCTTTTTCCGATCAATCGGAGATGCGCGAATCTGTCCGTTTTTTGACCGTTGGAAGAAAATCTATTTAAAGAGGGGGATTCGTTTTTGAGCAGGGAGAGGGGATTTTGAGGAGATAGAAGCCACCATTGCTAGAGACCATTAGAGGCTCTATCCCAAACCCAAAGCAAGTCATTCTCCTTGTGTTTTTATCACAAGCTTGGGCCATTCAATGGCATCTTGAGAATGGACTTGTTCCCTCTTGATTCTTAGGGTTTAGACACCTTGATCATAGTTAAATCCCTTATCTAAACACTACCTAGGAGTCCAAATAGGTGTATTCCTCCAGGAAACCCATTTCCTACCATTTGTAGAGGATTCACCATTCCCTAGCACCTTGGGCATCTCCAATGGACCATCACATGTAAGGTAGCTGATCTTGGAGCTGAAGCCTTGGCAAAGCGGCGGCGTCAAAGATCGGGGAAGCACAAGGGGAGCTGATTCAAGCACGGGAGAGCGAGAAGAAGCAACCCAAAGCGGCGCTACAAAGGGGCTCAATCTGACAAGTAAGGTTGTCTTGTTAGGAGTTCATCCACTCAATTCCCTGTGGGAGTTGAGTGTAGAGTTTGTTTGACAAACTCGACCTAGGGTCGTTAGCCGATCCTTGGCCTATTAGTTAGGCCTAAAATCTAGGGACGTCAGCCGTTCCTTGGCACGTTAGTCGGGCCTAAACAAAGTCTCCAAGGGGGAGCCACCAACATGGGTGCAAACGTGTAGGTTGGGAGGAACTTGTAAACTCCTCGGTTGGGTGGATCTGATTTAAAACGCCTTGGTTGGGAGGAACCAGATTTAAATTCCCCAGTGAATGCCGGTGTGCTCAGAGGGGTTGAGTACTTGAATCGAGAGTGGAGTAGACAAGTAGTCGAACCACTATACATCCTTGTGTTTGTGATTGATCTTGAGCACATTGATATCTTAGCATTGTATGTTTAATTGTTTAATTATGAATGCTTGATAGGAATGTATGCTAGGCACTAATTAGGCACATCCACACACAAGATGTACTTTCACTAATTGTGTAGACTTGAGCTCATTGATCCATTCTCATAAGTCTACATAGGTTGCATAGGTTAGGAGCTTGATTAGTGAAATCTTTTGATTACCTATGCATACTCTAGACTAGGTTGTTCATTGCTTAATCATATGCTAGTCTTGTGATTGGACCCACTTAGGCTTGGAAGCCGAAGTGTTCTTGCTTACTTAGTTTGATTTGTTGAATTATATAAGTAGGTGAAAATAATTTTAAAAGGTCCTAATCACCCCCTCCTATAGGTTTAGTCATAATTCTAGTTGCTCTTTAAGCTTCCGCACGTGTATGCATAGGGTGTCGTGTTAGACTACCCGACGCACTTTCAATGGCTACTTCGGTATATATGAGGTATGCAGGACTATTTCTTAACATTCGAGAAATCAAAGGACAAGTTGGTAGGATATGTGGATTCGAATTATGCAGGTAGCGTGGAAACCAGAATGTCGACTTCCAGTTGCTCATTTATATTAGTGAGTGGAGCAATTAGTTAGATGTCAAGGCTTGAGTCTATGGTGGCTCTTTCGACAACCGAAGCTGGGTATATGGTATTAACATAAGCATTCAAGGAAGAAGTTTGGTTGAGGGGAATGATGAATCAGTTGGGGCTCCAGCAGGAGGCTATATATGTCGGTTAATTATGATAGAGAAAGCACTATCAATTTGGCAAAGAACTCGATTTACTATTATAGAACTAAACATATTGATGTTTGTCATCATTTTATCTGATAGGTCTTTAAAGAAGACGATATGACTCTTGAGAAGATCTGTACAAGTATGAATTCGATGGATATGCTTACAAAGGTGATCCTTGTAGAAAAGTTCAAGTTCTGTGTAACTTCTCTCAGTGTGACGAAGATGGAGTGAAGACTGAGTATGCATGAGAAATGATATGATGGTGGAGCAATGATAAAGACAAATTAGAGATCAAGAATCGAGCATGGAGCACTTGAGCATGAAGATTAGAGTCATGGTGGAGATTGTTGAAAAATTGGATGCCTCAAATCTATGTTGAAATAGGGCCATCAGTCGATCGACTAGTCTGGTCGGCCTATCGAAATTATTTTGAATTGATGATGAAACTCATTGGATAGTTTTTGATAAGTTAGGTTGATCGGACTTGTTTGGTTGATCGATCGAGGTCTCTCAATCGATCGACCAAGCAACCGATGATTTGCGCGATTTTGCGTAATTTATTTCTAATTTTGGTTATATGTTATATAAGAGGGTGTAATCAGGATTAAGGTTAGCATAAGACGTTCTAGAGGGTTGAGGAGGTTTTAGAGAGAAAAATCTAGGGTTTTCTCTCAGGTTTGATAAGGTTTCATCTCTTGTAATTTTGTTTTCATAGTACATTATCGCTTTGTACCGTGGTTTTTTCCCGCAAGGGTTTTTCCACATAAATCTGGTATGTTCTCTGTTTGAATTTGCTTCGGTGATTGGAGTGCTTTGTTTAATTCTTCTCCGTGTTGCTTCTCCAGGTCCTTGTAATAGGTACAATTTAATAGCATTTGTGTATCGACCATCATACTCTAAAAAGCATCTAATAATTAAGAAGCCTCCCTTTATCCCATGCTCACTCAACTCTAGTCCCTGAAGGTCTGTATCTCTTTTAATTGAGCACCATGCAGGTAGACTTTTTATGAGATCCACCCTATCCATCAGGTAAGTTGCCTCATGTTTACACTAAAAATCAAAAGTTATGATGACCCAAGACTCAACTAGGTCGCACTGTATGAACAATTGGAATAGGCAAACCCACAATTAATTTTGTTTCCCACCATGGTTTTTGTTTGACATACGGTCCACTCATCTGAAATTCCTCATAAGAATTTCCCGGGCTATGCTATTAAAAGCTCAAGTGGGTCATACGGCATGGATTTAGTTGTTTTAAATATTATTTTATATTATCAGTTAAAAATCAGCTACTTATTTGATTGAATACTATTGTGCCAACATCAACCTCCCTCTTAATATAATGTGGTGGAATTTAGTTGGAGGGCAGACTATTGTCAGAGAGATCCGGTCAAGTACATATTCCACGAACAACTTTCAAATATACTTTGTGTGGCTACATCTTTAGCAGCAACTTAAAAGTCTTTTAAAATCCTATCATGTCTTGTCACAAGAGATGTTGTTGCTTAATTGAGCCAATACCCCTTATTTTAAAGGCCATTTTAAAAGTCCAATAGAAATTTGTTTCGGTCTATTCAAATCCCACCATGTTTTGTCAAAAGGGATGTTGGTGCTTAAAAGAGACAGTACCCCTTATTTTAAAGGCCACTTTTAAAAGTCTAATAGAAAGTTGTTAGATGACAAACACCTGCGGTAAATTGTCTTAATGAAGAGATATTTACAATAGGTGCTGCTGGAATGAAATTTACATGTGGGTCACACTAGGTGAACATAGAGATTTTAGGCATGAGTTTCATAAAAAAAGGTATTGTAAAAATAATCCTGATCCAAAACTCAGTTTGGCCGCACCATGTGAACTTAGAGATTTTAGACGTAATTCTATATAGCTTCCTATTTTTTAGCTCATGTATAAGTTCTGTATTTGTGTTACTTTTGAGTAGTTTTGTCAATTAAAAAAAAATCAACTACTTATTTAAGATGCGAATTGAATATAGCTATGCAACATCAACCTCTTGCGGATTGTCCTACACTTGCCTGTTACAAGCTAGGAACCGGCAGGGGCTCTAGTGGCTGTGATGTCTCTAGATTTATCCACACAGTCTATCCATTTAGCAGTATCATTTTAGGATATAGGCTCAAAACTGAGGTAGATTCCGAGTTAAGGGGACTGCACCATAGGAAGTAGCATTGATAATGTTGCTCACCGTTGAAAATTTTCTAGAGCCCACCGTGATGTTTATTTGCCATCCAGCCTATTCATAAAGTCACATAGACCTAGATGAAGGCAAAAAAAAGCAAATATCAGCTCGTTCCATAGCATTTGCGGGCCTCAAGAACTTTTCAATGGTAAGAGTTTAATCCGCATTGTTTAGTTTTTGTTGGGATAGGAGGGCCAGCAGCGGAAGCAAAGTCGAACACAAACAACAAATTGAATCAAACAAGCAACACAATGTAATCACAATGCATGCAACCACCCACACATAGACAATCCAAATTTTATATGGAAAAACTCCTCACAGGTAAAAAAACCACGGCACAAAGCGATACCAATCCACTATAATATCAAAAGTTACGAGAGAGATGAAACCCAAGACCCCAAAACCCAAGCCCATAAGAGAAATTCAAGCTTCCCCAAGAAGAAAACCCTCTTCTTCAAGCTCTTTCTAAAACCCTCTTCTTCAAGCTCTTTCTCTCACCTAGAAGCCCTTTCAATCCCCTTTGCAATCTACTAAACCCTCTAATCCCGAAATACGCCTTAAATAAGCAAGAAAAACGGAATTAGAAACCTCTTGCGCATAAACCGCACAAGAGACAGAGTACAATAGGACACTGCTGACTAGTCGTTCGGCCGGTTGGACACCCCTACCAGACGGTCGGCCAACAGGCTGGATGGCCTAAATTTGGTCTAGCAGCCTCGCTGCCTTTATTTCACCATAACCGACGGTGGTCCCTGTCACATGTGATTTGTGTCGTCTGTTTCCAATAAACTTCACCACGACTCAAATCACCATGCACCACCTTGCCACGTACACCTCCACCTCTATTTTGTGATCATCATAGTTTCGTCGCTTCTCGTGCCTCATCGAATTTATCCTAGCATCTTCACACGCCTTGTTGCTCTTCCCATATAGCCCTTTTTCTTTTGCCACACATGAACAACTGTGGATCTCATAGCTGATCCTGCAGCTCTACCATGAATTGTGCTCCCGATCATCTTGTAAAGATTATGGCACCTCCATGCCTTGATCATTACGCGTGCTCCCTTAACCACTTTACAATACCGATCACAGCCGATGAACCTGCACCCTTTCGCCTCGAGTGCACCAAGAGATATCACATTCCTCTTCATCTCAGGGACATGCTTCACACTTTTAAGGATTCGTTCGACTCCATCGAACATCTTAATGTGCACTAAACCAATCCCCACCACATTGCGAGCGTAACCATCACCCACAAACACCAATCCAACATCATACTCCTTATATGACATGAATGAACCTCTGTCAGGACATACATGACATGATGCCCCTGAATCCAAGAGCTACTCTCCACCAAGAGGCTTTATGCCAGATACAGTCAATAAATCACAACCATCATTACTGTCCTCTATTAACTCCCTCTCTAGAAGAATCTCCATATTTCTCCTGCCTTTTTTCGAAATTCGAACAATCCCTCTTCACATGTCCTTCTTCCCCACAATTCTGGCATCTCACCTTATGCCTCCACTTGTCATTTAATTTAGATCTCAATTAAGGAGATCCTCCACCCCGCTCAGAATTCCTCCCTCTCATAACCAGTACCTCATCAGTAGAGGGACCCACGCCGTTGCTTTTCCTTCTCATCGCCTTTGCCTGAAGGGCTGAGATAACGGTTTCTACACCAATAGTCTCCCTACCTGCGCACAAAGAGTCCTTGAGTGACTCATATGATTCTGGAAGAGAATTCAATAGGATAAAAGCTTGATCCTCGTCCTTCATCGGCTCATCTACATCCATCAACTTGTAAATAAGCCTATTGAAATTGCTGATGTGGCTCTCGACATCGGCCCCCTCCACCATCCTCAAATTGTACAACTAAAGCTTCAAGTATATGCGATTTTTCAGAGATTTCTTCGCGTATATATTCTCCAACTTCGCCCATGTTTCAGCCGCAATCTTCTCTTTTATGACGTTATACAGGACCTCATCTGCCAGGCACAATTGGATTGAGACATTGGCCTTTTCATCAATCTTCTTCCACTCTTCTTCTTTCGTAGCTTCTCATCGCTTTCTAAGGAGCGCATCTTGCAATCATTGCTGAACTAGTAGGCCTTTCATCTTCACTTTTCAAAGTTTAAAATTATTTTTCCCTGAATACTTCTTTATGTCAAACCTCATACCCGATGCCATGCTCTTGTCTCAGATCCGAATTTCTGCTACACCCCAACGATCGCTTTGATACCAGTTGTTGGGATGGAAGGGCCGACAGCGGAAGCAAAGCCAAACACAAACAGTAAATTGAATCAAATAAGCAACATAATGCAATCATAATGCATGCAACCACCCACACATAGATAATCCGAATTTTACATGGAAAAACCCCTCACGGGTAAAAAACCACGGCACAAAGCGACACCAATCCACTATAATATCAGAAGTTACGAGAGATGGAACCCAAGACCTCAAAACTCAAGTCCACAAGAGAAATCCAAGCTTCCCCAAGAAGAAAACCCTCTTCTTTAAGTTCTTTCTCTCACCTAGAAGCTCTCTCAATCCCTTTTGCAACTCACTAAACCTTCTAATCCCAAAATATACCTTAAATAAGCAAGAAAAAATGGAATTAGAAACCTCTTGCACACAAATCGCGCAAGAGATAGAGTCACAATAGGACACTGTTGACCGGTCGGACACCCCTACCGGTCGGTCGGCTGACTGGCCGGATGGTCTAAATTTGGTCCAGTAGTCTCGCTGCCTCTGTTTCAGCATGACTAACCGGTCGGTGATCCTTGTCACATGTGATTTGTGTCATCCGTTTTCAACAGCTTTGAGCTTTTATTTTAAAATGATATGGCAAAATGGTTAGACAATGTGGATGAAATTAAACCGATACATCATGGTGGCCACTCAAAGCCCCTGCATGTTCTAGCTAGGGACGAGTGAGGGTCATGGTGGCCATTCAGAGCCCCTGCATGTTCATAGCTAGGGACAAGTGAGGGTAGGACGCAATCCACGTTCCTTAACATGTGGTGGGATTTAATTGTAGAGCAGGCCACTATTTAGAGATAAAGCCCAATTGAGCATATACTCAATACGCAATCATACAACTTTCAATCTACTTTGCATGACTCCCTCTTCGGCTGTCATCCATTCAAATTAATCCCACGACGTATTGTGAGATGGAGAAGAGAGGTTGGTGCCAACAAGGCTGGTACACCTTATTTAAGGGCCATTTTAAATAATCCAAGGAAAAGTTGTTAGATGACAAACATCTGCACTATTTATTACTAATTAGGTGCTTAATGAGAAGATGTCTAAAATAGGTGGGGCTGGAATAAAATATAAAGGTGGGCCACACACCTGAATTTAGAGATTAATTTCTAAAGATAATCCTGATCTAAAACTCAGTTCCTGCTCCATCGGTCTTGCTTTTGGAGGTACGGGGACCCACCTGATCGACCGTGAAGATGTATCACATACAACATGGTGGGCCCCACAGAGATTGGGCGTTGTACGCGAGGCGTAAATCAGGCAACGTAGACTCCTCCAGTCCTGTCTTTTTTGGACGGCTGTCGTAATATCCATTCAAGCAGAAGGTCGTTTTCATCAGCATCGTTTTCCTAATTCTCGTACAGCTGGCTCGTCGCAGGGCATTACGCAGGCTGTAGCCCATCCCAATGGGCAGTCGTACGTCATCGATAGGTGTCACTTCTCGACACGTGTCCGTATGAATTCGGTGGGTGTACCGATGATGTCATCATAGAATCGTACGGCACCACCAGCCTGCGCCGTCGATGGACTGCGTCGGACGCAAATTAGGTACTACCGCACCTGTAAATTGCTAGGAACAGACGGGGACTCTTATGGTCCCACCGTGATTTATGGGTTTATCAACACCGTCCATCCATTTTTTTTTAAAATTTCATTTTAGGTCATAAGTCAAAAAAAAATGAGGCGCGTATAATGCCCAAGTGGGCCCCATAGTGGGGATTAAACATCGACCATTAAAAAGTTTCTGGGAGTGGTAGAATTTTTGGATTAAGTTGATATTTGTGTTTTGCCTTCATACAGGCCCATGCAACCTTATGAACAGATTGGATGGCTAGCGGTAGGAAGGTTTCAAAGGCGAGCATAATTATCACTGCTGGTTTCTATGGTGTGGTCCACTTGAGGCTTGGATCCATTTCATATTTGGATTTATATCCCAAAATAAAATGGATAAATGGATAGACGGTGTTGATAAACCTATAAATCACGGTGGGCCCTCATAGCCATAACCTGGGGTAGTACCTAATCTACATCCGAGTGCGTCGCGTAAAACTGAAGAGAATGCACATGGAAGCCAATGGCATCTCGACACGTATCCAGACGTCCGTAGAAACTGACCGGTACTGAAAAGCAATGAAATAACCTTATAATGAAGTTCTCGGCAGAACTCAGATTTCGCGCCTTTGGCCGTTGTATAACTAAAGGGTCTTTGGCATTTGTGAAATGACGAAATTGCCCTCCATCGTTTCGCGCCATTGGAATTGATGCTATTTAATATTTCCATGCACGGGTATTGTGTGTGCGAAGAGCCGCTCGCTCACCACACTTTACCGAGGTGTGAAGACTCTGTGGGGGCCCATTGTGACGCATGTGTTTTATCCACGCCGTTCATCTGTGTTTCCAGGTCATTTTAGTTCATGATACCAAATTTTAAGAATATCTAAAGCGCCTGTGGACCACACTATAGGAAAAAGTGGGATTGAACACCACCCTTTCCTTCGGTGTGGTCCACTTGAGCTTTGAATATGCTTCAAGTTTGATGTCATAACCTAGAATAATCTTGGAAAACGGATGGACGGCATGGATAAGATACATAAACCACGGTAGGCTCCACAGAATCTTCACACCAAATAAGGGGTGGTGTTTGCTTCACTAAACAATCCGCCGTCCCTCGTAAATGGGCGCGACTCGTGTTACCCTACCGTTGGGTGTGATGATTTACTGTATATCCACGCTGTCCATCCGTTTCTAAGTATTATTTTAGGAAGGAGTTTCAAAAATTAAGCAGTTCTAAATTTTAGGTGGAACATAACACAGTAAAAAGTGGTGATTAAGTGCCTCACCATTAAAAATTTCAAAAGGCCAGTAGTAATATTTTCCTAATGTTTATTTTTCCATCCAACCTGTTAATAATGTCAAAAAGATATAGATGAAGGGAAAATACAAATATCAGCTCCATCCATAACTTTTGTTGTCCATAAAATGTTTTTAATGGTCATTTATCACTGTTTCTAGTGGTATGTTTTACCTTAGATTTGGATCTTCTTAAGGTTTGAAATTATCTCCTAAAATGATACAGGAAAACAGATGGACGGCGTGGATATACAAACAAGGCATCAAGGTGGGCCCCACACCGTTAGGGTAACACCCACTAAGCTGTTTCCCGGGTAACAGTTAATTCGCTCCCCTCATAAATTATACACGTGGCATTACATTTCAAAGGACTATATTTTGGAATCCACTGTGGCTAATCGCAGTCCCAAGATCAGGTTCGTTGAGCAATCCAAACCTCTGACTCGGCTGGAGAACTTTTCAGAGAAGTGACGGTCCCAAAGGCTGGTTTGCTTGTTGTGTTAGCGTAGTATACGATAGGCAATCCACCGTGAGTTATTTTCTTGTCAGCCGTTAAATGTATATCCCTTAGCTGTGATATAATTTACTGAATTAGGTGGAGCACTCCCACCTTTCTTTAAAAATATAAATATATAAAAACCACAAAGCTACCTGGTGTTGGGTTAAGGGTATACTTCGCGAGAAGGATATTCTTTTGTTTTAGGGCATGTTTGGTTGCACCAAATATCATCTAATTTCATGATAGATCTCGCCGCTACTAACGGGGTCTCGGTTGATTTCCCTTCCTTTAGCTACTTAGATGTTTCAGTTCGCTAAGTTTGAAAATTGAGTGAATCAAAAATCAAAAGGAGGTTCATGGCTATGGTTACAATCTAGTTTGGTCGAAAATATCATGAGGTGCATTTGGTTAATGCTGAGGAGGAGAGGAAGATTAATGTTGGCTACTTTAGAGCACACAATAATGCAGCAAGGCAAAGTGGGAACCTTTCCACGTGGCAAAGTGTCACATGGCCTCTTAGAACACAACTCTAAAAGATGTAGCCTAAACAGAAGATTATCACTTTTCCTCTCTGACACAAGATCTATGGATAGTTAGGATCATCAGATGAATGTGATTTTTTATGATTTTAAACACTAAAATAATAATAATAATAATAATGCCATGACCCAATGCTTCTCTAGCAAGACTGTTCCCTTCTTCACTCCTGGATGAGTCGTCCTTGAATGCATGGAGACTGGTTCTATTGAAAATGATGGCTCTTGTTTGTTGTCTAAAGGCATGTTTAAGGTGATTAGTGTCGTGAAGTTGTGAGGTCGCCATTTTCTTTAAAATGTATTTGAATTGGTATTATTGCAAACTATATGGTTATTCCTTTAGAAAATGCTAAAAAAACTCGCAATGTTAGGGGTGGTGTAACTTTAGCTAACTCAGCCTCTCTTTTTTGTGGGGCCCATAAAAAAATTGTACATCATTTTTTTTTTCCCCTTCTGTATCAATAAAGTTATAGGTAGTATGCTCCCACCATTCTATACAAAATAATAATAATAAAGCAAACTTTAGCTAACTAACCACGTGATGACCTGCTTGGGATTTCAATGTTTTCTTTGAACCCTTTTCTTTTCATTTAAAAGAGTTAATAACTCTTCGAAAGTACAGATGGCATAATTGTACAACAATTTGGACTGTACAAAATTCTGACCCAATTGGGAAAAAGCATAACCCAAAAACTTCATTGAGAAGAAAATGTTAACCATCTGCTTTTTCCCTTTATATTTGGACCACCCATTATTTTACTTATAAATTTCAATTTGGCAGCGGGAAATGGATTTTCCATTTATTGGTTAAGAGTGACTTTGGATACACGCTCCATTCAAAAGGGGACCCAACCACTTCGTTGCTGTAGATATTTGTACTTGCCTTGTACGAGAATGAGTCACCACCGTTTCCTACGGTGTAAAACTAACATAGGAGTCTAGTCATTCTCCTCAAGCACCTTGCCCCACATGGCAGCATGCTCCTGAAAGTCAAGCCTTCATATACCAATGCAAGATACACTAGTGCAACCCCATTCGTTTCTAACCATATTGCCAAATTGTTTTAGAGAGAATGATTTCTAATTTATTTAGAGTATTTTTCTTTCTACCTTTTTTATGACAACTATCTTAAAATTAAGGGAAGATACTGTTGGACATAGTTCTGTCTGGCCCACTTGTGGGTAACCACTAGTGCCCTCCAATTTTTTTTAATTAGATAATTATTCTTTATTTCAATCTCCGTCTCTCAAAATTCAAATTCAAATTCAAATTTAATCGAGAGAAGATTATGGTAAAATAGAGAGTTCGGATAAGGTAGTCCCTCCATATTTGGGTTCTCCCAATCCTCTTGGTTCCTCCCTTAAAGGGAGGCATTCCCTTAGTAAATTAATTAATGGGTAATCCTAACGAGAAAATAAAGAGGAGTAATGAGAGGATATTAATTATCCACTACATCACCTCTAGACCATCTAAATTGTTGATAATGTCCCATGACCATTTTAATTGTAGGATGGGAGGGATGATTATATCTTTTTTGCTTTCTTCGTAGTTAGACAGCTCATTAGATGTGGATTGTCCATCTTCGACCTTGTGAAAAGATACCTAACATCATGTAGATGCTATCAGATCCTGTGGGCCTATCCAACTGGGTTGTCGCGTCCCAAAAATCTGGCACTTGGGTTGGCAAAGCCTTGATCGCACACCCCAAGTCATGACTTATAATTTAAGCATTCACAACTATGATTTTACAAATATCATATTATAACAAACCATATTTTTATAAAATAAATTCATTAAGATATACAATCATCATTATAATAATCTAAAGTCTCATTTATGTTTTCACGATACATTTTTTTATAATGAATTTAAATCGAAAAAGTAGACTAAAATTAAATAGATGGCTGGAACTCTGCTCTACTTCACTCCCTAACTAGATTATTGAAATATTACCCAAGATGGGGTGAGCTTACACACACTCATTGGGATCACTTGCTTACACAAATTTGAAAATTTTAAATTATATCAAAATATACAAACAAAGGAATTATTTGAATTAAAGTACAAAGAAGAAATGAAGATAAATTAAAATATTAGAATTGTGAAGATGCTATGAATGCAATGTTTTTTTATGAATTTCACAAATAATAAATGAAACAAATATCATCATACGTTATGGATGGTCACATTACTTTATTGCCCACTTGCTTAAGCCTTTTAAGGATGTCGGGGCATCTACTTTTGAAGACACGGTGGCCTTTTCGGCAAGTTGGTGCCATGCACACCAGTAGCTTCTATTACTGCACTTTTAGATTATAAGCTTGATCTACAAAGGATTAAAGACGGAAGAAGAATGGTAAGGTCCGCTAGGGTAGCAGGCAGAGAGGGAAGAGAAGAAGAGCAAGATGACCCCGATCCGGCTAGATCGCTAACCGAAGATCAGACAGGACAAAAAGATATCCAGAAACAGAGGATTCTGGACGGCGGAGAACTTGGCAGGGGAAAGGAAATCGTTCAGGATCAATGGGTTAGAGTGCAGTCAAGACGAAATAGGGGGAAGGATTTTAGCCTCTTCATAGGCAACATCCCCTACAATTGGAATCGTGACGATCTTGAATCGGTCTTCAATGAATATGGTAAAATCACGGACATCTGGATACCTAAATTCCCAAATTCACTCAAGCAAAGAGGATTTGCTTTTGTCAGGTTCCTGTATGAAGATGACGCCATAGCGGCGAGCGGCCGGCTAGATGGCCAGCGCATTGACGGTAGGGTCGTATCTGTGAAGGTAGCGAGACCGAGATCTCAAGGCAACGAACAGTCCAGGCGACCGGAGGCCACATCCAAGCCGCAGATGCAGTCAGCCTCTGTAGCGTCAGGCCATCAGCGTCCACAGGGCTACCTGGATGCGGTAACGGGCAAGGGCCGGGCCATTGATTGCATGCCAAAAGTCAGTTATGACAGATTGGGGGAAAACAACATCACTACTATCGTAGATCCAGCAGTAGTCGGTAGGAAAATCGCAGAATTGGAACTGGCAGTCGTCATGACGGCGAAGGAGATCAACTTACCAATACTGCATATCATCAGAACTCTCAGACATTCGAAGTTTGTATCGGCAGCAGTGGACGTTACCAGGATCGCTCCGAATCGGTTCCTATTAGCCTTCAAGTCTAAGGTGGAGCTGATAGAGTTCATCTCAGACAAGCAAATTCACCAGCAGATAGGTATACTAGATCTCCAACCTTGGAAACCAGCTTTGGCACTTGGAGGGGACGGCATTTGGATGAGATTATTCGGTATCCCATCCCACGCTTGGATGGAATCGGTGATAATTGATCTAGGCAACTACTTTGGGTCAGTGATTGAAGTGGATACAGCTTCTAGATATGGGATCTTCCAAGTCTTCGCCAGGGTTAAGGTTAAGCTCAGGCCGGGAGTTAACGCCCACCAAGTTTTAAACCTCGAGGCGAACGGGGAGACATTTGCGATATTCGCGGAGTTAGAACCTATAGAAGTGGCATTGGCTCCGTTCGAAGAAGGGGGCCAGCAGGTGGGACAACCTGAGGCATTGGATGCCACATCGTCCAGATCGGACAAGGTTGAGGAAGGGCAGGGACAGATACATAAGGCACGCCACTCAGATGTTTGTAATGAGTTCTCAGAGAGAACTGAGGCTATTCCGACAGGGGTGAACCCCCACCCTACTCAGCTGGGGTTAGGATGCCTCCTAAGTGCTCGATCAATTTCCCGAGAGAGACATCAGCATCCGGACAAGGGCAGTGAAGTCATGCCTCTTGGCACTACGAGACAAGAGCAGGAGAGAGGGTTGGAAGGTTTGGAAGAACCCCTTAATCCCCTTCCCCCGCAGAGGGAGTCGGTTGGCAAGCAGGTTCAGGACACAGGTTCGTCCCCTGTTCAATCGGTTAGCATACAGCATCAGATGGAAAGGATGGAGCCTGGGTTACCCTCCCACTGGACAGCTTTCGGCAGTGTTCCCCATGGCCACCGTTCCGCTGTAGACGTAGTTCAGGGGCAAGCAGCAGCAGGACAAATAACAGGAAAACGTCAGCCCCCCCCTGAGAACCAGCACTCTCTACCAGAGGGCCATGAGTTTGGACAAGGCAGAGATCGAGAGAAAGAGACACGGATCCGTTACTCGCCTATCTTGAGTAATTCGCAGGCAGCTTGGGAGAGGATGACGTCCCTTTCAGAGGGACACAGCCCAAACAGAGATTCACTTCGTAGGCATGAGCAGGTTGCTGCATTTACAGGATCCGTATGGCAATCCCAGGTTCCGGACTCTCTCAATGGAGAGGAAAAGGAAAATTTTTTAATGGCAGACCAAGATGGATATGACTCCGCTTCGCAACACTCTCTCTCCACGGAAGCTGATCATCACCTGGTCCTTCAAGAGATGGAACAAGCGATTAACGTGAATCTGGCAGTGGACATTTCCCCATATTTTAAGAAGGCTCAACAGAAGCAGGACAGCAACACCTCAGTTGTAGTATACTCTGCACAGCGAGCAAGAACGCAGGGTGAGCAGGAAATGGAAACGCCATCAGAAAATGCAGAAGCAGACAGGACAATAGAGGAAAGTAGGAGACATATTCAGTCAGAATTTATGCAGGCTATGGAAACGCCACTAGAAACTGTCCAACCAGCCAGGGAAATAGAGGGAGATCAGCGACAAGTTCAGAGAGATTCGAAGCGACAGGTTGTCCACAAGAGACTTCGGAAGAAATATACCCCACAGAGAGGTCAGCGAGACTGGACAGACAGGCTAAGAAGAATCAATAGAAGGGCTGTGAACTCCGGGTGTGTCACGGATGGATAGTCTGCTAGTGTGGAATGCCCGGGGGGTGGGTAACGCGGCGACTCGTAGAACGATTCAGAGATATATCAATAACTACAGGCTGGGTTTAGTGGCGATTCTGGAGCCAATGCTCACAGATGGCAAGAGGGTGCGGACTGGTCTCAAGCTGGGATTACACTCCTCTTTCTCCAATGCTGATCAAGGAGGAAAAATCTGGGTCTTCTTTAAAAGCCCACTGTCAGTTACGTTGCACTCAGCTTCGGACCAAATGCTCTCATTACAGGTATCGACGCAGGGAGGAAGGGAAACCTTTCTATTATCTCTTGTGTATGCTAAATGTTCGGCAGTTTTGAGAAGGAAGCTGTGGGCAGACATGATTGGCATAGCCTCCTCCTTCAGTGGGCCTTGGTGTGTGTGTGGGGATTTCAATAAAATCCTGAATGGATCTGAGAGAATTGGTAGGAACCACAGAATTTTGCCGACCTCAATGGCAGATTTCCAAACTGTGGTTCAACAATCGGCCCTTAGAGATGCAGGGTACAGAGGAAATTCTTTTACCTGGAGTAACAATCAGTCAGGTATGTCGCGGGTCTGGGAGAGGCTGGACAGGGCTCTAGGAAACAATGAATGGTTCAGGCTATTTCCTTCTTTCCAGGTAACCCACCTCCCAAGGGTGGACTCAGACCACTCCCCTCTCCTGCTTTCTTTTCCGAATCGTCTTACGGCAGGCCCGAAACCTTTCCGCTTCCAACGGATGTGGTTGCGGCATGATTCTTTCCTCCCCATGGTGAAAGCAGGGTGGCAGTCAGTGTTAGTAGAGGCTCATGGTGACCCGATGTCCCTTCTCATCAGCAGAATGAAAGCGACCAAGGTAGCTATGCAAACCTGGAATAAGGAGACGTTTGGGAATATCTTCAGCCAGATCAAGACTCAGGAGGAAGAGATCATGCGAGAAGAGTGTAATTTGCAAACAGACCCGGAATCGCATAGTACGAGCAGGTTGCCAGAGGCCAGGGAGAACCTGGCACAGCTGAAGCTGATGGAAGAAGTTTTCTGGAAGCAGAAATCCCGCAACAGCTGGCTGAAGGAGGGGGACAGAAATACAGCCTACTTCTTCAACTCGATAAATGAAAGGAATCGAAGGCTCTATATCAAAGATATAGTTCTCAGCAATGGCATCAGATCGTCAGACCCTAGGGAAATCAAGGCGGAGGCAGTGAGTTTCTTCTCCTCTCTTCTTGCAGCGGACTCCTGCGAGGCAGATGACGAACTCCTTCATCCTATCCCTTCCTCTATGACGCAGGAGGACAATGTAGCGTTTCTTATCCCCCCCTCGCAAGAGGAGGTTAGGGAGGCAGCGGCAGCTCTTCCTCAGGATGGTGCTCCAGGTCCGGACGGTTTTTCGGGTGCATTCTTTGCGGCATGCTGGGATGTTATCGGTATGGACATTCATAAAGCCATAACCTTCATTTTCCAAGGTGGGGAGCTCCCCAGGGTGGTTAAATCATCCATCATCTGTCTCATTCCAAAAGTGGAATCGTCGGCCAGGTTTTCGGACTTCAGACCAATCAGCCTGTGCAACTACCTCTACAAGATCTTCTCCAAGGTTTTAGCCAACAGGTTAGCCCTCCTCCTCCCTTCTCTCATTTCCACCGAGCAAGGTGCCTTCGTCCAAGGGCGATCGATGACGGAACATATAGCGGTGGCAAAGGAGTTGTTCGCTGAATTGAACAGGAAAGTCAGGGGAAATAACGTCATTCTTAAGCTAGACCTGGAGAAAGCTTACGATAGAATTGAATGGCCTTTTCTCATTGCGGTCCTCGAGAAATTCGGATTCAGCCAAGGGAGTATTACCCTCCTAGAGAAGTGTTGGAAGGGCAATTGGTTCTCGGTGTTGGTGAATGGTGAGCCGAGCGGCTTTTTCTCTTCAACCAGGGGCCTGCGTCAAGGAGATCCGATCTCCCCCTACCTGTTCATCCTGGCAGCGGAGGTTTTCAGCAGGGGTTTCAAGAGGCTTTGCGAGAGGGGTTATTGTTCGTCCTATAAAGTTCGGAGAGGCTGCGTCAACACGTCCCACCTGCTTTACGCAGACGATACTCTGCTGTTTGTTAACGAAAGCAGCAGATCTCTTCGAGCAGTAGATGCTTTCCTTACCAAATTCCAGGCAGCTTCGGGCCAGCGGATCAATAAGGGTAAGAGCAACTTCTACACCTCCGAGAGAATAGCTGCCTCGAGGATAAGGAAGATAGAAAGCATTCTGGAAATCCGGAATTCTTCCACCCATCTCTGTTATTTGGGCGTCCCTATCTCCAAAGGCAGATTGAACGGTATGTTGTTAGCTCCCCTTCTAAGTCGGATCACGTCTGCTATTTCTGGATGGCAGTCCAAATGCCTCTCCCAAGCAGGCAGGCTCTAGCTGGTCAAGCACGTCTTGAGTAGCGTTCCTATCCACCTTCTGGCGGCAGCGGATATCCCAAGCAGAAGTATTTAGCAGCTGGAAAAAGACATGGCAGATTTTATCTGGGGCAGCAAAGAGGCTAAGAAGAAAATGCACTGGATAAGCTGGAGCAAGGTAGCTAAGCCGTTATCCGAGGGCGGGCTAGGCATTAGACGTCTGAAAGACGTTCTGAAGAGCTTGAGGCTCAAGTTGGGCTGGAGGATCAAGCACGCTCAAATCCAAAACCCATGGGCAGATTACGTTAAAAGTAGATACAGGGAGGACCTGAAGGGCGAGTCGGCTGCTGCTTCTTCTGCTCAGAGATCGTCGTTCTGGAAGGGTATTATCAGGTTGTTCCCAAAGCTGGAAGCGAACGTAGCTTGGTTGATCGGGAGGGGGGAGATAAACCTTTGGGAAGAAAACTGGTCCGGTCTTGGCCCCCTCGCTTCCCAATGTATCCTTCCCCTGTCGCAGCAGCTGAAGCAGCTGCAAGTCAGAGATTTGATTGGCACAGAAGGTATCAGGAGCAACTCTTCGGCCCTGCAGGTGCTGCCGCAGCAAGTTATCAACTTCATTCGGCAGCAGGGAGTCTGCACGTCTCAATCCCCTGACTCCTGCATCTGGACCAGAACTCCTGCAGGGAACTTCACCACGTCCTCAGCGTGGAATCTGTGCAGGCAGGTAGGGGTGAGGAGGAGTTGGTCTGGGTGGGTGTGGCATGCGAAAAATCCGCCAAAAATTGCAGTATTTATGTGGAAGCTGTTCCACAAAGCCATCCCAGTGGACGACAGAGTTCAAGCGAAAGGTATCCCCTTAGCCTCCAGATGTAGTTGCTGTGGCCCTCCAAGGACCCCCAACGTGGAGACTCTGGAGCACCTCTTTGTGGACGGTGGAATAGCCTCCACCATCTGGAGTTATTTCAGTCCTCTTATGGAGTTGTCCATCATCAGAGGTCAATCGCCGCTGGAAAGGGCATCGCAATGGTGGAGTGGGGCGTCCGCCAAGGACAGTTGGGGTGTTATTACAGGCATTCTCTCGTCCATCATCATGTGGGAGATCTGGAAGGCGAGAAACGAGATCAAATACGAGGGAGTAAAGGCTGGTGAGGATAAGGTGATCCTTAGGATTAAATTCTGGCTGGCGGTCATTGCCAAGGATCTCCCTCATCCGAAGTCGGCGAGCCGAGCGAAGCTGGAGGCCATCCAGGACCTGGGGCTAATCTTTCTAGCCGAGTGCAGTAGGAGTTCTAGCCATGTCAAATGGGTGAGGCCTGTAGAGGGATGGATCAAGATCAATGTAGATGGCTCGTCCAGAGGTAATCCGGGTCTGTCAGGGGGAGCCGGAGTTGGAAGAGACTCGAAGGGCGCTTTCCTATTTGCTTTTTCCAGTGGGTATGGAATAAGCTCTAATAGCATAGCGGAGCTGCGAGCTATCCAGGAAGGGCTTTGCCTAGGGGTGGAGAGGGGATACATGAGAATAGTCATTGAAAGCGACTCCAAAAGCATGGTCGACGCGCTCGCTAAGAATAGGATCACTTCTTGGAAGATGTGGTACTGGTGGGCTAGAATTCAAAATCAGAGTAAAGATAGAATCGTCAGCTTCTCCTTCACTCCGAGAGAGGCAAATGTAGTTGCCGATTCGCTTGCCAAGGAGGGTAGCGGATCTCAAGCTAGCAGGTTCATTGAGGATGCCGCTCTTCTTTCGGCCAAGGTCCGTGGTGAGCTATTTATGGACCGTGTGGGGCTGGGCAACATTAGGACTGATTTTTTGTAGTTTTTGTAGAGGCTTGTATAGTTTTCAGGGTAGGTGGCTCGAGCCGGTTTTGGGGTCTCGGGCTGCCCGAAGTCGTGCAGGCTATGTTGCCGGCTTGTTGCTTGGTCCTTGAATATATAGACATTTTTTGAAAAAAAAAAAAAAAGCCTTTTAAGGATGTCCCTAAGGCAGCACACTCGAGAGATTTTAGGAATAATTCAAGGAAGTGTGCCTATGCTGGAGCTTTAATAAATAATTTATTGTAGCGCACTTATGTGCTGGAGGTTTTAGGAATAATCTAAGGCAACACACCTATGTGTTAGAGCTTTTAAGAATAATTCAAGATAGCTCACATGATCTTTTATGGATAACCCAAGGTAGAATGCCTACTTATAATCGACAAAATTCCATAAATAACTTAAAAACTTAAAATGCATATATGTCATGAATTATCATCCAAAATACTTATTTTAAACACATATAAACAATACATAAATTTTTCCAAGAAACTACATGTTTGTTAAACAATGCACATTTAATATATTTTTCACATACTTATATAAACTCTTAAAATATATGTTTTTAAATCATCACAAGATTTAATAATCATTAAATAAGTAGGCTAGTAAGAAAATAATTAATTTATATAAATAAAAAAATTATAATTTTAAAGAAATTTTACAAAATACCTCAAAACCTGATTTGTACATTATAGTGCAAATTTTTACATATATTGTTGAAATTTGGTGTTGTCAGAATTTAGTCCATGTAATTTTTGTAAGGCTGAGTTATTTTCTATAATTGTTTGGAATATTATGTAGAACTCTTTAGACATTGCTGGAAATTCTATTTATATAAAAAAATTATGATTTTTGTATTATTATGCTCATATCCTAACACGAAATAATTAGATGGCTCCTAAATTTGAGGAAATTGTGGAAAACCCTAATCCTAATTTTTCTAGAAATATAAATAATTAAATAACATCCTATAATTATAATTAAAAGGAGAAAATTAAGAGAATTATTGAAATTAAAGAAGGGTGTTAACTCAAATAAAAATGAGCTTATAAAAAAGGATAAAGGGCTATTATTTTGAAAAGTAAAATTCAAGAAAATAATTTAACTATATAACTAAACTTTTAAAAGAAAATGGATTAACCAAAGGAAAAGCTTGTTGTGGGTGTTCTGCCCCCACAACAAGTCAGGAGCATTTTTTCTGATGTGGGTGTTCTTCCCTCGCCCATTCATTTTGTAGATAAGCTGGGCTTGGGGAACATTCGTTTGGGGTAAAGCTTGTTCACAAGGTATAGGGTAGGCGGGGGCCTTAGGCTTTTAGTTGAGGCCCTGCTCGAAGGTGTTGTTGCAAGTTTAAAAAAAATACATGGAAATTTTTTTACCTTAAAGGTAAAAGGGTTATTCCCAAAGGTGAAATGATTGTAAATAAGGAAAAGATATACAAAAAAATTTAATTAATAAAGAAAAGTCCTAATTCCAAAGGTAAAAGGGCCAAGTTCAAAAGTAAAAAATGGTTACTCTTAAGAGAAAAATGGCTATTCCCATAGTTTAAAGGGTTATTGCCAATGTTAAAATTTGAATTAAAGGTGTTGACACCTAAAACTGATAGATCGGAGCAATGGTGGAGATCGATCCACTTAACATCAAAAGCTTGTTTAATACGATAAGGGAAAAGATAAATATCATGCAGGGCCACGTCATCAAGTAAAAGAATACGTTAGCGGTAATTTTGGCAGCCTAAAAACATGATTGACAAAGCAAAGGCACGATCAATAACTGTTCATGAAAGGATCCGAAAGCACCACAATGGATGACAATTATCTCCCATGATCGGCAAGAGATGATTATAAATAGATGATGAAGTACAACACAACACAACACAATCACACAAATCCTAGATCAATTTTGATTCCAGCGTTGGCTGAAGAACTTTGATGAGGACACCAGACCTTTTAAAGTCTATCAATAAAGAAAGCACGCGCCACAAGCATCTTCCTTATGGCTAAGTGACCATTGAGGAGCATTGAAGACTCTACACACGTCCCCACATTGGGAAGATGTGTGTAGGATAAAGAAGACTTAATTCGAAGACTGGATTAACTTGCTGGATAGTTTTCATTGTCCATCGGGCACCCGAAATTCATCCATTTTTAGAATTTGGTCGCTGGATGTTTTCGGCTACCTTCGGGCGACCGAGTGCCCAACCACCGTGCGAACTATTTTTTTAGTTGTGTTTTAACTTAAGTATTGAGGGTATTTTGGTATTTTTCTTCTTTCTTAGTGGTTATTTAAGAGGGTTAAGCTCTAAACTTGAATTTAATTATTGATTATTGAATGAAAAGCCTTTTAGTTACCTCCTCTTCTCTCTCTCTCTCTCTCTCTCTCTCTCTCTCTCTCTTTAGAACTTCATCCCTTCTTCTCCAATCTTCTTCTTCTTTCTTCTTCCTTTTCCCTCAAACTTTCTTCAAGGTAATCTCTTATCTTTCCTCCTTATTCTAAGCTTACTTTTGTTGATTTCCACAACCCTAAATTCGAGATTTGATCCAAACCCTAGTTTCTTAGATTTTCAAATTCCTAATCCGAGAAAATTCTTTGATCTCTCAGACTAGTGATTCCCATTAGGCAATTGGGTTATGAATATGCAAGATCGGGAGATTCCATCCCTCGTCGGATCCATTATATGCATTAATTGAATCCCACACCGTGTGATTGTGTTAATAGCCCGCATTATTGCATGTTTCTTTTCTGATTTTCTTAGATTATAATGATAAATGTTGAAGTTTTTACTGTTATTCTTTTATTATTTCATTGGATTAATTGTGCTCATGAGCATGAATCATAATTAGGGCATCCTGCATCAAATTTGGTATCCGTGATTAAGGATTGCATTGTTATGTTTAGATTGAGTTACCAAATTAGGGTTTTAATTTTATGTTTGTTTTAGGAATTTTTCAGATTTAGAAAGTTTCCAATTTAGAAAGTTTCCTAATTTGGAAAATTTTAGATTTGATTCGTCTTCTATTTAAATTCATTAATTATCAGTTCATTATAATTTAAATTCATTGCATTCATCTTGTGAGTTGTATAAACCGTAAGGGGTCAAGTTGGGTAGAACTAGTTCGAAGTTTTATTTACATGCCCACGAGAAGAGGTGGAGGTTTCAGACTTCAACCTATCATGAACAATGAGAAAATATCTGAGCAACTTGCTCAATTGATACAAAAGATAACTGCTATAGAAACGAGACAAAAGAATGAATGCGCTCGATTAAATAACCAAATCACCACCACCATGAATAGAGTCGAACAATTAGAAACATCTCAAAGGGAGAACTTCACTTTTGGGGATGATGCACAATTCCAAGAGGAAGGAATCATTGAAGAGCGTGTTCCCATATGTGGAGGGTATGTTGGTAGAGGACATGGAGCTAGTTGTGGTGTTGTGCGGGGGGCACAAGTTACATATGATTATCAAGACCGCTACGATCCCGATGAGCGTGCGATGAAGAAATGTGAGGTTGAAAGCCTTAAATTTTAATGGGCATCTGGATCCCAAGGCATTCCTTAATTGGCTGGCTGGTATGGATCACTATTTTGAGTGGTATGACATGTTAGAAAACCGTCAGGTGCGGTTTGCCAAGATGAAGTTAGTGGGCTAGGTCAAATTATTATGAACTAACACCGAGCGTAAGATTAATAGAGTTGGGAGTGCCCCTATCACAGAATGGCATGAGATGAAGGAGAAGTTGATGGAAAAGTACCTCCCTCTCTCATACCAATGAAAGCTAAACTAGAAGAAATTTAAAAGAGTTGAATTCTACGAAGAAGAAATCAATAACATACAAATTAAAGTGCCCAGTATCCACTTTAGATAGATCAAAATGCCAATTCAACGATTTAATTCGATAACACAACTGAAGAAGAATAATGATTCTCTTCGATCAGAATATGGAGTGGTTAAATCATAAATCACAATCCAACATAGATTAAAAAAATTATTGCATGATCTCTTGTGAAGAACTAGGTACTTAATCACAGGAAATTCTAAGTATCCAATATGCTTGGAGTCTACAATGGATCAAGGGATTTTACAGATAAATTCTTCACCAATACTCAGAATCTAATCAAAACAATTAATTAATCATCAATTAAAAGTAATTTCTTGAATCAAAACTAAATTAAACATCAAAATTCATCTATAGCTTCACCTTTAGCCTTAGCTAAGAGATTATTCAACCATCGTCATGATTAAACTAAATTCAAATAGAAAAACATAAAAAAACAAACTAGGAATTGAAGAAAAACTATAAGAACTCGGCGTAGAACAACTCCACCCTTGATCTCCTCTCTCCTCTTTCATCTAAGCATGATTTGGGACATGTAGAACACCTCCTTTGATAGCAAATTTCCAACCGACCTTAGGTTTCTAGAGGATTCCACCGACTTTCGCAAAATTGCGTGAAATCGTGCCTTTAAATTTAGGCATGCATGGTGCCATCGTGGACTTCACGGTACCAACGTGCGTCCTTATCCAGCGCTGCTCAGTGCTACCATGGATTTTTCTATGCTACCGTGTGAATCTGTGGGGTCATTTCCTGAATTTTCTGGATTTTGACTTTCTAGCCTTACATTTCTGGACTTTGAATTTTCTGGCCTAAAATTCTGATCTTCATTTCTTTACTTCTCTTCAAACACGATTCATCAATCTTCCTCCTTAATTCCTCCACATGCTTGATCATTATAATTTTGAATTTCAAATCTTCAATCACTCCACTCTTGATCATTTGTTGGATTTTTTTATTATTTTTACTAGAAATTTGCTATTTCTTTCATTAAAAGTTCATCAAACATACATTAATTCCCACATATCATACCCACTAGTAGATATTTTGTACAATAGAAAGACACTTAAATTAACATTAAAGGCTGCTCAAGCGATTCATAATTATGATCACATCATAGAACCCATGACCCACTTATTCTATGCTTCAGATTCAAGCCTACAAACACTCCCACAATCATAAAGACTATTTATAGGAATTTAGGTCCATCTCATTTCTAGGTGCATGGATCGTAGGTGCAGTTTGATCCACAGTTGCAGCCATTCTCAGATCCACCATTCATCTCAACACCTTTGAAGTGTCCCTTATGAGGAGCAACATCGATCACTAGTGTTTCAGTGGTGGTGGTCTCTCAAGAGAAAGAGAAATTAGGATACATCTTACATCCTCCCCATCCACTGCAACACTTGTAAGCGGACCCACACCCACAATTTCCAGCATAACAAGACATCTTCTTACAAAAACAAGAATGAAAATTCTGTTAGTGCACAAATCAGTGCATCATTTTGTCAATTCCGTGATTATGTAAGTCAGTCGAGTCTTGTGAGCCCTGACGAAAATTAAAGACTTAAGACTTGAAGACCAAAGCAGCTTTTCGCACTCATGTT
This sequence comes from Liriodendron chinense, assembly GCA_003013855.2. Classification (NCBI taxonomy): domain Eukaryota; kingdom Viridiplantae; phylum Streptophyta; class Magnoliopsida; order Magnoliales; family Magnoliaceae; genus Liriodendron; species Liriodendron chinense. The sequence continues at coordinate 2,900,723 of ML058403.1, forward strand.
CAAGCCAAATCAAGTTCAGAAGGTAAGTTGCATATAGACAGCCTATAGGATCCCAAAACATTCGTATTTATGGCATTCTAAACATACTATCCTTAGCCATTTAATCCATGGTTTTAAGGTCAAGATGATCAGTCTTGGACCTTCATTAAGTAGGTGCCCAACTATGGAAAACAATAGGAAAATCTCCTTAGTAGGGCACATATAGTTTAGCTGGAAATCAGGTTGAACTTGGGCTAGATTAGGCTTGCCGACCGGCCGGTCACTGGTCCTGGACCAGCATTGAAAGAGAAATCTCATCAGTCGACTAGTCTAATGACCAGCCGGTCGGACATAGCGAAAAGTCCAAACTTCTATGATTGGGCAGGTCTGCCGACCGGTCGGACATAGCAAAAAGCCCAAACTTCTATGATTGGGCAGGTTTGCCGACCGGCCGGACAACAGGTCGGCTGCCCTATCCGACTGGCCGGACAACAGGTCGGACATGGGAAAAATGGTCCAGCGAGTTTGACGTTTCTGGACCACTTACTCGACCTATCTGGGGGTAGGTCGGCCGACAGGTCAGAGCTCAAATCCGACTGGCCGGAGGGGGTCCCAGGCAGGTCGGAATATGACCATTTTATATCCGTTTGAGCTCGTTTTTGGGCCTCTATAAAAGCATATCTTGAGGTCTTTTATGGCATTGCTGGCACACCCATTGAGAGCATTGAAGGGGGCCATTAAGAACATCATCTATCCTTCCTTTGCTCATCATTGCTTAGAGTTCATCATTTAAACCAAGTGATTCATGACACTTCAATAAGCATTCAAAGCTCGGTTTGAAGAATGAACTCAAGCAAGGTATTCATGGCTGACCTAACCCATCTTGTTGAATCTCTTGGTCATCAATAGCCATTGAATACTCAGAATTGGTAGTTTCTATCATCACCATTGTATTGAATAGGCAAAGGGAACTCCAAAAACTCTTCCCACCTACCCGGCATTAGTCTAGGAACATCATATGCATTGGTACCTGATCGTGGGAGCTTGGAGAGGAGCTAAGGCATTCGTGGAAGCTGAAACTACTCATCAATGGTGCTGAATCGGGGCTCATCTCTTGTAAGTATTTACACTTATAGAGTCCATTGTTTGATTCCCCATTCTTGTTGAGATTGGGGTCTAGAGATTGTGACCCAATCTCGGAGTTGTCCTTGAGTAGGACGAGTAAGTCCTTGCGTAGGCCTCCGACATGGGAGAGTACGTGCGTGTCCTTGTGTAGGAGTTGAGGAGTTCTTGTGTAGGCATTAATCTTGTGTAGGTTGTAAAGGTTGAGAGGTGAACCTCATTTAAAACCTTCGATATTGAATGCCAGTGTACTCAAAGGAGTTAGGTACTTGAACCGGGAGTGGAGTAGACTTATCGTCGAACCACTATACATCGTGTGCAATGTGGTGAATGCATTATGTCTATTATTGTTCTTTGCTTATCAATCTTATAAGTGCTTAACTGTATACTCATCTTGTGTTTGAAAAAATGCTTACATGCCATCTTTTGAATGATTAATACAAGCATGCATATGAACTGTTTGACTAAATGCTTCTCTTAGAATAGTTATCAAATCGAGTTGGATCTTGGGTGATCAATTTACGTGCATTTACATATATTATATTGGTAAATTGTTTTGAGTTTTTAATTGACAAAGAATTTGTTAAAAAATCCTATTCACCCCCCACCCCCGTAGGACATAAGCATACCTTCAAGCTTATCTCACTAGTGGTAAAACCGCAATTTCAAATTCTGGGAAACAAAAATTAGAAACAAACACAACCAAACAAACAAACTCTCTTGAACCATTGTAGCTCAAATTCTCTCGAAACTTCTAATATTTCCTGCATATGAAAAATAAATCTAATTAATCCTATTTATAATGAATTTGAGTAGGAAAATGATGCAAAATTAAGGATAAATATGTAATATTTAGCACTCAAGACACCCCAACCAGCATTTTGCTAGTCTCGAGCAAAATATGCGAAAGATTTTCAATAATCCAATATCACAAATTGTTTAGAAGAACAAATTATATATAACCATGTAACCGTCAAGTGATATGCATAACGGAATTCGAAAGAACAAAGTTATGTGAATAATTTAAGTCTAAATTCCGGCACACTTAGAAGACAGTCAATTTAATGAATTCAAATCAGTAACTAACTAATAAAAAATTCCAAACATTGAAAACCATAATGCTCTGTGAAATCTGATCGTACACTAACTAGAGGTTCGATTTTTCTACCATAATGATAACACCAACAATCACTAACAGTGAATAGATCAACCAAAGCATTGAATGAAAACCTCACTACTTTCTTTTTTTTCACATCGACAACTTTCATACTATTTCCTCTTTTTGAATACTTCTTTTTCAATGACAATTTCCTTCCTTTTTTTTTTTAAACCATAGGTAGCCCCCCCCCCCCCCCCCCCCCCCCCCCCCCCCCCCTTTTTTTTTTTAATGTATTCTTCTTCTTTTTCTTTTTTAAATGGTCAAGGTTCATCAAGCTTGGTTCCTAGCACTTTAAGCAATCATCAAGTATCAACTACAGTATCAAAATTAAATCCTAGCAATGTAAGTTAGATGTGCATTATGGATTTCATGTTTACAACTTCCATCAGAAAATTACTACGAACTCATCGTTTCAATTTCTTCAAATATACTAGTTTATAGACTTTAAAATTCGCATCACTAAGTACCTTATCATTCTTTTATTTAGGTTGCTTTCAATCACATGAATATATAGAAATCTAAACTTCTAATTTTTTTTTTCCAAAGAATTAGCCCCCCCCCCCAAACCTAAATGATATATTACACTCAATGCAAAAACATCATGCAATGAAAACAACATGAGAGCAACTAAAATGTAACAATTAGAGGGTAAAGTGTACCTAAGATGATGAATAACCATATGCTTGAAACTCTCGAAGTCAACGAGTCAACAAAAACTAAAGATAGGACCCAACAGCTATACCAAACAAACCTATCCTGCAAAAGAAACTAAGCAACCTAAAATAACTAAACTACAACTACTCAGAAAGTAGATCTCCATCAAATTAGGAGATCAATCTTAAAAGACAGGATCTTCCAAAGGGATTGTAGTAAGCAAGATCATTAAGTTCCTCAACAAATTTTGCATCATTATTATCCATAGTCCTGCTTCGATACGTACATGGATGTTTTATAATATTAGGGTCCAGTGAAAACCATAATGGACAATTTTTGTAGTAGGTTTCCTTGATGACAAATATCCATGACATGTATGAGGGTGATAGAATGAGATAATATTCATCTGTTCATAAAAAACACATCTCTTAATGCTTTGATCTGGGCAACATATAGATAAATATGGATCTTCCAGGTAATTATGCACCTCGGTCTGAAAAAACCAAAGTGATGGAGAGACTTCAAACAAATTTTCTTCATTTAATGGTATCGTCTCCACTAAATCATTAGAAAATTCTAGTGCTTCCACAATAGATAAATATCTCAAAAAAACTTAGATGATGAGTTCCATGAGATAAATATGATCAACGCCTTCAACACTAAATATATTTTGCACTCAACACTAAATATATCTAAAAAAAAACTTAGATGATGAGGTCCACGAGATAAGTATCATATTTAGTGTGGAGTGCTAAATATTGCATACTTAGCCCCTATTTTGCAATGCTTTTCCATGAAACTCATGATAAATCATGTTAGCTAAATTTATTTTCCATATGCAGGAAAGATTAGAAGGTCCGAGAGAATTCAGCTAAAGGTGGAGTTTAAAGTAAAAAAAAAAAAATGATCAAAAGTGGTGTGATTGACGATTTAAAGTTCAAAAGATGACGATCAATCATGTGGAGGAATCAAGGAGGAAGATCGACGAATTGTGTTTAAAGAGAAGTAAAGAAATGAAGATCAGAATATTAAGTTAAAAAATTCATAGTCCAGAAATGCATGGCCAGAAAGTTAAAATCCAAAAAATTCAGAAAATGACCCCACAGTTTCGCATGGTGGCACTGTAAAATCCACAGTGGCACCAAGCAGCATTGGACAGGGATGCACGGTGGCACCGTGCAGGTGTAAATTTAAAGGCGCGATTTTGTGAAAGTGGGTGCAATCCTCTCAAAACCCAAGGTCGGTTGAAAATTTGTGACATAAGAGGGTGCTCCACACAACCCAAATCATGGTAAGACGAAAGAGGAGAGAGGATATTGAGGGTGATGCTAAGTTCTTCTAGTTTTTCTTCAATTCCTAGTTTGTTTGATGTTTTTTTTTTTCGTTGGAGTTTAGTATAATCATGACGATGATTGGATAATCTCTTAGCTAAGGCTAAGAGGTGAGGCTTTAGATGAATTTTGATGTTTAATTTAATTTTTATTCAAGGAATTACTTTTAATTGATGGATGATTAATTGTTTTGATTGGATTCTGAGTATTGGTGAATGATTTGATATTTATAATCACTTGATACATTGTAGAGTCCGAGCATATACTTGGAATTCTCTAGGACAAAATACGGGTTCTTCATGAGAGGTCATTTAATTATGTCCTTAATGTATGTTGGATTGCGATTTATGAGTTAACCACTCCATGTTCTGATTGAAGGAAATCATTATTCTGCTTCAGTTGTGTTATTGAATTGGCATTGTGATCTATCTAAAGTGGATTCTTAGCATCTAGTTTGTCGTGTTATTAATTTCTTCTTTGCAGAATTCAACTCTTTTAGATTGCATCTAGTTTATCTTAGATCTAGTTGTGTTTAAGAATATTTGTTCATATAGTCTTTGTCGATCGACCTCAGATTCACCAAATTTATTACTACATCGCAGCTCTGCACTTAGAGATGTCAAATAAATTTTTGGCGCAATTCCCAGGGACTATTTTGAAGGTTTTGAACACTTTAGGTTTAAGTTTTTCATTGTTTAATATGTTAATTTTTCACTGCATTCTATGGTTAGAATTTTTCCTGTAATTTTAGATTACTAACATACTTTTGTTTGATTGTTTCTATTTTGTAGGATTTTCTAACCTAGATCACCATCTCGGGTTCCATCCTTCCAAATCCCTCTTTATTATTTTCGAGAATTTTACTGTTGAATTTTTATTTTCTAAAAATAGAACTAAAATTAGGATTTTGTGAGTGTTCATTCCCAAGTAGGTTAGTGATCACACATTGAGACTTGTAAGCAAAGGAGGACTAGTTGAAGGATTATCCAGCCATCACCATATTAGAAAACACCTGAATTCCTTTGAATCGACTAGAAACATGGCTTAGAACGAGCCGAATTATGATGAGAATGTTAAGCATAACACGCCGTCAGCTAGGACAATACTTGATAAGAATGAGGCATACCTTGATGAGAACAAACACACCATCTTGCATGATTTTTCTAGTAAATGTAGGTAACATTGAATTAAACTGGGTGTGATTCAATTACTTTCAAAATTTCATGGACTTGATTATGAATATCTATATCTGCACCTAAAAGAGTTCGACGAGATAGTCACAACCTTGCACTACAACAACGTCTCCCAGGATTTTATTATACTAAAATTGTTCCCATTCTCGTTGAAGGAGAGGGCCAACTCATAGCTTCACTCCTTAAGGTTGAGATCAATTGGGATATGGGCCAAGATGACCCTAGATTTCCTTAAAAAGTTATTCTCGGTTCACAAGACAATCAAACTGAGGAGCGATATCATGAACTTCTCCCAAAAGGAGGATGGAATATTTTGTCAGTGTTGAGAAAGGTTCAAGGATTTACATAAAGTAACCAAAGGGGTTCTCGGTATTAATATACATAAAGATAAGGAAAGGAGCAGGCTATGGTTTTCTTAGGAGGAATATATAGGTAACTCTCTCATTAGTTGGAGAGAGTGGTAAAAAAATAGATTCAGCAAGGATTTCTTTATAACCTTAAGTCATCTAAGATTTTTTAATCCAATTGAGTAAATATGCCTTTTTTCACTAGGTAATTCTAATAATGGGTCCAACCTATTGGAAGTAGTGAGTAAGTTCTATATTTATATGTTATTCTGCGTATAAAGATATTATATATATATATATATATATATATATATATATATATATATATATATATATATATATATATATATATATATATATATATATATATATGTCTTGGGAAGGTTTATTGGATTCCCTTTCTACGACTCCAAGATTGGAGGACTTTCATGCCTTGTCTCTGCTCCTATCGATGCCACTCAAGGCATTTATTCTGTCATCTGCACGTTCTTCCACTTCCTGTTAATTGACACATGCACCCTCTTACATTACTACACCTAATTAGGGGCGTATTCATGTCAATTTCAACATGATTGGGTGGCCTATTTGGGAGAATGTACCAAATTTCGCAACGCAGATTGGTCGGTATATAATGGGGAACATCTCTTCATTATACACTTCATGGAGTCAAGTACCTGCCACGGTGGTTGATTTACTTTAGTTTCTTATTCCGTTAATGTATGAAGACTTAATTAGTTACTTAAAAGCATCTATCCATGGTGTTTAATTTGACTTATTTTCTTATCTTCTTCATAGTCCTGCTATGATGTATCAGAAGATCACCTAGATTACATATTGCTTAATGAAAGTCCTGCTATGATGTATCAGAAGATCACCTAGATTACATATTGCTTAATGAAAGCTGGTAAAGCTTAAAAAGATTGAAAATTCCGATGAGGCAACGATTACCAAGAATTCAGTGACACAAATATGGAGCAAAAAGTAATTAAAAGGAATACGTGGGTGAAGCAAGAAGACTAAGAGAAGTTCGTCGACTTGAGATTAACACGGTAAGAGAAGAGTGAAGTTTAAGGAACTTAGTAGCAAGATGAAGACCCCACACCACGGGAAGAAAGGGTGTGGTGACTAAAGTCGAAGAGTTGGTAAAAATTTAACCCACTTGATTAGTTATTAATTTTTTATATATATATACTTGATTGAAAAATTATGCTTATATATTATTTTTTTATTATTCAAAAGAAGCGCAAGATCGATTGTAATCTGGTCACTAGGACCAAATTATATATCAGCAGCCATACTAGACTAGATGGTCTTGCTTTGACATCCAAGGCGAATGAAACCATTATGAGTGGTCATAAAATTAATTAATTTAAATCCTTGTATAATTATCCAACCTTTTATATTTTTAATCTAATTTTTCAAGCATAAAAAAAAAAAAACATCATTGATGTCAATCGCACATTCAAACAGAGAAATTTAGAGCATGATACAGTTGTAATGATTTTAAGGAATGATAGAAAAGGACGAGTAAGGATGTGGGATAGGGTATCATGATAATTGGTTCTGTCATACAATTCCTCTTCGTGGTCAACTAGAGATGATGGAGAGTTGGCTGTTCAATGTGACTCAACAAGTGCAAATGATGCCGGTGAAGATGGCTTTGATGAGGTAGCCATCCATGGGTTCTTCCTCTATGCCAACCACAAGATCTTCTCAAATAGAACTAAAGCATCTATTCTTGATAGGCGAGCAGGAAAAGCACCAACATTTTCTCCCTTTCCCTATAAGAGAGCATGGTAGTAGGTGCTTATTGAAGAATTTCCAGCTCTCTAAGACTTTTGCAATTGGAATGCTGGTTCATGGCAAGGACCCTAATCTAACTTAGTATCATGTCTGCCTCAAGGAGATCTTTGACCATAATGCGGAGTTGCAAGATAGTCAACTACCTAAGGAAATGACGTTTGCAGATGTTGATGTAGGGGAGGTTTTTTTTTTTTTTTTTTTTAAGCAACAAAATTTTATTCAAATGAGAGTATAGACTACTTACATTTCGGAAAGACCCAGGTCCCAGGGGAGGTTATTAGGTCTCCTCAGAATATGGTTAAAGTGATGAGGGTTTGAAATTTTTTTAATTTGTCTTTTAGTATTTTAATAGTTGTTAGTTAATGTTTGGATATGTATATATTATTTTTTGACATTATGTAAATTGTGAATGAATGATTGAATTTGAATGGATTTGAGGATTTTTTTATCAATAGGTTTATAGATTTATGAATTTCTGATTGGATATGTTTGGATTTTTGCTTTCTCTTTTACCAAACCTCTGGGGTTTTCTGCTGCTGATTCGAAGACAAAGCTGTAGTCAAGCGCAAAGTTGATGACGATGATGGATCTGCGGTTGATGATGTTGATCATTTGTCATTTAACTCTAATCCATTTCAAATCAGCAGTTAAAACCCCAGGAGCATGTCTGAGAAAAGGGAAAAGGGAGATGAACTACAATGACCTGATCTTATCACAATTACAAAGTATGTAAGCAACTCTCTCATCGGTTATCGGGAGTCTGGTCAAAAAAATTTAAACTCAAACCATCAATATGAACTCGTTATAGTGTTAGTCTACATCTTAATAACAAGTAATATTTTTCCTCTTCAAAAGAGAAAACTAAAAATTTATTAAGAGAGCCGCCAAGAGGCGGAAAAAAAAAAAAAAAAACCTGACGTAAAGTCACAAGCAAAGAAGAAAGGTTAGTACATAGGTTGAACTATACTCTTTTGATCTTTTATGTCACAATCTTTGTAACTTACTTTTAATACTTGCGTAAATTGCTTTGCTCATTGTGATATATGGAGTCTTTGTTGTGATCTTAGTAGATACGGGGAGCATAAATGAATTGTATGTTCTTTCATATCATGTATTTGTCATACTATGAATTTAGTTATTTCAGCTATTTTGTTAAACCCTATTCTGAAGAGAGTCATCAGTGGAGGCGTTCTCCACCAACTGTTAGAGTGGATAGATATTTGAACTGATCAAGTTGAAGTTCCTAGAGCACCACAGTTTCTTCTTTGTGTTTCTTATTTTATAATGATTATGTTAATTTCAATTCTACTTTACATTTAATGTATGAGTTTATGCCATCTCTAAAGGTCCGTGGAAGAAAAAGAACCTTTTAGAATTTGGTATTGTTACTTAATGCATTGCACTACAAAGAGTCAATGACCAGTACCTGACAAATGTTCTTCTGAAGATAAATGCCAATGTGAGTTGTCGCTAAAATATTATGTTGTTGAATTATTAGTTGTATTGTATTTGATTTAATTTGAAAAAAAAGTGGATTATGGTGATTTTAGTTTATATTAAAATGTATTTATTAGGTGTACGAGCATAGCCATGACCCTGGCTCCAAATTCACCAAATTTTGTTACCTTTTTTTTTATTTTAAATATACAAGAAAAATTTGATGGCCCAAAGCAATCGAATTCTGAAATGAATCTAAACAAATCGACAGAATTAGACTGCCAATTGTGGGTTCCAAAACAATGGCCTAGAGCCTTAGAATATGTATGTGTAATTGACGGCCATGGACATCCTCATTCGACTTCTCCCTTTGGGCTGACGAAAATAATGTGATGGTTTCGGGCTGTCGAATTAGGTTTTTGAATTTCAAAAATTCAATGGCGGTTTTCAACGCCTACATTTGTCAAAATTTAAAAAAAAAGACTACTTTGGTCCATCAAATTGGGACAATTTTCACGGAGTGTACTCAAGCCATCTTCATGCCAAGACTATCCATTACCTCATGAAGTCTTCTGATCCCCATGTCGCCTTCCAATGTGGGATTGGAAATCCATTTCCAACTCACCCAATGTTTCTTCAATTTACCATCGGATTTCCAAAAAAAGTTGGCAAAACACCCCTTAATGTTTCTTCAGGACCTTGATCACCGCCATAGTATGGATAGAAATGCTCGTCAACACCTCGTTGATGAGAGGAACCTTTTAAACAAGAGAGAACAGCCTAGTTTTCCATCCCTCCAAATGATTGATGATCTTTTGGGTCAATGCGTGAAAATAAATTAGGCGTTTTCTGCCTTTGAAAATGGGGACCCCATGGTACGTGATGCGCAGCTTAGCTCTTTTTAAACCTAAACCTAGAAGGTTTTCAATACATTTGGCTCTAGCTGGAGGAGCCTTCTCGGATATAATGAAATTACTCTTGGTGGATCATAAAGAAAGTAATTTCACCGTATTAATGACGTAAGTGGTCAATTGGTAGATATGCGGTTTTGCTAATTTTCCCACCTTCATGGGGATGTTAGTAATGTCCTTGAAGCTTTTAAATGGCACATGGAGTGGCCTATCATTTACTGAGGAGCAATCCGTCTTGTAAAAATCACACCAACTGAATGATCCCAATCATCTGATCAAGAACATGGAAAATGGACAGACAAGATTAATAGAAACAAAATAGCTCCAATCATCATCTTGAAACATCTATTAGATAGATATCACTTTGTATTGCTTTTGATTTCAAACTGGGGCTTTGTTTTAATCACTCTAAACATGTGATCTATGGCTCATAAACGGGGTCGGTTGTAAGAAATTATCCCCATTCAAAGGTTAGGATGATTTTTGCTCCATGCATTTTTCCTATTGGTACTATTGAATGGACTGTCCTAATTGATTATTGGACATCCCAATTGTGTCATTCGAAAGGGTGGACGTCAACAAAACTCATGGATCAATAATAGATGCTTGGAATGAAAAGCAGTCAATGGCCTAAACCTGAACCAAATAAAAGGTCTCCTATTGGTTAATCAGTTAATAAAATTATTGTGGGATGAACCCATCCACATTGAGTCCAATGATTTGGATATTGGTTTATGAAAAGTCAAGAAGATATGGCGGGCATCGACATGTGAAGGAATTTACTTGGAAAAATAGGAGCATGTACATTTGAAAAACATGAAAAGGTAATGCACGGAAATTCCGCTGCAGTCGGCGCCGAAGAAGCAGTACATGAAATTTTAATGGTCTTAACTTGACATAGGTATTTTCCATGTTTACAGTTTTTTAGGACATGCATATGGAAAAGCAACCATTCCTAGATTTTGATCAATCCATGTCATCCATGATTTTGTTATTTCTAACCACTTATCATCATGTTTTTCTACCTTAACCGATTATTCGTAGGCTAGCTACTAATTCAAGGGTTAGAATCATCTAATCTGGTAATCTTTAAAAGCAATACACATCTCTTGTTAGTTCATTTAGATCAGAGATTTGGATCTCCACATCATCATCACTATATGTACGGATGCTAATGTATGAGGATCTTATAATTCATCTTTTATTTAATTTAGGACATGAATTTCTGTGAGAATTACCAAAACCTACTTGATTTCCGCTTTAGTTTTGAAAAATAATTATAAATTGGTTTATTTAGTTTTATTTCTTTGTCCCTGTATACCCTTTTGGCCGGCGGCTTATATTAGCTGTTGAGGCGTCTAAATGTTCAAAATTACCACTAATTATAATTGCATCAGCTAAAATTAGCGGAAATAGATACTTACAGCTGAGGCTTTTCATAGCAGGAATGGGTAAAAGTGAAGAAGAAAATTGAAATTAGCAAATGCTTGTTATTATTCACAGAGGAATTATCATGTGTGGACCACACCATTATTACACTACCTTGAGGTACGAATGTAGTTTATTTTGATTAATGGTACAATGCACATGCCAGTCGCTACAGGAATGATGCATTTCAGGCTGACCCGTGACAAAATTGGTGGAGGTCGAAACCCTAGCGCCATTCTACAAGAAATACGACAACCCTAGAGACAATAATGCTGCCGAAACCATGTCCTACACAAGAAGAGAATTTCTATTATGATAGGTTCTTCATGGAAGTTCTATGATGTGCTGTCCCACCACTTGTGAACAATACCTGATGATCCGGACAACTGATCTGGTGGGCCACAGTGTGGATGAGAGCATAGGACAAAATCGTGGCAATTAGACGATTCTGCCCATGATTTTGTTGGTTTTTTCTGTTGGAAGCAGGCCTCAGATCTTTTACTGAGCTAACTGTCCCCTTTTCATGTTACTGATTGGATGGCTACCGTAGTTGATCGCCCCACGCACATGATCTTGAACCAATATCAACGGTCCTCATCGACATATCAATGTGTATAAAAGAGGGCTTTTTTTTTTTTTTTTTTTTTTTTTTTTATGGGACAGAATGATAGAATATTAAGATTATTCTTGTATTGTAATATTTATATGTACAAGGGTCATTATGTAAAAGTCTTCTCATAATATAAATATTATGGCCTAAACCCATCTAGGGTAAGGCTACATTCTACATGGTATCATTGTCTGGGTCCTTTCCTCTCTACACGATCCTCTCTCCTTCTCTTTGTCATGGCTTCGTCCCCTTCTCCAACGAGCTCTACTACCCCCTTCTCCAACACCTCCATTCCTTCCCCGAATCATTCCTCTTCCACAACTTCATCTCTTCTGGTAGTCAATATTAAAAACTTCAACCCTGTTGAATTATCCTATTCCAACTACTTGGTCTGGAAATCCCTTTTTCTTCCCATCCTCAAAAGCTTTAATGTTCTTAGACATGTCGACGGTTCTGTTCCTTATCCACCTTTAGTTCTTTATGATTCTTCTGCTGACTCATCCACACCCGTTACCACTCCAAATCCAGAATACTTGACTTGGATCCAACATGATACAGCCATTTTATCATGGATCAATGCCACTCTCTCACTTGAGATTCTTGAATCCATCCTTGGTTCTTTAAACACATCCGCTCGAAATGCTTGGTTAGCTATAGAAAAAATATTCCTTGATCAAGCATCTTCCCGTCATCTTCAACTGAAACTACAACTGCAAACCTTTAAAAAGGGTTCCCTCTCGATGACTTCCTTTCTTCACAAGATGAAATCTACGAGTGACTCGCTACATGCCATCGGCAACGGCATAACAGACACTGACCTCCTTCTTCATGTTCTTGCTGCATTACCTCAAGACTATGAAGGTTTTGTCACTGCCATTACGACACGTCCACCTCTCCCATCTTTTGACGAACTTCGACCCCTTCTTCTTAATCAAGAACTTCGTCTTCAACAGATTCATCCATCGGTAGAATCTGATTTTTCTACCGCCCTTTTCTCTTCTCGAGGTGGCCGTTCCAACAATTATCAGGGCCGTGGTTATCAACGAGGATGCGGTCGTGGTACTTTTCGTGGTCGTGGATGTGGCTCTTTCACATCCAGTTCATCATCTCCATATTCTCACTTCACCCAGTTTACATCCAACAATCATGGTATTCTTGGCCCTTCTCCAAATACTTCATCCATCAAATGTCAAATTTTTCATAGGTTCAACCATTCTGCACTATAATGTCGTCAACGTTTCAACCACTCCTTCACCTTGGATGATGTTACAAAATCCTTTGCTGCTATACAATTATCTGACAATGTGGATAATGCCTGGTACCCTGACACTGGAGCCTCTTCTCATATGACATCCAACGAAGCTAATCTCATTTTCAAGCAACCTTACAATGGGAACGATCGCATATTCGTTGGCAATGGTGACCTTTTACCCATCTCCTTTACTGGTCATACCACTCTTACCACTCCTTCGAAATTCAATCTTAACAATGTTCTTGTAGTTCCTTCCTTAAAGAAAAATTTACTTTCCGTCCATCAATTCTGTAAAGATAACAACTGTGTGTTTATTTTTGACAAATCTGATTTTCTTGTTAAGGATCTGAAGTCGAAGAAGGTCGTTCTACAGTCTAGTAGTGTGGGGTCTCTTTATCCGCTTCTTTCATCTGTCTCCTCCTTCAGATCGTCATCTACAGCTTTGTTTGCTTCAAGAATAAATTTGAACACTTGGCATTGTCGTTTAGGTCATCCGGGATCGGCCGTTTTGTCCACACTTTTACGAAATAATTTAATTGTTGCTTCTTCTTCTACTTTATCTTCTTCCCATTGTAATGCTTATCAACTTGGCAAACATTCGAGACTACCATTTAATAAAAGCGATTCTTGCACATCTCTTCCTTTTTCTTTAATTCATTCTAATGTATGGAAATCCTCTACTAAGTATATATCTGGTTTTGGATATTATGCCTTATGTGTTGATGTCTTCACCAGATTCTCATGGGTTTTTCCTCTTCGCTTAAAATCTGAAGTTTTTGATAAATTCTGTATTTTTCAAAAGTTTGTCGAGAATACTTTTTCAACTACAATTAAAACCTTTCAATCTGATGGTGGTGGTGAATTCTTAAATGGTCATTTTCAACATCACTTTGATCTATGTGGTATTCATCATCAAATTTCGTGTCCACACACTCCTCAACAAAATGGTCTAGCCGAAAGAAAACATCGGACAATTGCTGCTATGATCCGTTCCATTCTTTTCCAAGCACAGTTACCAAAGGTATTTTGGGTGGAGGCCCTTCAATATGCAATTTATATTATTAATCGATTGCCATCTCATTCTTTGGGAAACAAAATTCCTTTTCAACTATTATTTAATTTCATTCCCAATTTATCTCACTTACGTATTTTTGGTTGCCTTTGTTATCCAAATCTTTCATCCATTACACGAAATAAACTTGATCATAGAAGTCTGCTATATATTTTTCTTAATTTTTTAGCTAATTATAAAGGGTATAGATGCTTGCATCCTTCTACAAATCAAGTATTCTTTTCTCGTCATGTGACATTTGATGAACAAAAATTTCCTTTTTCAAAACTATCTTTGTCAGAAAATTTTCCGTCCCACTCTTCTCATCAACGGTCTGGATTTGATCTTGGCAATAACATTAATACACCACATATAGATTCCCCATCTATTTTTACTATCCACAATCCTCCACCATCACCGTCAGATGTTTCCTTTTCTCATGCAAATCAATGTGATATCTCATGTCCTTCTAAAATTCTATCTAACCACACATCCTCTATAAAATCTTCTGCTCCTACACATTTTTCAATTTCGACACCTATTTCTGTACAGAAACTAGATTTTCTTCGTTCACTTGTCATATTCCTTCGTCCGGTCGTCTATAACAGATGGATCTTCGTCCGTCTTCTTCGTTCGGTTGTCTACAACAGACGGATTTTCGTTCGTCTTCTTCGTCCGATCTTGTACACAACACAACTCGCCCGCCGATTTCTTCGTCTGGTTTTCTCCAAACACCCAATTTCCCGCCACAATTTTTGTCCGGTCGTGTACAACACGCCATTGTCCCACCGATTTTGGCGTCCGGTTCCATACCAACTACGGATACTCCAAATCCAAATCCGATTTCTTCGTCCGTTCCTACACCTCAACCAAATCCAGATCCGATTTCCATGTCCGGTTGTCCACTACTTACCATTCCTCCTCCGTCTTCTTCGTCAGTTAGTGTACATCACGCTATTCCAAATCCAATTTTTTCGTCCGCTCGTGGATTCTCTCAAGACAATCATGATCTCACCTTCCATTCTGGTAGTCCTGTCCAGTCGGTCAATCTCCATTCAGATCAATCTGTGTCACATTCCATTCCATATTCTTCTCCCACAACATCCGATATTTCAAAATCTCCAAAATCCCCAATATCTCCAAATTCGGCATCCTCATCTACTCCACCACCACAGTCGGATCTGACATCCTCTATCCAACAGCTTCAAATCACTTTCTTTTTCTTCTGGTCGTTCAATCTTCTCCCAACACTTCAAATTCAAAGATTTTGCTTCCAAAAATACCTGTTGCAATACTAGATTCTTTAATGTCCTTCCATGAGTCACGAGAACCGTCGGTCCAACCTTCCATACCAGACCAACCATTCGGTTCAACAATGGGTCCTTCCCTTGCCTCGTCTCAATCTCAATCTCACACTATGGTTACTCGCTCTATGACTGGTACAAGAAAACCTCATGTTTTACCCTCGCTTTCCGCTATTCCAACCTCTAATTAGGTACCTTCATCATCATCCTTCGATGAACCCACATCCTTTTACCAAGCAGTCAAACATCCTTACTAGAAATCAGCTATGGCAAATGAATACAATGATCTATTACAAAATCAGACATGGGCTTTAATTCCACCTTCACCAAAATATAATGTAATTGGCTGCAAGTGGGTCTTCAAGGTGAAGCATGGCGCTGATGGTCAAATTTAACTCTACAAAGCACGTTTAGTGGCGCAAGGATATTGGCAACGTCACGAGATCGACTTTGATGAAACTTTTAGCCCGGTTGTAAAACCGACAACAATTCGTATTGTCATCTCTCTTGCTATCATGAGATCATGGGACATCAAACAACTTGATGTTAAAAATGATTTCTTACATGGATATCTACACGAGGAAGTGTTTATGCGTTAGCCCCCCGACTTCGTTCATCCTGATCGACCGGATTACGTTTGTCGACTACAACGTGCTCTCTATGGCCTCAAGCAAGCACTGAGAGCTTGGTTTCAACGTTTCACAAGCTACCTGTTAAATATTGGCTTCACTTGGAGCAAAGATGATCCTTCCATGTTTGTTCTCACTTCATCCATTGACATGGTGGTTCTCCTCTTATATGTTGATGATATAATTCTAACAGGAAGTTCTTCCTCTCTTATTTCGTCTATCATTCTACAGCTTCAGTCGGAATTTTCTATGAAAAATCTGAGTTCTCTACATTATTTCCTTGGTATTCAAGCAAGATACACTTCTCAAGGCATTTGTCTCTCCCAAACCAAATATGCAACAAAAGTATTGCTTCAGAGTGGTATGCATTCCTCTAAGCCAGATGCTACTCCTATTGCTACTAATGCTCATCTATCTATAAATGATGGAGATCTTCTTATTGACCCCACTACGTATCGCCAAATTGTTGGAAGTCTTCAATATCTCACATTTACCAGGCCCAATATTGCATATGCAGTCAATGTGGTATCCCAATTTATGCATGCACCTGGAGAGCCTCATCTTCAGGTTGCAAAACGTATTTGAAAGAAACAGTTGACCATGGCCTTTTTCTCTACAAAAGCTCTCCTCGTTCTCTCTTGTTGCATATTCTGATGCTGATTGGGCTGAATGCCCAAATACACGACGTTCCACCACTGGCTTCTGTATTTTTTTAGGCAGAAACTTAATCTCTTAGTCGGCAAAGAAGCAACCAACTGTTTCTAGATCTAGTGCTGAATCCGAATATTGCTCATTGGCATATGTTGTTGCTGACACTATTTGGATTCGTCATCTTCTTCGAGATCTTCATGTCTTCCTTTCTAATCCAATAACTATATTTTGTGACAATGTCAGTGCAATATATCTCACAGCAAATCCAGTTTTTCATGCTCGCACAAAGCATATTGAAATTAATTTTCATTTTGTTCGGCAAAAAGTAACAACGGGAGATCTTCTTGTTCGATATGTTCCTACTGAATCTCAAATAGCTGACATCTTCACCAAGGGTTTAAGTTCAGCACGATTCAAACTTCTCAAATCCAATCTCAACGTCTTCGTTTCGATTGCGGGGGGATGATAGAATATTAAGATTATTCTTGTAATATTTATATGTACAAGGGTCATTATGTAAAAGTCTTCTCATGATGTAAATACGATGGCCTAAACCCATTTAGGGTAAGGCACTACATTCTACACAGAATTCATGGAACTCCATGAAGCATGTCCGATTATGGTAGTATTAGTTTCATGATAATACAATTCTTGAGCTCCTGGCGGTACTGATTTTTACCCATGTTTAGTGAATGAAACTACTTATAGTTCTCATCCATGTCTCCCACCGCCCCATTTTGTACATTCTGGTTCCCACCCACCATACATGGACTGGTGCTCGGTGCGCGCTGCATGCACAAAATGTCATCCGACGAAAACAAGGTATAAGTACCGCTAAATTTGCTCCAAACTCACATTTAAAACTAAAAACCCTAAGTTTTTAGGGGTGTATTGAAAAGTATGGTTTTGTACTGTACCCTAGCAATACTGCATGTGGATGTGATGCACCATCTATATATTTGTATCAGAATGTATTGTGTATAGATTCCTCCCAAATATATACTCAGTGGATTTCAATGCGATACGAACTTGATAATACTTTTGTCTGCCATCATATTGGGACTGAGTTTCTACCTTGTACCCATGTGAAATTATTGCAGTGTAGTGATTGTTTGGATGTACCATATTGTCATTTGAATATATCGCAATATGTTAAATTATTCTTAGGTTGATGTTTAAATTCATTAAAAGCATGTTTGGATACATGGATAATAAGAAAATGAGGTGTTAGTTGGTTAGTGTATATCTTGTGTTAGAGAATTCTGACGATGGGTAAAACTATTTATACCACTCAGAATTTATGCATTCTAACAATCCAACTATTTTGTTAGTGGAAAACAATTTTCATTTATGCGTGAATTCTGTACATCCGTACACACCCAAAACTATTGGGAGAGGAATGTATTGAGATATGTCTTGATGTTGTATAAATAGGTTCACTCAATTTATTGACGCTACTAATTGATATGAATAATACTTTTTTATTCATTGCCCCCTTAAAACGAAGTCATTTTTTTCGTTGGGATAAGATTCATGCATGTTTTTATATATCTAGAAGAATCTGGATCCTCTGTTGAAAGTGAGAAGAGAACCTCTCCTGCTGCTGCTCTGATTGGTCCAGCTCATCCTGACTGTGTCAGAGCATGAGAATATTATATGGACCAATCAGAGTAGTGACGAGCAGGATTTCTCTACTCATTTTCAACGAGGATCCGGACGATTTTTTAAGGAAACAAATGCCGAGAATATTGTATGGTGAGGAATGACTTTCTTCTTTTATTTGTAAGTAGCAATGACTCCTTTGCGTCTGGTACATATGCGGTGCAAGTGACGGAGACAGTTCAACCTGGTGGGTCGCACAACGTATAGCACATGGTTTAAAAAATAAAAATCACATGAAGGAGGCCTTCTGTGAGTAGAAAGAGGACCGTCCTTTCTCAACCATCCATTTATAATCCTCGTAAGTCATATACATGGACGTTCGATCGATCAAGCTGTTTTTAGATATTTCAGGGCATTACTGATTAATGGTCAAGATCTCTTACTCATGCAATCGCAATATAAAAGGAATGTCTTATCCTTCCACTTCCCAAGGTAATATTATTTTTCTTTTTCTCCCACTAAAGAGAAAAAGAAAAACAAAAGAACCCTTGGAAGCGGATTGCGTACTGAGTAACTCAGCACGCTAGCGTGCGGAGTAAACTCTGTGGGGCCCACAGTGATTTATGTATTTTATCCACTCCATCCATCCATCTTAACAAAAAAGTTTAGCTATTGTGCCAAAAAATGAAGCATATCAATATCTAAATTCGACCACACCACAAGAAAAGTGTGAACTGAATGTCTACCATTGAAAAACTCACGGAGGACACAGAAGTTTTGGATCAAGCTGATATTTGTGTTTTCCCTTCATCCATATCCATGTGATCTTATGAACAGGTTGGATGACAAATAAACATCACTGCAGGCCTGGGAAGGTTTCAACGGTGGAAATCATTGTTCCCACTGTTTCCCGTGGCATAGTCCACTTGAGATTTGGATATGCTTAAATTTTGGGCTCAACCACTAAAATGAGCTGAAAAAACATATGGACGGAATAGATAAAGCACATACATTCTAGGTGGGCCAACTAAGTTTACTCCATATGCAATCCGATTCCAGAACCCTTGTATGGAGGGAACTCTTTTAGTTTCCAGTGATGGCACGTGCTACTGCGTCATATGAGTAATAGGCAGGCCGCTTGTTGGTGATAGTTGCATAAGGAGTTTTTTCATATATAAACGAACATAATCATGTGTATATCTAAGTTTATTATCTTCCTTCTATATCCATTATTTTTAATAAACATTATAGCCAAGTTATCATGATATTAGAGTGTTCATTTATAGCTCACCTGCTAGCCCAGTTGGAAGACGCCTAGGTATTTCAGCAGTAAGTCTCGAGTTCGAGTGCTACATGCTAATCCGCACAACTAATAAGGTAGGTGCGTTGCATGACCAAAAAAAAAAAAGTGGTTCATTTGAGTCATTTATTACAAAAAAAGTGGTTCATTTGGGTCATTTATTACTGAGCCAAACGCCCTTGCAGTCGTTATCGTTACCGCCATCCACCAAATGTTGCGGTCCTTATCACTGCCAACGTTACTGCCCTATCGCACCTGTTAAAGCTGTCTTCGCACATCCCGGAAGTGTCTTGGACCTATTAAATATTGTCTTCCCACCTCCACTCCCACATCAAATTTGCCATTACAGCCGCCCCCCTTGCCTCCACAGCCCGTCAACATTGCTACTCTATCATCATCGCCAGGTCCATTATCACGAACGCAGACCAGTAGCCACCCTACACATTAGCGGTGTCACTAGCCGCTCCAGCAACATCCTCTATCGATCCCAAATTCAGCCAACATCTCCAAATCCTTGTTCTAAACCTACAGCACCAAACCTGCCTACAAAACCCCCGTCCACATGGTCTCTGTGACACCATTAAACCCCATCTGTTACAACCCGTTTGGCGGCAAAAACCATGACCAGACTTGTCATTGTAGCATACCCTCTTGCTGGGAGAAAGATCCCTTCTCGACCACATGCAAAACAATCTCATAATTAAAAGAAAAAAAAAAAAAGACAAATCACAACACAAAGATTTATGTAGTTCCTTTCGGTATGTCTACGAATTCACACCATTCCACTATACTCAAAGGCAAAAAACAAAGAAGCGGCCCTTAAAACAATGACATCTCTCTCTCACTTATGACAAAATATATGTTACTCCAAACGAACTAAGGTTTACATAAAAATTCAAGTGAAATTATGAAATTGCCCATTGATGATCGGGCTATGTAGATCCTAACAATCTCCCACTTTGAGACTGATCACAGGCAAGTCCCATTAAATATGTTGCATCTGCAAAAGCCATGTCTTCATAGAGAACTCAGTATGAATCTCCTCCTTCTCTTTAACCTTGAAGACCAACAGAAATTGAATATAACTTAAGTTTCTCTATAGTAACTACTTTGGTCGACATACCTACATGGTTCTAACCTGTATGAATCTTCTCCTAAGTAAATTATCCATCCTCTAAAAGCAATCGTATGAAATGATATTTGATGTCTATATGCTTAGTTTTGAATAAAAGGCTAAGTTCTTTGCTAGATGAAATGCACTCTGATTTTCACTATATATCTTACAATTTTTCTACTTTTCACCCATCTCTTCCATGAGACCCTGTAACCATACCGTTTCCTTGAAAGCCTCTGTAGCAACAACATGCTCTTCTTCCATTGTCCAGATGGAAATAGTCTTTGTAAGTATGAGACTCAACTAATTGATGCACTGCTTAAAGTGAACACATACCACTTTTTTATGCACACACACCACAATGGGTACTCGAACTGATGACCTTAGTGAACACATACCTTGTAGTGCTCTTTTTGCTATTAATATCTCCTACTAAATTCGAATCAACATATCCCTAAAAACTTATTTCTAGCTCTCTATAGCTCAACACTACATCAGTAGTACATCTTCAATATCTATGAATCAATTTGACAGCTTCCCAATGCTTCTTCCGTGGGTTGTTTATTAACCTGCTAACTACTCTCACTGCATGAGTAATATCTGGTCTTATGCAATCGTGACATATTAACTTGCCAATGGTTGAGGCACATGGAACCGTAGCCATGTAGTCACATTCTTCATACGTTGCCACACCATGTTCCTTTGAGAATCTGAAGTAGCTTCCCAAGGGAGTGCTAGCTAGCTTAGCACTTTTCATGTAGAATCACTTAAGTAATTTTGTAACATATTCAGCTTCTGACATTTTCAATTTTTCGTTTCTTCTATCTTTGTTGATTCTTATACCAAGGATTTTTTTTGCAACACCCAATCCTTCATTATAAATTTCTTACATAATTGTTCATTAAGATTTAAAATTTCATGCATGCTTGATCCTACAACAAGCATATTTTTAAACAGAATGAAAGAGTTTATTGAAAGATATGGACAAAATACATTTCGAGTGAGCTGCACCATAGAAAAGACAACTGCTACACCCATCATATATCCCAAGGATGCCCATAAGCCTAACGAATAAATAACAACTAGAAAAAGAGCCAGAAGGGGGAAAAAAAAAAAAAAACACTGATTAGCCCTTTCTGACTGACCCCAAACTTGCATTGTCTAGAGTGATGAGGCCCCTGACAGGGGTGGGAAGCTTAGATTTGTTGACACAAGTAGAGTTTAGCCATCCACCACTATCTAAACTCGCTAGAGCATCCACAACAGCATTTCCTTCTCTCAGGGTATGAGATTGATGAAAAGGTTGAATGGTTCCTAATTGATACTAGATGCTCCAGGGAGCCTCGCCTTAGGGATTGGCAATTGCTTCTGCAATGATTCGAGAGTCAATTTCAATAATAATGTTAAAAAGCCCCTATTCCCTCAAATCTCCAAACCACTGACAAGAGCTAGCATTTATGTAGTTGTATTAGTGACTCAGCTAGAGGAATGCCAACCCCCCCCCCCCCCCCAGCTAATCCATTAACATTTAGCTTAAGCCATCCTCGCTCTAGCTTAGCCCATTTTATGATCTAAATTCTCGTGGCTTTCCTGCATTCTACATCCTCAAATCCAGAGACTTCAGCGTGATTTTAACATAAAGGGATTCCCTGCCTGTGACCAGCGGTCTCATGCCTACTTCTTCAACAAATTGAGAATTTTATAAATGGTAACATTAGAAGAGACCCACTTCTCACTAAATTTGTTAGCATTCTTGCTCAACTAGATTTCCCACACCATGAAAGTTAGTGCCAAACCTCTCAGAATAAAAAATCTTAATGATGAACTAGTTTTGCTAGTCCATATCATCTACAAACAAAAGAAGTATAAGATATAAATTTTTAAGTTTTCTTTTTTAAATAACAATAGTGATCAGCAAGTCATCTCTTAAAGCCATTAGTAGACAAAATTATCAAACTTCATGTACTACTATCTTAGGGCCTGTTTCAAACCATATAAACTCATCCTGAGTTTACATATCATGTTCTCCTTGCCAGGTGCAATATATCCCTGTGGCTGACGCATATAAATGTCTTCTTTAAGATTGCCAAGAAAAAGTTGTTTTTACATGTAATTAATTGCTTTAAGTACAAATCCTCTATAGCCACAATATTTAGAATAGATATAATAGTAAAAATCTTAACAATATGAGAAAAAAGTTTCAGTGTAGTTGATATTTACCTTCTGTTAAAAATATTTCACAACCAACCTGGTCTTGAATCACTTAGTACTGTCATGCTCTTCCTTCAATCTGTAAACCCACTTATTATGCAAGCTATCTTTCCCTTCGATAACTAGATTAAGTCACATGTTTCATTTGATATCAGAGAATTCATTTCATTATCCATGACATGCTCTTATAACTTGTTCCTGGTCTCAACCTGTAAAGCCTCTTCATAATATTCTAGTTCACCATTATCAGTTAACAACAAATAATGCAAAGAAAAAGAATAACGGGCTGTGGGTTTGATAACCCTAAATGATCTCCTCACAGGAATAAGGGTTTGAGGTTCTACCCCTATATTTTCATCTTAGGGCCTTAGAACATCCTTGGCAGGTATCTCATGAAGTTCTATAAACTCACTATGCTCAATTTCTTCTTCTTCCTGTTTCAACTTATGCTTATGCATGATAGTTTCATTAAATACCACATCCTTATTGTTAATGATTTTTTATTTTTAGCATCACAAAATCGATAACCAAAATCATTAAGACCATATCTAATGAATGTGCACCTTCTGGACTAATGATCAAACTTGTTCCTATTTTCATAATTGATGTAGACATAACAGATATAGCTAAATACTTTTAAATGAGACAAGTTTGCCTCTTTTCAGTCCATGCCTCCTCTAGCAACCCACCATTTAAAGCAACTGAGGGTCCTATATGGATTCTCATAATCATTAACCGCTTTAGAATGGTTCTGCTCATGCACTTAGCTACACCATTTTATTGTAGCATTCTTGGATTCGTTTTTTGTATTACACTTCAACTTTAGACCTGTTTCATTCTTAACCAAAGCTTTCTATTTCTTGAATACATCAAACACTTTTAATTTGTGCTTCAAGAAATAAAAACTTATTTTTTTACAACATCTCTAATAAAAGTAACATAAAGAGAGCCACCAAGAGAGGATACCTTAACTGGTCCCTATATATCAGTGTGAACCAATTTGAACCACTCCAACTTTGGAGTCCTTCTGATCTTTGAGAAACTGACTTTCCTCTGTTTATCATAGATACAATCTTCGTAAATTCCATATCAATAAATTCCAACCCAAGTAGCTTTCCTTTTAAAAGTAGAACCTTCATTCCATTTTCGCTCATGTGCCCAAGTCTATGATGCCATATGTGTGTGTCCACCCCTAATGATGCAATCCAATGAAACTATTAGATTCATAAGTTAAGTAAAGAGTGCCTTCATTACTAACCCGAGTAATTACTATAGCCCCCTTTGTGATCTTTCACAAGTCATTGGTGAAATTCATCATCTGTCCAAAATCTGCAAGCTGGCCAACCGAGTTCAAATTCATTTTTAGATTTGTAACATGGCTAACATCTTTTAGCTTTAACACTGTCCCATTCAAATGGTTTATTTAAACGTCCCCTTTTCTAACAATACAATAGAGTTCATCATCACCGAGATAAAAATTTTAAGATCATCCCACACATAGTAATGAAGAACATCCATATTCAACGTAGCATGAAACGAGGCACCAAAATCTATTACCCAATATTCATTACGAGTACTGTAAAATAGAATTGGGGCATATGAAATATTTTCTTCAAAAATATTTTTAGAATCTTTACCTCCTTGATTATTGTTTTCTTTTTTTTCTTGTTTTTCGGCCCATACCTGGGTCTACTCGTACCCGACCCGACCCGACCCGGCCCGTAGCACCCGGAGGTGCTGTCATGGTGTCTCAAACCTGAGACCTGCTGGTTGTCAAACTCGAACACGACCAGCGAGGTAATAGGCTGTTGACTGATTATTGTTTTCTTGTTGTTTCTTTAAAGCTTTACAGTTTCGCTTCATGTGTTCCTTTTTGTCGCAATTCTACCAACCATCACCCTTTTCATGCAGATGCTTCGATGATTTTCTCTTCCTTGATCTTGATCGACCATTATTTTTGTTTCCTTTATTTGATGTTCTTCCCCCTTCTTCAGCATTTAAAGTATTCTCTGATATTTCACTTAAAGATTCAAGGCTTTCTTCCAAGATTCCTCACTTAGAACGAGGCCCATAATCATCATACATCAACTTTGTCGATCTAATAAAAATGCTCACATATACCACAAAATCATCCCAACTATCTGATATCGTTGATAAGATTAGAAATGCTTTAATTTCATCATCAAAATTAAGGTTTACAGTACTCCAACTGGCTCATGATTTTGTTCAACTCATTAAGATGTCGTGCCACGTTTCCGCCATTAGACTTCTTCAACTTGAACAACCTCTTTATCAGAAGAACCTTTTTTACACCAAAATCCATAACTCAAGTGGGAGACTAAGTGAAGCTAACCCTGTTTCAACACTTGAGGTCTTGGTATCGATTCCCAAGGGGGTGACCAACAGGGGGGTGGGTGTACTAACAAAAAAAGTAGAAGGCTTTTCGTACATCCTTAATAGGGCTACCATAAGATCCGTTATTAAACGTAATAGATTTTTCTAGAGAAAGTTGAATCGTTCCCAAAGCCTTTCTACCGAGTACCTCCCAATCCCTATCGGAGATCTTTTCTTGTTTTTTCAATTTTTCTCCAAGATGAAGATAGAAATCCTTTTAATAAAGGGAATCTTATATCTGTATTTTTCAGAATTTGAAGTTTGAATCATCAAATTTTTAATCCTCACATTTCCTTCTTCCAAAATTACTCCCACTTAAACCAAGAGATCTAATACTAGTTGTTGGGAAAAAGATCCCTTCTCAACCACACACGAAAGAATATCAGAATTAAAAGAAAGTGAAACATAAGAGGCAAACCACAACATAAAGATTTACGTGGTTCCCTCTTAATATGTCCATGGATTCACACCAATCCACTATGCTCGAAGGCAAATAATGAAGAAGCAGCTCTCAATACAATGATGTCTCTTTCTCTCTCTCATAATAATAGAATATATATTACCCCAAAAAAACTAGGGTTTACATAAAAAAAATCCATGTAAAATGATGAAATTGTCCTCTGGACCCAGGGCACGCCCTCGAACCCTAAGCAAGGGGGCGTCGCCCCCTTGTAACCCCCAACGAGGTCAACACGAAGCTTGACCCACGAAAGTGCTGGCTGCATATATGAATAGTACACCACTAATGATCAGGCTTTATAGAGTCTAAAACCTCTCCGATCTGCTAGCCCTCCTTGGATGGAAATGCATTGGGCCAAAAATATGTGGGTTTACTCGTCAAACGGACTACTCTTGTAAAGAATGAAATGTATGATTAAAAGAAAATTGACCAGTGGTCTACATTTAATGCATGCATGTGTGGCCCACTAGAAGATGTTACTACCTGATTTTTATTCCAGGGTGTCTTAATTAGATTGGTTAATTTAAAATATAGAAAAGACTTATGTGTTTTTATCTTCTTCTTTTTTCTCTGTGTGAATTTGTATTTGTTTCACATTAGATAAGCAGAAAGCCTGGAAAGACGTTATTAAGATATTCACTATGTATAGGTTTGTGATGTAAACCAGAGTAAAAAAGTTGGTGTGATTCGCACACACACGATCACCAGGTTGGGCTAAAGATTGTGGCACTGCACAACATGGTGTGTCATGTGAGTTCCTTTTATAGGTGTGGGCCACTATTCCTTGGTTACTGGTACACCTCAGTAGTAACCAATTAGTGAGGGTCACATTTTAGGGTTGACTTCCTTAGCAAGCCAACTTCTCCAGTTTTTGCTCCATTTTAAGGGCCTCCTTTTCCTTGACAAAGTGGGTATAGGGAATATTAGGACAAGTGGTAGGGCTTAAGAGGCGCTCGAGAAGTGGTATGACTCATATGGTACACAATTCTGGTTCTTTTTTGTGCTCGATCCGACCTGAATTTAGTGTTTCCCAAAGTATAGCTTTTGTTTCTACCCCCCCCCCCCCTAAAAAAAAAAAAAAAAAAAAAAATCTTTCCTAGTTTTTATTTTTTATTTTTTATACTTAATTCTTTAAAAAATTCTATTTCCACCATTTGTTCTCCTCTCCTTTTTTTTCCTTACTAGGTGATTCGGTAAAAATAGATCTAAGTTTAAAGGCTTTGATCTAAGTGTGCAGTGGATTTAAATCATTAATTCTAATGCAGGTGCCCTGGGAAAAAAAAATGTTATTGAGCAATGGAGGCAATTTTCAGTCGCACAAAAAATTAGTTTGGCCAACTAAATTTTGGTCGAAAACACAATTTCGACATTGTCCAGTTTTTGCCATTTTCGGTCCAATCGAATAGGGGTTCGATCCGACCGAATTATGGAAAATTTTACTGCTTGCACGCTGTGTAGATTTGGCCAGTTTTAGTCCAACCGGAGTTTTCGTCGGCTGGCTTCGGTCTGACCGAAGGTTAAGTTCAGTTCGACAGAAGGTGCAATTGACTACCTTATGCGATTTTGCGAAAGTGTTGGTATTTATGTCCATATTCTCATTAGGGTTGGTTAATACATTTGTTACAAGATTCCTCTTAAACGGCTAGGGTTTTAACGAGGTGAGAGAGGCTTTCCGATACTTGTAAGGGCTTAGGAGGGAGTTCTTCATATGGGGAGATCGGGTACATCTGTAATCGAAGAAGGTGAGTGGTGTAACTCTAAGGCTTTTGATTATAATGGATCTCTATCATTTTGTACTGTGTTTTTTCCCCCAAGGGTTTTTCACGTAAAACTTTGTGTTTATTGTGGTTGCTTACTTATTGTTTTGGGTATTCTATTATATATATTATTATTGTTCCATCTTCCATTTTCCTGAACGTGCTTTCACAAAGCGCACGGTTCGACAAGTTGTGTTAGATTCGAAACTTTAACACCTAGGGTTAATCCTGGTTTGTTGGGTGAGTCTGAATATCAACAAAGTGGTACCAAAGAGTTGGGTTATAAGACGTTACAAGAATTCAGCGAAAATGTCGAGTTTAAAGTTCAATATACAGAAATTCAATGGAAAGAATAATTTCAATTTGTGGTAGTGGAAAGTAAAAGATATTATAATATCACAAGGGTTGAGCAAGGTGTTGTTGGAAATTAGACCGGAGAAGATAACGGAAGATGATTGAGACAAATTCTATGAGAAGGTCATGAGCGTCATCCGTCTATGTCTATCGAATAAGGTCATGTATAATGTCATGGATGAGAAATCTCCCCTAGAGATGTGGAAGAAATTAGAAGATCTATGCATGGTGAAGTCCCTCACTAACAAGTTGTTTATGAAGAAATAACTTTTTTAGCTAAAAATGAATGAAGGATCCGATCTTCTAGAGCACATGAACTCATTTACAAAGATGTATAGCGAGTTATTAAGGTTTGAAGAGATGATCAAGGGAGAAGACAAGGCAATGTGTCATGCCTCGTAATTCAGAGTGTGCCCCTCAGGCCTAAGTTATGGTATGACTTGTGCACTTAGTGAACTTAATCAAATGTCATACATTTAATTAGAGGTATAGCATTGTGTTTAGGCTAAGTTCTTTATATATCATCATCAAACATCAATCATCACCAAAGGTTCAAATCCAGTTATACACACGGCTATAATTTTTAAATCAACTAACTAAGTCCTTCTATTTGGGACTTTATTCATAACCAATCAGAAGTCTAAAGTAAAATCATGTAATAACCAGAGTTCAATCTAAACAAATAGTTCTAAAACATGTGCTGCAACATAAGTAAAATCGTCTAAGCATCTAGATCCAAAGCCGCAAGTTCCTCATCCGTCAAATAAGGCCACTTCTCCCAGGGATCCTCCACATGTTCAGCGAACCATCTCAAGTGGATTAGCTTCCACCACCTCTGTTTAATTTTCTATCCACAAACCGTCAGCTGGCCAGGCTTAGTGAGTGAACAAATCATGGTTTGTGCACATAACAGTTAAAATAGTAAAATGCAGAGGGAATGAATCAATGTTATGCTATACATGATGGATGTATCAAGTGGAAATGTCGTCCACTTGCTTAGGTTAGATTCCAACCTGCATCCACCCTCCTAGGGCAGGCATCTACCACTTTGGTAGGCTTCTACACATCGTAGGCATCTAGCATGGTCCATGGGTCACTCGATATTTAAGTACCTATAGGTCATCCAAAGGGGTCCTCCAAGTACATCACGATGCATGAGAATGAGTGCATATAATGCACATGTCAGTGTATCTTATTATAAGTTTGCATGTCCATATGAGATGAACACATTCTTTTCTTTTCATTTCTTAGATATGTACTTGATATATTCAATTTATATCAATACTCATGTTGTTCAATGCTCATGTAATTCACAACTATTGCATTTTAGGACTTAGGCATGTAATTCATAATTCATCATATATCAAATCATCAACAATTAAATATAGAATCAGGCAAACTATTTTAATTGAAATGGGAAGGAAACATGTTGGGTCACTCACCTTTAATTGGGTGATGTAGATTCCAAAAGTTACCTCGATTCCCAACCAAATTATGAATTTCCTATTTTCATATACATAAAAGAAATATCAGTACTCCAAACATAAGATCCTAAAAATCAGATTCTGAATTTAAAAGTGAACCAGTTAATCCAGCAGAAGTTCGATCGATCAAACTTATTGTCGATTAATCGAAAAAATGTGAATTTTCATCTTAACTCGCTGAACATTTTCCAGCAAGTTCAATTGATTGAGTTGACCTTGTGGATCGATTAATCACCTTGTCGATCAATTGGAAACACCATGTTTTATATTTAAAGTATCTGGACATATTTCGGCTCGGTCGATCAATTTAGCCCATCTGTCAATCGACAACAATAACGGTTGATTCATTATATCATTTGGATCTTACAAGTTTTCTGGGTTATTCTTGTTTACTTAATTTTTTATGAGTTTATTAATCCCATAGGTCATATCTGGACCATTCACTTATTCCACAAAATCAATTTAGGAGAATTACCGATAGATCATTAGATCTTAATTGTCTGATAACCAAATCAACTCAGATTTAACTTAATATCATATCGATCATATTAATGCCTGCCAATTAGATTGATCTGGCATTGCCCCTGATCAATATGTCGTATAGGATCAAATGATCCAGCTAGATCATATCCAGATTGACATGATTACAAATCAACATATAAGATTAGATCAGATTACCGAGCCGATTAGATGATCAGATCTACATCGAAAATAGGATTTTTATATGATTTTCCCTTAAGGATGATGTGATCCATGCAGATCAAATCCATCTCATTCAGATGACCCCACATTAATCTAGATATGAAATTCATCTGGTGGATGTGAATGTCAAGAAGAAGGGGGTGCAGCTGGTTTCTCAGTGTAATTGTTGTGGCTGGGGTTGTGATTTGTCTAAGGAATTGCAAGACCATCTCTTTGTTATAAGTGAGCTGCCCACCACAGTTTGGATGTATTTTTCAGCAGTTTTTTATATCACATTTTTCAAGGGGTGGTCTTTAGCAAAACAAATGTCCCAATGGTGGAGTGTGGCCAAGGTGAGAAGGGGAGCTGGGCAACTGTTTAAGATTCTCCCTAGCTTGCTGGTGTGGGAAATCTGGTTGTACAGGAATAGAAGGTGATTTGAAGGTTTAAGGGAAGCTAGGGGTAAGGTCATTCATCAAATTGTCGGGTGGCTGAGGATCATGTTTCCCCTCCTTCTGACTGCCTAACAGAAACACCAGGTAGTTGTGGTATGTTTTGGAGGAGCTCAGGATTTTGCCGACTAGGCTGGTTCAGCCCATAGTCTCCCATCTTCGCTGGGAGAAGCCTTCAGAGGGGTGGGTGAAGCTGAATGCAGACGGTTCATCTTATGGTAATCGGGGGCCTTCTGGTGGACTGCGGGGAATGTTGACTCTGAGTAGTGCTCAGTGCAGTTGTCATGCCCCGAAATTTAGGACTCGAGTACAACCCAAAGCCCGAGTTCCAGGGTGTGAATATAAAATTCGAGCATAGATTCCTTGAGATTCCATCCTACACATTATATATCTAAAATAAATTCCTAAATATAAAATCTCTTTTTCACTAATGCCTTATTACATTGAATTTTTACAAAACTAAAATAAATCTAACACGATTGACACTCGAGTAGGATGAGACCCCCTGAATACTCTTCTTTGCCTATGTCTTATTCTTCCTGACAACCTGCAAGAACTGTGGTGATTTTAGTGAGCTAAAAGCTCAATGAGATCATTTTCAACATAAGAAAATTTCAATTGATTCAAGATAAGATCCTACACAATAATAAATATAGAGAGTTATTTTCATGTTACATCTAAATAGTTTATGGGTTGTGTTCTTGAATGACGCTTGTGAGTATCATAATGTCATGGATGTACATGTTCAATGCATGATGCAATAAATATATATATGGGCAAATCAACCATGCATCTTCAACCAAGCAAATCAACCATGCTCAACATCTCCAACCGGGCAAATTAACCATGCCTTGGGCAAATCAACCATGCCCGACGAACAAATCCCTTTGCCCTTGGATGTTAGGGTACCTATTGCAAGTATTCAATCATGCTCACCTAACCCAGAATACAGCTGGGCGACAAATCAACCATGCACGCTGGAAGTCAAATCAACCATGCTCCTGTTCCGTCCTCCAATTCAAATAAAAAATATATAAAAGGATGCATATGAATGTCATGAAGCATGGAAGCACTTTTCAAGCACACAATGCACTTAATAGTTTGAACTCAAACACACCATGCATGTGTTTCACGTGTTTGTTCAATTCTAGTATTTAATTCATACGTCAATCATCAACTATAAAAGAAGAATTGTGTAATTGTAACAGGGAAAGGAAACGTATAATAATTCAATTATCTATATATAAAAGCATTGGATTAAGTAAAGGCAATGTTAATGTTATCTTAATATTAATTTGAGTACAACTAAGGAATGTGTTTCTTACCTAGGATCCTAAAGAGAAAGAGGGAAGGAAAATAATTTTGAATCTAAATTAAATCCTTTACCTGGGATATTATTTTAGAAATTGAGATGACTTCTAAGATCTAAAGATTTAAGAATCTAAGCTTCCACTCGCCAAAACAACTAGAACTTGAGGATTGAAAAAGTTAAACTTAGATTTGAATAAGAAAGGATAAATTTGGAAAATCAAAAGGAAAAACCTCGGGAAGAATCATTCACATGATGTGACGTCCTTTAAATTTTAAAATGAACTCAATTCTAATCTGAGTCGGCTCAGCGAGTCGACTCGCTGATTAACTTGACAGAAGATTTCTTCTTCCCTTTCTCTTTCTTTCCTTCTTCTTTCCTTTCTTTTTTTATCTTCTTCTTCGTCTTCTTTGCTGGAGGGTTCTCCCAGCAGCAACAGGAACAGCAACAGTGGGTGGATCCCCCACTGGTTAGAGAGACCACACAACCTCTCTCTCTCTCCTCTCTCTTTAACGGCTCTCTCTCTCTCTCATTGCTCGATCTGATGAACAGGTAGGGAGCAGTCAGGGGATTTTATAACTTCTTGAAGTCCGTGGATAGGGAGGACGCGGAGAAGGGACGGTGTCGGTTTGATGTGGCTTGCGTCTTACGCAAGGAAAATGGGATGTCATTTCGAACAGCTGCGAAAGACTTGTGTGGATTCTCACTTGGAGTCAGAAATCCACATGGTGGGGAATGGACGGTTTGGATTAACACCATATAATAAGGAGTCGGAGGTTTGGACGGTCAGCGTTTACGGAAGTCTTATGGGCGTTGTTTGAGTTGGAGAAGGAAACAATTACTTTCAGAAGATGCATAGCACATGGAACCCGTTGGGGATCTAGGTGGGGTCCACATAAGAATCTAGAAAAGATCTGAGCAGTCCATGCAATGGAGATCCGAAGATCTTGAAGTTCTATAATCTTAACGATAGTTTGAGGAGGGTCGGTTGCTCGGTTGATGGAAGAAAAATTCAAGATGAGTTCTGGCATGATGAAGAGAAAATAGTTGGATAGCTTGGATTTTCAATATGGGGTCCATTGATGGATGACGTTGAACATTCGGGCAGACAACAAATGCCGTTGTCGCAGAGTCGAAGAAGAAGAAGGAGTCTTCTCACTCCTCCGTCCGGTCCGCATGGTCAAATGTGGTTTGACCGTGCGTGACACATGCTGGCCATGTACATGGGTCTCACCATGATGCATGGGACAAATCCAGTCCATTCATCAGGTAGGCCACAAAATTTTAGGGCATGAAACCAAAAATGAGGCAGATCCGAGGTTAGATGGCCCACTTATGCCCGATTTTTTATTAGGATATTTGTAGGATGATCGGAGGGCTGAAATTTGACGTGTATGGTTAAAATGTGCCCCTAAACTATTATATAAATTTTTGTCTAAAAATAATCATAAAAACTGGTATGCTTAAAATCGTCAGTTTAAAATAAGTTTAACTAATGGCATTTTCGTAATTATTGTAAATTTGCGAGTTTTGTGAAATTCGACACTTCTACGCTATTCTAGGATTTATTTTGAGCAACTTTAATAAAGGGGCCATGCCCTAAATTCCTACGAATTATATATTATTAATTTATCAATATTAAAAGTTATTTAAGCTATTAAATAATTAATTAAATTACGATTTAAATGATTCTAAAATCCTAGAGTGTTATAAACACGCTTGAGGAGGTTCATAGGGTTGGAAAATCAATTATCTAAGCAAATGCTTGGTGATGGACAAGATGTACGGATCGGATTTATGGACAGACATGTGTATAGGACGGTGTGAAGATCGTACGACAGATTTAGGTTCATCGTGTAATTCGAAATCGAAGTGGACGGCTTCATATTCCAGTCTAGCAATGATGGATCATTCTAACAGTCAGTCTATTGACTTAACTAAGTACACTAAACTTTTTAGAAGCCTAAAAAATTGTTTGAATATGTATAAAAGTGTATACAGTGTGTGTATGCATGTGAACAACACGGCCTAGCATTTAATTTCTCACATGTGAACACGCACTCGTGTATTTACTCGTGCGCCCAAATTTTCAAGGTATTACATTCTACCACCCTTACACGGAATTTCATCCTCGAAATTTAATCCACCTATTTGTATACTAAATTTCTGAGGTGTTACAGTAGTCCCCAGGTGGGTGTGTAGGCCCGTTGAGCTAGGCCTGTGTTGGCTGGTGTATTAGTTGGGAGCTGGTTTAGTTAAGTTTAGGACGAGGGGTGTTTTTAGTGTGGTCTTATTTTCTTCTAGACCAGCCTGATGATCTCGTATAGCCTTTTCTTTCAATAAAATTAAGGTGGTATTTCCACTTTTTATTTTTAAATAATAATAATAATAATAATAAGATATGAAATTCATCCACAAATCATAACAATGGACAAATGGCCGATTGGTCCCATCCATTGAATAGATCTGAAAAAATTACACAAAAAGTACAAAAGGTAAAAGAAAAGGGGGCAAGATCTTACCAGATATGAGCTCACAGTAAGGTCCTTCTCTCCCTTTCTCTACTCTTTTCTTTCCTTTCCTTTTTAGGTTTTACTTTTGTTTTCTACATACGAGGCTCTCCTCCAGCTATTCATAGGAGATAAATCTCCAGATATGATACTATGAGCATCAAATTCCAAATTCCAACCCAAACTGCCAAAAAAGAATAATTCATATTGTGACGAGATTCTATCCCTAGGCTGCTCCCCCAATGAAGAGAGCCTTACACAATCAGTCTGACTTCATTTTTTATTTGTTAATTTCAATTTGATTCTCTTAACTTTTTTTTTCAATTTATTATGTGGGCCAAAATTCTGGCCATTACACAATGTCACTTCTAACATCACTTTCCACATCATATGACCATCTCGTTACTACGCTAGTATATGAGAATGATATAATGAAGCTTGATGAAATCACTGTTGCGCTCGTTTCCAACAAGATGAGGAGGAAGTCGAGTGATGAGGATAATCAGGCACAAGGGCTAGTCGCAAAAGGGAGTCAAAGACGTGGGTGGTCCGCAAAGCGATCTCAATCTAACAGGAAGAAAAATGGTAGATCAAAATCGAAATTAAAGGATGGATGCTTCTATTGTGGCGAAAATAGGCACTTTAAGAAAGATTGCTAGGAAAGGAAGAAAGACGTAGAAAGCAAGAATAAAAAAATGATGGTAAATCAATAAGTGTAGCGAAAGAAAACTAAAAAACAGACCTCCTCTTGATCTCTTCAGGTGCAATTCATCTCTCAGATACATGTATATACTTAATCTAGGATGTTCGTATCACATGTACCCAGATAGGACTTGGTTTAATTCCACAAGTCCTATAATGGTGGAACTTTTCTAATGAGGAATGATACAACATGCAAAGGCCATCAAAATAGGAACCATCAAGGTAAGGATGTGTGATGGAGTCGTTGGGACTTTAGGTGATGACAGGCATGTCCCAAATTTAAAGAAAAATTAGATATCCGTTGGGGCTTTAGATATGAACATTCATCACAATTGGTGGTATAGGTAAGGTCACCAAAGGTGCAATTGTGATAATGAAGGGATGTAAGGTTGAAAATCTGTACAAACTAATTGGAAGCACGGTTATGGGTAACGGTGCTACCACCTCACTCGCAGAATCCAACATAGATGACACAAATCTGTGGCATATGTGGGAGTTGATGGAACTTCTAAAAGGTTAGGAGGCTATAGGATGTAAATGAGTCTACAAGAAAAATGAGACATTAACAAAGAAAGAAGGCAAAAAGTACAAGGCAAGATTACTTATTTGCAGCCCATGATCCAAATTAAAGATCTCTAACAAGGAGGCAGGCTGGAATTTAAAGCAAAGCCTCTTAATGTAGTAGCTAAGATAGTTCTCACCAGGCATGTGCTCTATAGCATCCCTATCCATATTCTATCAGTTTTAAATATTTTGAAAGCTATGTGTAAAACATTTGGAGAAAGATTTTGCCAATTTTCTCTATGGTAGTTCAAATGGAGTAGGCAGAAAGCATTAGGTTAAGTGGGCAAAGATTTGCATGCCTTTGTCAGAAGGAGGTCTGGGCGTTCAGAAATTGGAAGATGTCATGAATGCCTTCTTCATAAAGATGGGTTAGAACCTATTGCTAGGAAAATCCCTATGAGCTAAATTCGCTTCCAAGTACTTCCACAAGTTTATTCAAAAGAATGGTTTTGTTAGTGCAAAAAGGTCCAAACGATGGAAGGAAATAAGTAAAATGTTGCTTTATACTATTCATTAGTCTAAATGGCTTGTTGGGGGAGG
Organism: Liriodendron chinense; assembly: GCA_003013855.2. NCBI lineage: Eukaryota > Viridiplantae > Streptophyta > Magnoliopsida > Magnoliales > Magnoliaceae > Liriodendron > Liriodendron chinense. The sequence continues at coordinate 2,937,018 of ML058403.1, forward strand.
AAGATGTTAGTGCACTTTTCTGTGGCATACTAGTGCACCTTGTTTGTCAATGACTTAGGTCAGTGAGTCTAGTGTCGGTTGAGCTTAATGAAGATGAAGACCAAAGAGTTAAGCAAACTTGCTGCATCAAGGAAGAAGAAACGGGTAAAAGAGATGCCTTGGTGAGCCTTGAACCTTGACCAAAACCATAACCATAACCTCTAGATGACCTTGACCCTTTAGGTATACCTGTAGTCATCATAGATTGGCCTTAGATGTCCCAAAAGATCACACTCATCTTGGCCAAAGAGGTTGCATGTGCTTCTGGAAATAAGACAACCCAATCAGCAGCATGAATGCCCTGTCCGACCGGTCTGACCCTTGCCTGACCGGTCGGTCAGAAGAATGGAAGGGGCAACAACCTGTTGGACCCCCTGGCCTTTGGACCAACTGGTCATGACCTATCGGTTGGTCTGGTCCGACCGGTCACGACCGGTCAGACCGACCCCAGCAAAATTAGTGTACTCACTGTCCCAACAGGCCATTAGACCAACCGGTCATGACCGGTCGTGAACCCCTGTCCAACCGGTCACGACCGGTTGGTACTAGCCGTTTAATACTTGTTTTAAATCTGTTGCAAGTTTATTTATAAAAGGTCATTGCTCATTTTGAGGGGTAAGGAGAGGGATTTTGAGAGGATTGAAACCACCATTATTGGAGATCATTTGAGGCTCATATCCTAACCTTTACAAGACATCTTCCTTATGATTTAACATAAGAATGGAGCATTCCAAGCTCAAAGAAGAAGATGATCTTGCCCCTCTTTGATTTCTAGAGTTTGGATCTTTCTTGATAGTCATATCCTTATCCAAAGCTCTAAGATGAGATCTTTATAGGTGAGCAACTCTAGGAAACTTATTCCCATTAGTTGTAGAGTTCTCAAACCTACCCTCCTATCACCTTAAGCATCTCAAAGGCATCACATGCAAGGTAATTGATTAAGTGTAGCTGAGGCATTGGCAACGCAGTGGCAAATGATTAGGGGAGCAAGGGAAGCTGATTGAAGCAAGAGAGAGTAAAGATCAAGCAACCCGAAGCGGCGCTGAACAAGTGGCTCATCCGACAAGTAAAGTTGTCTTTATTGAAAGTCTTTCCACTTAATTCCCTGTGGGAGTTGAGTGTAGAGTTTATTTGTCAAACTCGAACTAGGATCGTTTGTCGATCCTTGGCACGTTTGTCAGGCATAAACATCCAAAGATGTTTGTCATTCCTTGACACATTTTTCAGGCTTAAATTAGTCTCCAAGGGGGAGCCTCCGACACAGGAGTGAACGTGCATTAGGTTGAGAGTTAGCCTATGTCTAAAACTCCATTTGGGTTGAGAGTTAGCCCCTTGTCCAAAACTCCATTTATGGTTGAGAAGTAAACCAGTAAAACCTCCATGTAAAGGTTGAGAGATGAACCTCATTTAAAACCTCCGATAGTGAATGCCGATGTGTTCAATGGGGTTGAGTACTTGAACCGAGAGTGGAGTAGACCCAAAGTCGAACCACTGTACATGTTTGTGTTTGTAATTGTTTTGAGCACATTATTATCTTAGCAATGAATGTTTAATTGTTTAATTATGAATGCTTGATAGGAATGTATGCTAGGCACTAGATAGGCACATCCACACACAAGATGTACTTTCACTCATTAGTGTAAACTTAAGCTCATTGATTCATTCTCATATAGTCTATATAGGTTGTATAGATTAGGTTCTTAATTGGTTAAACTATTTGATTATCTATGCATGCTTAGGCTAGGTTGTTTAATTGTTAATGATATGCTAGCCTTGTAGTTGGACCCACTTAGTCTTTGGAAGCCAAAGTGTTAATGCTTTCTTAGTTTAAATTGTTAAATTGCATAAGTAAGAAAAAGTATTTTAAAAGGTCCTAATCACCCCCCTCTAAGACTTAGCCATAATAGTAGTTGCTCTACAAGCTTTCGCACTCATACGCCTTTAATCTAAAAGGCATAATTTCAGAAGAATTAAAAATCAAAATTGGTTGGGTGGTGACATGCTTGCAGGGGCAGCGGTTTGACCCATATCACATCAGCTGCAGGAAGCCTCAGTTAGAGATTTCTATAACTCTACTGGAGGTTGAAATCTTGAAGATCTTGAAGATTTGCTGCCTCTATTAATTTTTCAATCTATAAAAAATACTACAATCTCCTTATCCAGTAGAGAAGACAGGTTATGCTGGGATTAGGTTCTTCTGACACCTTCTCCCTTTATTCAGCTTGGGAAAGGATCCAGCAGAGGTAGCCAAAGTGCGGATGGACAGAGTGGACCTGGAACAAGATCCCTCCTCCTAAGATATGGTATGTTTGTGTGGAAAATTATGAATAAATCCATCCCAGTAGATGCAGTTGTCCAAAGATTTGGAGTCACCATATGGTATCCAAATGTGAATGTTGTGATCAGAACTCATCCGCCAAGCTTTGTAATGAAACGCCCGCCAATCCAATCATTCAACCTCACCACATTGACAGGCATTCCTAGAACGTTCATAGAGCCGATATTAATGGCACAACAGTTGATCAATTGGCTAGTCACATGGGTCAGCTAAACTCACAATTTTTGCCTTACTCTCAGAATGATCATGGGGTAGGTACCTCTCTATGTCCAAAACTTAAGAACGGAAATTGGAACGAGAGCGATGTTAATGGAAGATCTAATTAGTGGATCATTCTACTGACTCAATTCTAGAATCGTCATCATTCAGACAAGGGACAGATTGTCCAGAATTCCCACCACCCAACACAAGATCCCTTTCCTGCTCGGCATCAGGCTTCTCTTCCTTCATGTAAAGTGGAGGACCTGGACCATTTGTTTTGTCACAGCATGATCGCCACCTAGGTATGGGGTCATTTTACTGCTATGTTTTGTGTGCCCATGCTCCCCAATCATTTTATCTAACAAAGGATCAATCTCTATATTTTCAAGGCCAACAAATCTTCCTTGTTCAAATTTTTACTGGGGCTCGCCCCCTGCTTCATCGCTTGGGAAATCTAGTTGAGCCACGATGTGTCCAGATTTGAGGGGCAGAAGATTATTCTCTCTCAAGTCATCTCCAAAATTATTCTTTGGCTTCGGGAGGTCAGCACATCCTTTCCAGAGATCAATAAGTTCTCGAGGAGAGAACTCGTCGCACTGTCCATTGGGATTGTGTGTTTACACACACGTAGAGATAGAAAGTTTCAAGTTGTGAAATGGGTAAAACTTGCTAGGGGATGGCTAAAATTAAATGTGGACGGGTCGTCTAAAGGCAACTTGAGAGAGAGCGAAAGGGGAGGAGTGTGTAGGGATCATGCTGGGTGATTAATCTTTGCTTTCCATAAATCTTATGGCCGGATACATTTGTTGAAGCACGGGCCATGGTTGAAGGTTTGGAAATTGCGGCAAGCAGGGGCCTTTCTAATATTATTGTTCACACTAATTTGAGAATTATTACGGATGTGGTCTCCAGCACCCAAGCTCCAACTCCTTGGAGTATCTGGTATACCATAGGTTCCATCAATTAAAAGTATAACTCGCTCAATCTTCAATTTTCTCATGCTTATCACGAAGGAAATGCGGTAACTGATGGATTGGCAAGGTTAGCTAGTGAGGGATGGCCTTATAGAGTTTTCTCTAACCGAACGGACCTACCTAGATTGACTTGGGCGTCGCTAGTTCTTGACAATGTTGGGATTTGGATAGTTAGGTGCCATTATGGGCTTTTGTGTAGGTTTTAGGGGGTGAGGTATGGTTTTTTTTATATATATAACCCATTACGATAGGCAGTTTCCTAGTTCTTTGTCGGACTCTACCCAAAGTTTGTATGCGTCCCTTTATTATGAATATATTCTTTCTTTTCTTAAAAAAAGTATAAGGCAAGACTCATAGCAAAAGGATTCTCATAAAGGGAAGGAGTATATTACAATGAGGTTTTCTCTCCAGTTGTTAAATATACCTCAATTAAAGTGCTATTAGCAATGATAGTGAAATCCAATTTGAAATTGGAGCAGATTGATGTAAAGACAACATTCCTTCATGGGAACTTTGAGGAAGTTATTTACATGAGGGAGCCAGAAGGTTTTGAAGAGCTTGGTAAATAAGGCCATATATGTAGGCTAAAGAAGTCATTGTATGGGATTAAGCAGTCACCAAGTGTAGACACCCCACCTTCGGCTACACTGTTGGTAGAGATAGCTGGTTGAGCGGAGGACCATACCCCCAAATCCCAAGTCCAAACTCAGCCAAACTCACCCTTGTAAGCCCCATTCCATAGCCCAGTTCAAGCCTGAACCCAGTCAACCCAGTCCTAAACACCACCCTGAAAAACCCCCCATAAAAAAGTCCAGTAAAAAAAATCTCAAAAAAGTCAAACTCACTGAGTCAACCCGCTGAGTTAACTCGCTGAGTTAACCCGCTGAGTCAACCCGTCGAGTCAACCCGTCGAGTCAAAACACCGAGTCAACCCGTCGAGTCAACCCGTCGAGTCAAACCACCGAGTCGACCCGCTGAGTCAACTCACTGAGTCGACCAGCGAGTCCAACAGCAACCCCGAGGGAACGGCCGTACTCGCTGGAAACCGAGGAGCGGCCGTACGGGCGGCCCATGGCAGGCCGCCCGGACAAAATTACGCAATCTGCCATTGTCCGCTGCTATAAATACCCCCCTCCCCTTCTCATTTAAACAGACCATTCAGCTAGAGAGAGCCCGTCCGTCTGAGTCA